>QJSC01012058.1:138134-242864 GCA_003697955.1 Calidris pygmaea
AAAAAAAAAATTCTTAAAAAAAAAAAAGAAAAAGAAAAAAGGAAAAAAAAGAAAAACTTTAAAACCGAGAGAAAGAGATTTAAAAAATAGAAATAAATTTAAAAGAAAATGCATGATTTCCCATGTACCATTATTTTAACATTTAATAAAAACAGACTTAAAAAAAAAATAAAAGGGAACCAAGAAATAACAAATGACAATAAATCAAGTGGGAGGAGGAGGAGGAGGAGGCAGCTCTTTGGATTTTGGGGGGTTTTATTCTTTAATTTTATGGTTTGTTTCCCACTTATCTTTAACCCAGCTTGGGCTTCTCGGGGGACAGGGGATGAGGGTTCAGCCGGCAGCAACTTTGGTGTCCTTGGGCCGGTTATGGAAGATCCCGGAGTGCCGGGGTCAAACGCGACCCACTCTGTTCCCCTGGGATCCGTGGGGATCTGCTCCATTTCCCCAGGATCCATGGGGATCCGCTCATCCCCCGTGGGTCCGTAGGGGTTAAGAGTGACTCCTGTCCCTGGGGAACCGACGCAGTCACCCCTCCGCAGTGTCCCCAGGGGGGGTCCCTGCTTCCCAGGCCCTGGGGACCCTGGGGTTAATGGTGACAGTGCAAAAAGCAAACAGACACAGTAAATAACGACACACACACACACACACAGACACAAAAAAAAAAAGGACAAAAAAAGGTTTCTTAACGAAAAAAAGTGGCAATTTTTTTAATAAAACAACAGCTATAAATAAATGTAAATATAATAAGTGGATTTACTTGCAAGAAAAAAACAGATAGTATTTTTTTTTCTTTTCATTTCTGTTTTCTCCAGCTTTAAACTGTGAAAAAAAAAAAAAGAAAGGAAGAAAAAAGGCAGAGCGGGGAGTGGGGTGGGAGGCGCAGACAGAGGGGCGGGGGGCTCTCGGGAGGGCACCGGGGCTCCTACCCCTTCGGGATGCTGCTGTGGTGATGGTGGGGGACACGGGAGGCCAAAGTCGAGGGCAACGTGCCGATGGCGGGGCCGGCACCGGTGCACATGCGTGTCCCTCCTCACACATGCGTGCCCAGGTGGGCACCCGCTCTCCTGTGAATGCTCAGCAGGCTCCCCCCCCCGGCAGCCGTGCGACCCCTCAAATCTACCCGGACCCCCCCTCTTATTTTCTGCCAGTGGAGCTGCAGCCATGTGGGGACATGGCGAGGCACAGCCAGCCCTCCCTGATCCAAAGCCGGCCGCCTGCTATTTGGCCTTGACATATGTAGCCCCCTCTCCGGCCCCCACCCCAGGGAGCCCCCTGCTCCGGGTCTGAGCCCCCCGAGCCCCAGAGGGCATGCTAAGGCAGAGGTGTGAAGCCGTCGGGTGTCTCCACACCTGCTGGGTTTTGCTCTCGTCCCCCCCTTGCTGGGGGGTCTCATCCACAGTGGCGATGCCCCCCCCTCTCCATCCCGCCCCGGGACCCCTGGCCTGGCCACAGCCCCCTCCCTCCCTGCCATGCTGGGGGAACGGGGCACCGGGGGTGCCAGGAACCACTTTTAATTCAGCTCTCCCCGTGATGGGGGGATACAGGCGGGAGGGGTGACGGCAGTAGGGGACTGCAGGGGCCTCTGTGACACCCCCAAGCCGCCGGCCAGCCCGGGGCAAGGACAGGGACCCTTTTTGGGGCTGCTCCCCGAAAGTGGCAGGGCCCCGGCCAGGCGGGAGGCCAAGGGTCTGCTGGACGGGGCCGCCGAGCCCTTCAGCAGGTCAGACCCACTTTCCGACTTTTTTTCCCGTCCCCGTTCCTGCTGCTCCAGTTTTAGGAGCCGCGCAGTCCCCCGCTTCGGGTCCCAGCGGGGTTTCTGCTTAAAAGCAGCCCTGATCCTCCCTGCACCACCACCCCCCCCACCGCTGCTTCAACCTCCCCCTCCACGCTCCGGGGCAGGGTGGGGGGCAGCAGTGGGAGGGGGTCACCCCCAAAAACAGCATCATGGGGCAAGAGGAGGATACCAGTGGCTTGGCTGGGTACTCAGCCCCCCCACCACCACTGCAGAAATCCCCTCCTGTCACCCCCCCAGCCTTTGAAAACAGATTCACAGGGAACACCCCATCACCACCCCCCTGCAAGGCTCCCCCAAGGAATAAGTTAAAGCCGTTTTCCCGGATCCCAGAGGGAAACCCCCTAGAGGGATGGCAGCCTTGGGGTTTCCATTCCCATCCGCCCTCGTCCGCCTGACACTGCATGGAGCCGGGGAGCATTCACAGGGCCGAGCGAGCCCCTGGGGCCGGCGGGAAGGGGAGAAGGTGGGAGCGCATCCGGAGAACGTGTGCAGAAGGTGGTGGGGCTGGTGAGGTCAGGGGGGGGGGCTTTTTTTTCCCGAGGGTGTTGCTCATGTCCAGCTCAAACCAGTACAAGAAACCAACCTCCATTTTCTTTATTTCGTGGGTTTTTTTCAGACTGTTAAAAAGAAAAAAAATTTTAAAAAGAGAAAATGACAAAAAAAAAAATCCTGGTACATGAAATAAAGATTTTTTTTTTATATAACTTGGCCGTCGTTTATGTGGATTTATTGGGGGGGGGATTTATTGTCCCACTGTGCTGGGGGAGTAGCTGGAAACCCAGCAACAGAGTCAACTATTGCGGACAGTTTTGTCCTCTTTGGCGACTCAGCGGATGGTCTTGCTTCAACTGCTCTTCTCCAGCTGGTCTTCGAGATTCAAGGAGGAAGGACGAGGCAAGAGGAGAGGGCTTTGCCACACAACTCTTTCTGAAGTAAGTGCGGGTAAACTCAAGTCACACGTGGGCTTTCCCCGCTGCCCTCAAAAACATCTGCCCCAGCCCCCATTCAGACCCTACTGTTGCCCCTCCTGTCCCGTTCCTCCCACAGGGGTGTTACCATGAGGGACAATGCCCCTGCTCCTACCTGAAGACCGTGGACGTTGTGGCAGCAAGCCAGGAACCACCGGCGAGCTCAGAATTCATGTAGGCTCGAGGGCGTAAAAAGGAATGAGAAGAGAAAGCAGTCCTAACGTTGTTTTGGGGTTTTGTTCAGCCACTCGTGGGATTTCTGGGGATTCCCTCAGTAGCTGGGTTGGCAGTGGCCGCCTGGTGGAAATGCTCAGCATCAGAGCCTGGAGCCGGGGGGTTACTTACAGCCAGAGCCCAGACCCAGAAACGGGTGAGGTGGCAGCAGGGCAGGGAGGTGAGAGCCCCGCAAAGGGAACTGGGATCCAGGTGTGTCCCATCACCTCCCACCCCACCGACACATCAAGACCCGCTCACCCTCCTCTGGGCTCCTGCTTGCCATGGGACCCTTCGTGGCTTTCTGGAGTGGACCAGAATCCCCACCAGGTCCCATTACCACCAGCTCAGAGGGGTGACAGGGAAGAGCAACCACCTGAGTGACAAAGGCCCTCTGAAGCGCGGCCGGGGTCTGACCTATGGTGGGCAAGTGAGACCACAAGCCGAATGAGCAGGTGGGACCAGGGGGATTAATTTGGTGGCAGCAGGGAGACAGCAGGGTGAAAGCACACCTGGCTCCAGCTGTCCTGGCAAACACTGATGGTGGCAGACATGGATGGGTCACAGCACTGCAGTCCCCCTCTGCCACTCAGTGCACCTCGCACAAGTTGATACCAGTGGTCAGCATCCGGATCCCTCAGCCAGCACCTGTGGGTCCCCACTCTGCCCCTCCCCGGCCCCTGCCTCTAGCCCACCCCCCTCCATCTTACCCCTCTGCTTTGGGTCCCCAGTAGCACCTTGCACCCACCCTGCACCTCCCCAGTGTGCCTGTCAGCACGCACATTTTGTGGGCCAGCCGGTGGGACGCTTCACCGACAAGGTAATTGGGGGCACCCGGCGCCCCATTTCTGCTGCTCCTCCTCTAGGGACCCTTACTGGGAACAGCCTCGCCGAGAAGGAGGGCGAGAGGAGGGGAGAGACAGCAAAGCGGGCCAGGCACCAGCTCCGAGGGACGCCAGGGAGCTCCCAGCCCCACCACACACAGGTCTAGCATGCAGCTGCCTCCCCACCCTGTCTGGCTCACAGACCCCAAAACCTTCTCACCCCCTCACATCCCCTTGCCTGGCTCAGAAGCTGCCCCCAGTGATGGATGCCCCCACCCAAGCATGGGTGGGATGAGCTGGAGAGACTCCCCTGCATCTTCTCCATCTTCCCTGCAGTATTTCCGGCCCCATCCTGCTGCAGAGCTTGTCCACCCCCATGCCAGTGGGGCACTGGGGAGATCTGCCTCCAATTCCCACACAATTCCCTGCCCAGAGCAGAGGGGGTGCGTCGCTCAGCCCCCCTACACAACCCCATGAGGTGCTCCTTCCTCACAGGGTGCAGATGGTCTTACTTTATTCTCTCTGCTTCTCCCCTCCTCCTTCTGGCTCTTACAGGATGGGGCAACAGAGAAGGAGAGGCAGGGAAACAGCATCCGCCTGAAATTAGGCGTGGGGAATGCTGCTCAGATGGAGCCAGCTTCCGTGCCATAATAATTAATACTAATACTCAGCACTTATACAGCACTTTTCATGTTCAAAGCATCTTACAAACATTAACTAATTAATCTGTCGTATTAAGTGATGTCTTAAAGGGGCAGCATTGAAAGCAAAGGGCTTGTGCGTGGGCAGGAGCCCTCATTCCCCTCTCTCCTAGTGTGCATTAACGCTCGGGTGGGTGTGAGACCCTAAAATGTCACCCTGTGCCTCTCCTGGGCCTCGGTGCTCCCCACGGCACTTGCTTGCCTTTCCCAGTGCTGACTATGTGCTCCAGCAGGCCCTGGGAATAGCAGAGGTGAGCAGGGCACCAGGGTCTTTTCCTCCACAGCACTGAGCCACTGAGCTCCTGGGGATGACGGAGACGTGTGACTGAGAGGTCAGTTAAAATTTTGGGCTTAGAAAAGTCCCCCCACCCCAGTCCCAAGCCCCAGCAGTGGGGGAGGAGAGCCAGCAGGCCCTTTGCAGCACAGCAGGAGCAAAGTTGTGGCAGCCAAAGTCTGATGCCTTCAGCCAGGTCCCCGTTGCACCCCAGCCCCAGGATCTTCCAGGGGCAACAGCCATTCCCTGCTTTCAGGTGGCAGAGGAAAGCAGTGCCCGGCCCTGCATGGGGCTGATTTCTGGCAGTGCCCTCCACCCCTTCCAAATCTGAGGACACACTCTCAAATCCTGGCCGGGGATGGGTGGAAAGCAGGCAGGGGATCTGCCAGGGAGAGTGCTGCCCCACTCAGAGAGAGCAATCCCCTAGGATAGCTCTGGCAAGGGATCCAAGCTTGAGAGGGCACACTCTGCCCAAGGGATGCCAGCCAGTGCTGGCAGCAGTGATAGGTCTTCCCTCACCGCAGGGGGACAGTCCCACACTTTGGGGGACAGTATGGATGAGGGAGCGCTTCCTGCTGAGTAATGCCCGGTTCCTGGCACTGGTGGGTCTGCCATTAACGTGTGTTCACTGCTCCTCTGCTGCCTCTCTCATATGGACCACAGCCAGGGCTGGCTGGGTTTTGCTTCTGTGGGAGATACTCTGAGAGGCTCCTCATGTGGGGAAACCCAGATACTTGGCTATTAAATTAACGCTGGGCATTTCACAGCATCATTGACGTGGTTTAAACACCGAGGAGCGGTAATTAGTAATAATGGTTTGGTGAGGGAGGAAATTAAGACCCAGGTATAGAGCCCAGTACTTTTCTCTGCAGATAATTTTTACTGCCAAATGACTACAGAGAGAGGCCAAGCATCAGACACACAAGCCTACTGTCTTGCTTGCATGTGAGAACTGACAGGGGGGCGAAGAGAGCCACATATCTCACCTTTCAAAAGCCAAGTGCTGAGGCCAAGGATGGAAAGAGGTTCGGGAAGGAGAGCCAATGGAGAAAGGGAGCCTGTGAGAAGGTACAGTCAACCTAATGAAAGCTTCTAGGTGAGCAAGGCTGGCAAAGGGAGGTCTTTGGAGGTCTTTCTGAGGGGAGAGGTGCTCCGGATGACTTGACATCCCTCTCCTGGTGCCTTCCAGCTGCTGGAGGCTTCTCCCCTCCTCTCCCCAGACCCTTCTGGACCCCCCCTGAAGAAGCAGAAAGAAGAGGCAACAGTTTTGGTAAGGAAGGGAGGCAGAGAGAAGGTAAATTTTAAGAACAGCTAAGGACCTATACAGATTCAGGGTATATGAATTAGATGCCACCAGCATGAGTTTTCTCTCCAAGAGAGGAGAACGAGTCATCCCTCTTGCTACGCTGAGGCATGCAGCTGGTCCCCAGGAGGGCTGCTGCCCAGTATGCTGCTCCTCACCCAGACAGGGCATTCACAAGAAGTCCTGAACAAGCCAAGCAGACCCACATGACATTTTGTGGCTCTGCAGAGCTCCAGAGCAGCCATGCAGCCAAAATACCCCAGGGAGAGGAGAAACTCCCCTCCAGCCCAGGATAGAGGACAGGGACCTGTCCCCAGGACATGGGATGGGTCCTAAAACAGACCTTTTTCTGGGAATCTGTGCCCACAAGGGTTGGGCAAACATCTATGATGTCCCAATCCCCATGGTCGATACTCCATCCTAAAGCCATCAACCACCAGCTGGTAGAGGGGTGCTGAGGATCTGCCAGGCATGGAGCTGCAGTGAGGACCTCACCAGAGAAGCCAGGACCCCGATGGGCCATGCTGCTTCCCACAGGTGCAGAGCAGCCCTCGTCTTCCCAGGCTGCAAATCCCAAAGCTTTGACCTGGCTCCGGCAGAGCCAAGGCAGACATGAAACATTTTGGCAGAGCGTTGTCATTTGTGCCAGTTTTACACCGTGGAGAGGAGTAACGTGCGAATGACGCCAAACCCTGCTGGCCTCATTTCGCTTGCCCTTTATTGAAATCCCTGGGCCTTGCACCCTGGGCACGGAGCGATGAGGGTGCAACGGCTCATGTGTGCAACCAGGGCTTGGATGAGGTGTCCTCCGCAGTGGTCAGCTCTTGACATTGCGGAAAGTCCGCAGTGAAGGAGCTGGCTGGCCCGGCAACGGCAGCTTCAGCAAAGGGGTCAAGATATACGGGTATGGGCTGAGTCCCAAAAACAGATCCGCAAGGACAAAGCGCTGGGCTTGGGAAAAGGTTTTCTCTGCTGCTGCTCCTCCTGCTGCTCCTGATGCCCTCAGGGATGGAGAAAACAAGGGACTTCGCTCTCTAGGGACCTGTCAATCAGAATCTGCCACCACCGTTTAATTTGCTGAATTTATGCCTGCCAGGAGCGCCGGCCCGGCTGCCCGTTCCTGAGCAGGCAGTGCCATCCCGTGGGATGAGCTCGGCACAGCAGCCGAGTCTCAAAGCCGCACTGTGCTGGAGCCGGAGCAGCCGCACAGCTCCCGCAGGAGACGCAGCAGAAGGACCCTCACCTGGTGTCCCACTGGTGCACAGGGGTGGCCGTGGACCACCTCCAGCCTGCCAGGGCTCCTCACTACCTGCTTCCTCTCATCCCCCCTCTCCTTCCAGCTAGAAAGCTCGGAGGGGACATAACGACATAACTCACCTGAACACGGGACCTCAGCTCACTCACACTCAGGACAGGATCCAGCCAGCCCAGGGGCATGATTTTAGGACAGGAGGGCAGACACAGAGCTCTTACCCTGAGCTTGGTGTGACCGTGAGGTTCAAGGCAGCATAACCCAGCAAGCTGCTGGACATCAACAAGCCTCCCCACCTTTTCTCCCCTAAATTTTGCAGCTCCTCTGACCCCCCAGCTGGTGCCAGGCAAAGGATCATCCAGGAGTGTTTAGGAGGGGAAATACTTCACACATGAAGAGAAAAGAGCAATCCCACAGAGCATTTCCAAGGTCAGGGAGCCCCATGGCTGCCCCACGTCTCCTGCTGCCCCTGCTGCTCTCCCCAGAGGGCCCTTTTGGGAAGTGAGTGGTGCAGGGAAGGTCCCTTCCCAGCCCCAGCCTCTTCCCTGCCCCTCCTGTAGAGGCCACAGCAAAGCCCAGACCCGACCTTGGGAATCAGCTGTGACCTTGGGAAGTGCCTCATCCAGAGGGACAGGCTGCGGACAGGGAAGAGGAGAGAAAGAAAGACCTTGGACTGCTGCAGTAGGAGCTTTCTGGAGCAAGGCTGAGAGTGCGCATCCTTCCCGGCTGCCTCGGGGTGCCTGATGCCCAATGGGGGACATACGCAGCAGCACGGCTTTGCCAGAAGGGACAAAAGCACCCGGCTGACTTCTCCAAAGACAGAAGAGAGCAGATGGCGCTGAAATCTGCTCAAGAGGAGAGGAAGGAATAGCCCCGAGGCTCCGCACTCCCTGTACCCCAAGAGGCACATTTGTCCCCATCCAAGCGTGTCGGCCAGACCCGTCTCTGACTTACCAAGGGGCAGGGAAGGGAATGGCAACTGTGGGCTCACTGAGCTGCTGCATGTCCCTCGCCTCTGCTCTCTTTTGTGGGGACTTTCCTGAGAGTCCCTGGGAAGGGAACAGCATGTTACACATAGGCAGCATCTGCATTCGACTCCTTATTGCCTCCTTCATAACTAGGTCTTGTGCAAATTGGGTTTGACTCTGCTCCCTAGCAGAAACCGCTTGGACTCTCTTTCTGCCTCCTGATGACCTGCTTAGACCTCTTTGCCTGGCTGGCATAATCAGTAAGCTTTCCAGAGGATGGATCAGCCGGGCAGGAGGATTTGCAGAGCATGCTTAGCCCCAGAAGATTCTGATTTTTCACGGAGGTTACTGTAACACTGCTGATGTTGAAGGAAATAACTGTGGGCGCTTCTGTGCTGGACAAGGGCCCTTGTAAAGAAAGCCCACATCGCCTGCAGCTCTGCGCACACACACCAGGATCCTTTTCAGGGCAGCGCTGAATATAACCCAGGCTCCGGAGGGCATGGAGCGAGGCTCCCACAGCTGAAAGTCAAACTGCTAACTCAGTGGCAAGAAGGTATGGTGTACCCTGCACCCTCCATCACCCGTGGCCCCATCCTTTTCCCCACCATTGGTCTGGCTGGGTCTGCACAGTGTTTCCCAGATGCAGCAGCCATAACCTGCTTCTGCCTCTGTTGACGTGGTTCCCCATCACCATGGTAGCTTGTATCTAAACCACATTTCTCCTCCAGCGAGTCAGGGAAATGCTGTCCCTCTCTGCATGTCACAAAGGTGCCAAGCTGCCACTGGGGAGGCTTACTGGGGTGGCCTGTAGGATAGATGCAGAGTGGGGATTTGCAGCTCAGCCTGTGGCCTCCCAAGCTCGTACCCCAGCCACTGCACCAGCCTTCCTCTCCTTCTGCAGGCTTGGAGCCAGCAGGGACGCTGCCGGCGCCAGCTGCTCTAATTGAGCTTTGTAGAATAAACTTGTGGAATTAGCCTGTTGGCTGCTGGGACAAAATCCAGCTCTGAGTGCAGATCAAAGGAGGCAATCTTGCTGACAGTTTGCAGAGAGACAGCTGGACCCGGGCTCCTTCTACAGCTCTGGAAAGGACAGTGTTCAGCAGCTGAGGATGAGGACAGAGCATGATGCACGCTGCCTCTTTGATGATACATGTGGTCCAGGCCCTGATGGTCAAAGCTACAGAAGCCTTGGGAGATATCTGACACTGATGATAAAAATGGTCAAAGCCAGGCAAGAGACAGCACTAATTCAGAGGAAGACAATTTTTGCCTGTGTCATAAATTTGTGGCCTCTGCTGGTAGCATGGAAGGAGCAGACAACGCAAGGCCAGGCTCTGAGCCCAGCCTACAGAAGTAACATGATTTAAGAAGGGGAAGCCTGCCCTTGCCAGGTTTCTGTCTGTCCTTGAGGGCGAGAGAGATGGTCGGGCCCAGCAGCCGCAGGGAGAGCTCAGCATGGCAGGAGGAGGAAGAGGGAGAAAGCCTCGCAGTGAAAGCACTATCTGCTACCCAGAATCATCAACTCAGCACGTTCCCTTTTGTGGACCTTACTGTATGGACGTGGCTGGTCTGAATGCAGGCAGCAAATCTGCCAGGTGCCACCTGCTCCCAGCCCCGCTAGATCGCACAGGCAGCAAATTAAAAATCAGATTCTCAGCACATGCACGGTAAAGTTGCTTTATGGCCATTTTTCCAGAGTTCCTGAAAATCCGATCAAGCATTTCCCTGAAAAAGCTGGCGAGCCACTGCCATGTGAGGAGGGCAGGTTTGTTGTTCAGCCTCCAGGGTACTCGGGAGAGGGATGAAGGTGCTGGAAAGGAGGCACCTGGCCTGGGAGAACAGCAGACTGAGATGGCGGATAAAAGCGCAATGGGAAAGATGGAATGTGAAGAGGAACGCCAGGGAAGGATGGAGGGCTTCCCAGCATGTGAACATCAGCCTGTGGCAGGAGGCAGTTCACATATGGCCAAGGTTGGTTGCAACAAGAGCCCAGGAGCCAGCAGTGAGTTCCACTGCTTTAGAGACAACGATGATGACTTCAGAAGAAGAGTCTGACTGAAGGGGTGTGCAAACGTCGGGCTTCTCCACAGGGAGGAAGGCGTTAAGGCTGAAGACTATTTCCCTTAGTTCCTGGGTTTGTCAAGAAGCACCGGGCAGTGGAGACTAAGCATATGGCACAGGCATACGGTGTGTTTGTTGTTTAGTCAGGAAAAAGAACCCAACTGGCTATTTTTGGTGCATTTGTTATAAGAATGAGAAAAGGAAACTACTGGAAAATAGTCTTTTAATGGTGACATTAGTCTTCCAATCCTCAGCTGCCTCTTTGAGTGGAAGTAGAGTCACACAAAGCTGGAAAGCAACCCTTGTCTTAAGGCTTTCCAAGGCATCTTCAGTCAAGGCAGAGGTGGTCTGGGTGACCTGGTGATCTTTCTAGGAAAGGACCCTGATGAGTAGAGAGCTTGGACTTGCCTGCCTTCATTTAAACCTGGCAAACCTCTGGTGACACTGTCTGCACTGCATAGTGTCCACACTCAACGCAGAGCCAGTGACAGCTCTCCAAAAGCCCCAGGCCACAGTGGAGGCTGATGGCGGTGAAGGTTTTGTACTGGAACAAGCCCCTCTTTCATGGATCTGCTAACACCAGCACAGAGCCCAAAACCAGAGAAGTGGGAGAAAAGAACAGAAAACCAGGTGGGAGTAATTTATCCTGGCTGTTCTCATGAGCATCTTCCAGGGAAGAGTGATTAGCCTTATTAACTGATTAAGTGATTAATTAAACTGATGAACTGAAATTATGGATCAAGGATCAAATGATTGCAAGCAAGTGTATTTTGAGTACTTTTCCGGGATCTCACCTGCCTTTAACAAAACCTGGAGGCCAGGCGGTGAACTGTTTGAGGCAGCAGAGCATGGGGTCAGCAGGACAGGAGGAGAGGCAGCGGCTGCTGCGTGGCACCAGAGGCAGGAGGTGCAGCACCTGGCACAAAGTGGAAAGCAAGAGAGACAGACCGACCCACCCCCTAACCTCTCCTAGTAAATTTAACCTGCCTCAAGACTGTTTTTTTTTTTCTTAGAACCCCTTTTTCCCTTTGATAAGAAACTGGAAGGTTACGTCCGTGCCCAGAGGAACATTTACCCTGCACTGGGCACTCCCGAGGGATGCTCTCCCCTCCGACCCATGTCTATACCCAACTCTGTCACAGAAAATGTAGTTTTACAGGCTAAGACCAAACTGCAGACAATCTGTCATCTCTGGGAGACAGCGGCAGCATCACATTCTCTTTTAAGCACCTCACGCAGGCTCAGGTGTGCAAAGGAAGCCCGTAGAAAGAGCGAGCTTGCAGTTTATCGGTCTGTTTGTCGTTACTTCTCTTCATTCATTCCTTGGTCCGGTTTTCTCTTCAGAACTTTTCGCTCTTTTTGACACCATCTCCTGAGCCACCAGCTCCTCCAAGCCCATTCAGCCCATTGCCCCAGCCGGGGAGGACGAGGGACGGTTGCTGCTGGGGGGGGAGCTGAGATCGCACCGAGCCACTGCCAGTGACTTGGCAAGGCAGTTCCAGCCCTAACGATGTTTGTCTCCAAAAAGGCTGTTTGGGTGAGACAGTTACAAATTGTATTTTATAAACTGTATTTCTATAAGTGGGTTTTTTTTTTGCTAGCGGGGAAAAGTGCTTTAATAATCCCGCTTCTGATTAATGGCAGGGTGTCTTGGCAAAGCAGAGGCTGCTGCGGCTTCGGTTCTTCCTCAAGTGGTAAATAAAGGAGAAAATGCACACCTCTCTGCCTGGAAAATATTGATCTAGACTCTTCTTAGGTAAAAGGAACCCAATAAAATTCTCTGAAGGGTTAGTTTTTAGCCTGCGAGCTGAAGAGACCTGCAAACTGAATCCTGCTCTTTTCAGTGTAGAGAAAATTTCCATCACTCTGGCGTGTGAACATCTGAGATTTAATGATTTTTTGCCCTCAATCCCTGCGAAGAAATACTACCCCAATTACAGAGACAGGGATCTGAGGCACATGCTGCATTAAATAACTGGTCCATGGGCTCCTAGAGACGCTGTAGGGCTGAATCCTAACTTCCAGCCCTGGGTGGAAGTCAGACCTCCAGCAGGTCAAGGAAAGCCACCAGGGACAATGCGAACCCTTGAACACCACATTACGAACACAGCAAGGGCAACTGCAATTCCCATTCTTTGCATATCTTTACCGCTCAACGTCAAGTGTTTTGTGGCAACCTCTAAAACGCGAAATCAGTTGAATGATCATACAGCTACAACCTGAAAAGTCCCTGCAATAAAATCATTGCATAGTTTGGAATATGTTTTTATTTCAAGAGGCTGCGTATGAGAGAAAATTAAGAGGCACAGGATTAAGTCATATTTCCTGTCCCAGCATGTGGCTTTGCAGGGCTTGTCCAGAGCCTTGGCTGTTGGCTATCAAAGTCATAAATCTCTTATATGTCCTTTTTTAGGAATTTACCTACCTAAATACCACAGGAATTTACCTACAAGACTATACAATAACTCCATCTCATGACTGTAAAAAAAGCTGGCACAACCAGGCAGGTGACTGCATGCCAGTAGCGGAAGTCTTCCTTTGACAAACATGAGGATCAGTATCTTCCAATATGTGATTTTAGGCCAGGTAATTTGAATTCCAAGTTCTTTCAAAGGAAAAACAGAAAACCAAAAAAAAGTATTTTTGATATTGGGCAGTCCCTTGTGTGGTCATGAAGCCCAAGTTATCTTTGTGTGAGTAGAGAATAAAAAGGAGGAGGAAGTTTATTAAACAATCTATCCCATCCTGCTGCTATTAGGTGAATCAATTACAAAAAAAACATTCCCAACAGGCATTTGCATGCCATAGGCTTAAGTACTTCTGCTAGGAGATGTTCCGTATTTCTAGGAAGTTTAATCCTCAATACGGCTGGAGAAGATATTGGGCAGAGAGGAAACTGATGAAATTCAACAAGGGCAAGTGTAGGGTGCTGCACCTCGGGAGGAATAACTCCATGCACTGGCACAGGTTGGGGGCTGACCTGCTGGAGAGCAGCTCTGAGGAAAAAGACCTGGGAGTCCTGGTGGACAATAGGATGACCATGAGCCAGCAATGTGCCCTTGTGGCCAAGAAGGCCAATGGCATCCTGGGGTGCATCAGGAAGAGTGTGACCAGCAGGTCGAGGGAGGTCATCCTGCCCCTCTACTCTGTCCTGGTGAGGCCCCATCTGGAGCACAGGGTCCAGTTCTGGGCTCCCCAGTTCAAGAAGGACAGGGAACTGCTGGAGAAGGCACAACAGAGGATCACAAAGACGATTAGGGGTCTGGAGCATCTCTCCAGGATGAGGAGAGATGAGGGACTTGGGTCTTTTTAGTCTTGAGAAGAGAAGGCTGAGGGGGGATCTGATCTATGTCTGTAAATACTTCAAGGGCGGGTGTTAGGAGGATGGGACCAGTCTTTTTTCAGTGGTGCCCAGTGACAGGACAAGAGGAAATGGGCACAAACTTAAACATAAGAAGTTCCATCTAAACATGAGGTGGAACTTCTTCACTTTGAGGGTGGCAGAGCCCTGGAACAGGCTGCCCAGGGAGGTGGTGGAGTCTCCGTCTCTGGAGACATTCAAAACCCACCTGGACACGTTCCTGTGCAGCCTGCTCTGGGTGGCCCTGCTTTGGCAGGGGGTTGGACTAGATGATCTCCAGAGGTCCCTTCCAACCCCATATGATTCTATGATTCTATGACACTTTTAAAAAGCCTCCAGGGTGCTGCGGCCAGAAGAGGAGCCACGGAGGTCACGTCCCGTGTGTCCCCCCCATGCCGCTCAGGCTCCGGGCGGGCGCTGGCGGACCGTGCCACAGAGGGCGCTCGCGTCCATCCGCCGCGCGGCCTTTCTAGCCCGGCCCCTCCTGCATCTCTATGGCCGGGACGCACCGCCTACGCTGGGAAGGGGGCGCTTTTTTACGGCAGGCGCGCTCCGCTCTTTTGCGTCTTAGTTTTACGACGGTGGCGCTCGACGGCGCGGCTGTCGCGCGGCGCTGACGGGGAAAGGGCGGGCCGGGGCTGCGTGCGGCCTTTTCCCCCGCCGCCGCCGCATCAACCGCCGCATCCGCCGCCATCGGGGCCGTGACGGGGCCGCCCAGGTGAGGGGGATGTCGGGTCTCCCTCCCCCCGGGGCCGGTCCCCTAATCCCACCGGCATCGGGACCCCCCGGCCCCGCCCCGCCCCTTCGCTGCCACCGGTTCCGGTGGGGGCCGGGTCCCCACCCTTCCCGGCGGCCGCCGGGACACCCCCATTTTCCCCCTCGCCCCACTCTGGCCGCTCCCCTCGGTGCGGGCCCAGCCGGCGGAGGCGGCCTCCCCACCCTCTTCTCACGGTGGCGCCGCGCCTTGGCCTGTGCCGGGGTGAAGGCCGCGGTCCCTCTCCGTGTGGCACTTGAGGGTTTGGGGGTTTATTTTTGCCTTTTCTCCCTTCCAGAAGCTTAGAAAATGGCGAAGTTTGTGACACCCGTGATCCAGGACAACCCCTCCGGCTGGGGCCCCTGCGCCGTGCCCGAGCAGTTCAGGGACATGCCCTACCAGCCCTTCAGTAAAGGAGACCGCCTGGGAAAGGTACCTCTGCCGTGCCGAGGGGCGTTGGGTGCTGCTGAGGGAGCCCTCTGTTCCTTCTGGCATCCCACCTCTGCACCCTCCAGCCCGGCTGCACTTCTTACCACCATGGCTACTCTCCTGACACCCTTTGCCTACACATAACACGGTTGCGAACAATTAGCAGGGCTGGTAAGCGGGGGTGGGGGGCTGAAAGGATTAGTTCTGAAGCATCCAGCAGTGTTTGCTTCTGCTGCTTGAGGTTCCTGCCTGTCAAGTCAGAGGTGGGGGCAACCGTCAGGTTGATACTCGCTAATTTTGACTCTTTGTGCTTGTCCTTAGGTGGCTGATTGGACGGGAGCCACGTATCAGGATAAAAGATACACAAGTACGTGTTGTCTGGTGGCTGCTTCTGTGACTTACTTCCTACAAAGTTTGCTTCCGTCATCATTCCTGCTTTTATGTCTCACACCCGCCGTGGTGATTACCTGCACGCCTCAGCAAGAGAGAGCTTCTGAAATTTGGAAGCGTGCCTCACCCTCGGGAGAGCTCTGCGGGGCTGTCCCTGTCCTTAGGGCTTACTCCTGATTTTTGTACTGCCTCGTGACTGGGGCTTCTCAGGGCGGTTTGGAGAGGGGAAAAAAGCAGGCTGGTGTAAGGCAGGAGTCACAGTTCATGCTTCAGACTTAGGTGAAGGCAGTTGGGGGGAATTTTGGGGGAGAAAGGGGCAAAGTGTTGGGGGTTTTTGTTTGTTTTTTTTTTTTTTCTAGAAACTTGGTGTCAAGATGCTTTGTTTTATTTCCAGACAAGTACTCATCGCAGTTTGGTGGCGGCAGTCAGTATGCCTATTTCCATGAGGAGGATGAGACCAGCTTCCAGCTGGTGGATACAGCACGAACGCAGAAAACAGCATACCAGAGGAATCGTATGCGATTTGCACAGGTAACGTGTCTTCAGAAACAGGCTTAGACGTAGACCTTCAGCAGCATAGAATTACTTTGCAACTAAATTTTATTTTTTTTTCCTTCGTTTCTGCAGAGGAACCTTCGGAGAGACAAGGACCGTCGGAACATGCTGCAGTTCAGCATGCAGACTCTGCCAAAGAGTGCCAAGCAGAAGGAGAGGTGAGGCTGCAGATACGAGCGTACCATACTTGGACTGGAGTGTGCGAACATACTGTTGATAAATTTGTTAAGTTACTGTAACAGAACCCACGAGAGCGAACAGTCAGCGAAGAAGAATTTCAGGGTATTTCAAGTCCGATGTTCTGCTGATGTCACCACTAGTTATAAGCATGGCTATCAAACAGCTGTCTTAACGATTTAGAAGTGCTTTTGACTCACCTTTAGAAAGTAAGTGTGACATATTAAAGCAGAGCATACCCCTTCAGAAAATTGCATTGCAGTCTTTGGAGGTAAAAATATTTAAAGAGCTGCTTAGAGTAAAGAACAGAGCTTTTAATGCCTCTGGCATCTTGATCAACAGACGGCTCAGCAAATGTTTCAGCGGCTCAGTGCCTAAAAGCCTTGCTCTTCTGGTTGTAATTTGGAAGCGTCAGAATGGTTGTGGCACGTAGCAGTCGAGAACTTGCTTTCATGGTTTTCCTCCTATTTGTTATTTTAGAGATCGTTTGCGCCTACAAAAGAAGTTTCAGAAGCAGTTTGGAGTGAGGCAAAAATGGGACCAAAAATCACAGGTAAACTAACGGCCTTTCTGCCCCCTGCGATGGTTTGGTTTCTCTGGCTGTGTTTGTGGCAGCTCTTCTTACGCGAGTCCTGATGTGCTCTGTCTCTGTTTCTCTCTCTGTCCACCTCGCTTTTGGCCGCACAGCAGAAACCTCGTGACTCCTCTGTTGAAGTTCGCAGTGACTGGGAGGTGAAAGAAGAGATGGATTTCCCTCGGCTGATGAAGATGCGCTACCTGGAGGTGTCGGAGCCACAGGACATGTGAGTTCCTAAAGCAGGCTTGCACTTGCTTCCTGAATTGACCGGATTTTTGGAAAGCAGGAGGGTTAGGGTCTCTTGGCCTGGCCCCAGTGCTTTCACTGAGGTAACCAAAGCAGGGGGAGGTAGTGGAACACCCAACAGGCCCCTCAGTCTTGTGTGGTCCGTGGGAAGTGTTAATTGTAGTTAAGATGGTCCTCTTAACTCCGCAGAGAGTGCTGTGGAGCCCTAGAATACTATGACAAAGCCTTTGACCGCATTACAACAAGGAACGAGAAGCTACTGAGGAGCATTAAGCGCATCTTCCATACCGTCACTACTACT
Organism: Calidris pygmaea; assembly: GCA_003697955.1. Lineage (NCBI taxonomy): Eukaryota > Metazoa > Chordata > Aves > Charadriiformes > Scolopacidae > Calidris > Calidris pygmaea. The sequence continues at coordinate 155,290 of QJSC01012058.1, forward strand.
GATGACCCAGTTATCCGAAAGGTATGTTTACTGGTTTGTAAAACCCAATACTGTGTTTCTTGGCACGTATTGTTGTTAGAGACGTGCTATCACTGTTAGACCAAAGTTAAGGGCAGAAAAATTGCAGATCCCTAAGCTTGCAAAGGAAAAGAAGCATTAGCTGGTGTCATTATTTTTTTTAGGTCCAAGGCAGAGCTACATTAGTGCAAAACTAGGAAAACTGGCCAAGGAAAAGCTGGGAAGGCGAGCAGACTCGTACTTGAGCTATGTTGGGAAAGAGACTTTCATGTCAGAGACCTGGTTCTTGAGGTGTCTGCTTTTGAAGATGAGCAGGGCTCAGAGATTTCTCTCTGGCCCGATCGCCAGTGAGGAGCCATGTCTTTTCCCAACAGAATTCACATTTTGTAATAGGTTTATTACTTTTTCCTGTTTGGGTGAGGGTGGGACTGGATTGGTGGGTAGGTCTAGCCATCAGTGATGTACCTGCCTGTCCAGCATCCTCAGCATGGGAGATGGAAATTCATGACTGGAGTTTGCTAAAGCTTCTGCTTCTGGCTAGGGAAGGGGAAGGGTATTGGTTCTTGTTGCTGCTGAAACCCAGTTTTCTCCTCCTCTTGTATCCGTAGCTGGCAAAGACCCAAGGGAATGTGTTTGCCACAGATGCCATTCTGGCCACACTGATGAGCTGCACTCGTTCTGTCTATTCCTGGGACATCATTGTCCAGAGAGTTGGATCCAAACTTTTCTTTGACAAGAGGGACAATTCCGATTTTGGTGAGGAAAAAAAGGCCTGAAAGAAATTGCTGTTGTGGTAGCTAAAGAGTGTGGTTTTCTTTATGGGTTTTTGAGTTTATTCTGTCTTGGTGTAAAGATTGGAAGAAGATGATTATTGTGCTAGCTGTGGGGGTAACTTCAGTATTGATCCATTCTAGTGTGGGGTGGGAGACTTGCTGAAGCTGACGTATTTACTCCCCCAGATATAACTACTTGCATCTGGTTTTCTTCTCAGACCTCCTGACAGTGAGTGAAACAGCCAATGAACCACCTCAGGAAGAAGGCAACTCCTTTAATTCTCCACGCAACCTTGCCATGGAAGCTACCTACATCAATCATAACTTCTCCCAGCAGTGTCTGAGGATGGTAAGGTTAAACAGTGCTGCATAATAGGGTCTCAGAGAGTCTTGGGAAGAGACTTCATTAGGGCTGCTGTAATACAGCACAGAAGCGTTTTTTTAGCTGACAGAGGTGCGTTACACTGATGCTCTTTCCATTTTGAAAGAGGTGCAATTGCTTCAGGTGATCAGTGTGACTTTGTTGTAGAAAGATTTTATACCTTTATTTCACAAAGAAGAAATCCCACTCCCACTAGTGAAGCAGGCAGGCTTCTGAGTACACTTAGTGAAGCTGAAGTGCCAGTAGAAGTGCTGCTTACAGCGAAGTGACTAATGTGAAGATGAGGCTTCTCATCACCTGTCTTAGTATTTCAGCACTTTCTATATAAGGGAAATCATCTACTGTTGCTGTAAGAGAATTTTTATCCAGTAGGGGAGAGCTCCCTCAGATGTTTGTGGGTTTTTTTTTTTCCCTAACATGCACTTCGGTTTTCTTCTGCAGGGAAAGGAGAAATACAAGTTTCCCAACCCAAACCCCTTTGTGGAGGATGACATGGACAAAAATGAAGTAGCCTCTGTTGCATACAGGTATGTTGATCTCTCTCTGATGCCAGGGTTTGGCAAGGGAGTAGGATGTCAGTGTGATATGGAGGCAAAATAAGCCAGGAGTGTTACTGGTAGAAGCTTTACCATGAGAGGGGTTCTTGGACGTAAGCACAGTGAACAAATAGAGGAGGAAAGGATGAGTGCTTGCATGGATCCAGAAAAGAGCAAGAGTCAGAAATAACCAGCTGGATTGTTTGTTGGCAGATACCGAAGGTGGAAGCTGGGAGATGATATAGATCTCATTGTCCGCTGTGAACATGATGGAGTGATGACAGGAGCAAATGGAGAAGTGTCTTTCATCAACATCAAAACACTGAACGAATGGGATTCCAGGGTGAGGAAGAACGAGATCCCAAAGCTAGCTCTAACTGCTTCACTGCTGCCTGACGTGCCAGGTACAGCAGGCAAGATAAGACAAACATCTGGCGGTGTCCCCCGGGTGGTTATGTTCCACCAAAGGCCCATAACTTTGGTGGACAAGCAGTGCTGATGGGATTCTGCCTGAGATGTGAGGTAGCCGGTTTTGAAGCATCTTGTCCCGAGGTGTTTGGCACAGAAGCCAGTCTCTTCCCATGCTTCCCTTGTGAACGCTTCCCTCGCAAACTTCCCTTCCTAACCATTGCCACAAATGCAGCCAATCCATGCTGTTTGCTTTTCTCTCTTTTCTGTGCAAGGGCTTTCCCTGTAAGTTGCTGTTAGCATTCCCTCTTACGATGTTGTAAGGTAGACAAGAAACTTCCCTGTGTGATGTGAAGATGGCTGAAGAGGTGACTGCTACTGGCTTGTTAGGTTGACCCTGGTTTTGGTTCTTCTCTCAGTATTGCAATGGAGTAGACTGGCGCCAGAAGCTTGATTCTCAGAGAGGAGCTGTGATTGCCACAGAGCTGAAAAACAACAGCTACAAATTAGCCCGCTGGACGTGTTGCGCGCTGCTGGCTGGATCAGAATATCTGAAACTCGGGTAAGATGAGCTTTTCACAGCAAACATCTTCCAGGTGTGTTTTCCATGATTTGACCCAGTGTACGTCAAAGTGAACCATTTGTAGAACGAGTAATCAAAAAATCACCCCCTGTGTTGAGTGGAGAAGAGGGGAAGGTTTGCAGTGAGCACACCAGCCTCGGTCTAAGCTGCTTCCCCTCAGCATCTGGCTGATGTGTCCCCTGCTGTGACTGACCTGATGATACCTCACACATGACGGGCAGGTGGCCTCTGTGGCTCTCAGCCTGTCTACTGAGATTGCCAACACGGGAAATAAAGGGAGTGACTGTGCTGCCCATCAGGGTTTTGATTGAGATCCTCGGTGCCCTGTTGCTGAGAAATCAGGTGGAAGGGAGGTATCACTGCAGTACTTTTCTGAACTGTTGGCCAGTCAGTTGAGTCTGTGCTGCAGATAATGAACAAGAGGCATTTGCTAACTCGTTTCTGCTGGTTCTGCAATCGTAGGTTCTGTCCTCAGGTATGGGACTGATGCATTTGCATGTGTTTAGGTCCAGGCTCCCTGCTGTTGCTAATTTTTATCAGTGGGACTAATTCTTCTCTGCCTTTTGTACCACCTCATCTGATTTGGGGAAGTGATAGGTTACTGATCGACAGCTCGTAGCAAGGAGATCCTCTCAGCTTTCAGTGTTGGAGTCCTGGGATTTTTCAGCCCATAGCCAAACTCACGACAGTGCTTTTCTTGATATCGTTCTTCTGCTGGTTGGGCTTAATCTCCTGATGCTCCTCTGGTTTCTTCTTACCCTCCCTAGGTATGTATCCCGTTACCATGTGAAGGACTCTGCCCGCCATGTGATCCTGGGCACACAGCAGTTCAAGCCAAATGAGTTTGCCAGCCAGATCAACCTGAGCATAGAGAACGCCTGGGGCATCCTGCGGTGCGTCATCGACATCTGTATGAAGCTGGATGAGGGGAAGTACCTCATCCTGAAGGACCCCAACAAGCAGGTGATCCGGATCTACAGCTTGCCTGACGGCACCTTCAGCTCTGATGAAGACGAGGAGGATGAGGAGGAAGAAGAGGAAGAGGAAGGTTCGTAGCGTACTCAGTAGTTTATGCTTTTAAAGTGATCTACTGGTCTGGATGAAAAGGGGTGACCTGTGCTAAAGACCGAGATCTAAAGGGTGAGATGTGACTAGTGCAGGGATGAGAGAGGAGTGAGGCTGGAGAATGGGTGGTCCAGAGGATGGGACTCAGTGGTGGAAAAGGTGAGTGACGTTGTGACACTGGGAGCACTCAGTTGGAAGCAAAAAGAGCTGGGAGTTGGAAATACAGATGTTGTGCCTCTGTCTTCCTGAGGACTGATTTTTAGCAGGGGTGGGAAGAGGATCCAGATCCAGAACACTGAGTGGGAAAGTGGAACTTCTCCAAGGAGCCCTTCATTCCTCGTCCCCAGGATCAGGGGCTGGGTGCTGGTTTCTGTTGGTGCTGGGATGGTTTTGCACTGCAGGTTTAGAAAGGGGAGTGACTGCAAGGTGACACATTTTAAAATCTGTGGTGGCCTGGCCCAGCTGAGGTGACTCAGTTGGAGGCTTTTGTAAAGCAGTTGAGCCATGGCCGATGGATTGGTCTGGGAGCCCCAGAGAACCAGCACTGCCCCGGTTCCCTGTCCCAAACCCACCCTGAGCCCTGGGGGGTGACCTGCACCTGCTCTGCCCGGGGTGGGAGAATGTTTCCCCTGAACGTTTCTGTGACAAAAAATACCTTCCAGACTTCTGGGGGTGTGTTTTGTTTTTTTTTTTAATAAGGCTGTAAACTCAACCTGGCCAATCTGGTTTTTATTATGGAAGTTTTAGGTCGCTGAGTAATTTCCTCAGGAATGTAAATTGTGTAATCCAGCTGCCTGGGCGGGTCTGGGGGGGAGGCTGGGGGGGACATGCAGGCCCATGGCGGGGGGGGACAGCCCCCACGTCCGGGGCTGGGTTTCCCTGTTCTCTGCTTCCTGCCTTGGGACAGAGCAGGGGTTTTGGGGGGATTTCGTCTGTTTTTCGGTTCCGCAGGCCCCTTGGCTTCATTCCCCTTTCTCTTCTCTTGCAGAGGAGGAGAGCTGAGCCCCGTGGAGCAGCCACCCCCACACCTTCTACCCGTCGCGGGGGGGGACGCAGGCGGCGGCGGCGCCTCCGGCTCTGGCCTTGCTGCGGATACGTCATAATGGGGCGGAGAAAGCAGAATAAAGTGGCTTGTTCAGTGACGCTGTGTGCCGTGTGCTCGGGCTGGGGCGGGCGGGGGGGGAGGCGCCAGAGCCGCTGTGAGATAATTCCGGGCTGGCCCCTTTAAGGGCTCCGCCCCGCGGGCACGTGGTGCGCGCGCAGCGGCGGCGGCGCCATGGTGCCGGCGGCGGGAAGCGGCGGCGTCACGTGACGCGCGGGGTGGTGGCGCGCACCGCCCCCTCACCTCCCCCCTCCGGCGCGCGGCCCCGCCCCCTCCCCCGGCGCGTGCGGCGCGGGAGGAGCGGCGCCGCGAGCTCCATGGTGCAGGTGCGGCCGTTGGCGGGACGGGGCCGGCCGGCCGTTGGCGGCTCCGCGCGCCAGGTGCGCCGCGCGTCACGTGCGGCGCCTCGCGGGTGGCGGCCACGCCTCGCGCCACCATTGGGCGGAGGCGGGGTGGGGGTGGGCGGGTGTATGTGGCGGGGGGGGGGAGTATGCATCGGGGCAAAGACCGGTCCCTATTGGCAGGGGAGCGAGGGCAGCGCGGGTCATCCCCTCTCCCATTGGCTGATGGGCTTGCGCCTCCCTTTCCTATTGGCTGTCGGGGCGCAGAGGCGCTGCGGGGGGCACGCGGCCATTACGCCGCAGGTGCTGCCCCGCCTTCCCGCCTGCTGGCCCCCACCCTGTCTGCTATTGGCCGGGCCACCTGTGTGCCCATTGGCTGGGCGACCTGGGACTCCCTTCACTATTGGCTGGTAGGGAACAGGGCCCCGCCCCAACACCCCTACCTTGGCTTGGGGCCCTGAGGGGCGACGGCGGTGTCGTGGCTGGGCCTGGGCCTGGGTGGCGGCATTGGAGCGGCCAGGCCCGGGCAGGCCCAAGGCCAGCCGGGTGGGGTGTCTCTTGCAGGGAGGCTGCTGGGTGACGCCTCCCTGGTCCTCTCCCCCGCAGGGGCAGCTGTCCCAGCCTTGCCATGGCCCCAGCGGTATGCAGGACACTCCTGGGCCTGGCCTTGTATGCCGGCAGCCTGTGTGCGGCAGGCAGCGCTGCTTTCCTCTACCACGACTACTGCGTTATCGGGGCCGGCCCTTCAGGCTTGCAGATGGCCTATTTCCTCCAGCAAGCCAGCCGGGATTACGTTGTCTTCGAACGGAGCCATGCTCCCGGCAGTTTCTTCGCTCTCTACCCTCGCCACCGCAAGCTCATCAGCATCAACAAGCAGTACACGGGCAAATCCAACAGCGAGTTCAACCTCCGCCACGACTGGAACTCGCTCCTCAGCCACGACCGCCGGCTGCTTTTCCGGCACTACTCCCGTGACTTCTTCCCCAACGCCGACGTGATGGTGCGTTACCTGGAGGACTTTGCTTCCCTGCTGAAGCTGCAGGTTCAGTACAACACGGCCATTGTCCATGTGACATTGGAGAAGGATGAACAGGCCTGGAATGGCCACTACTTCCTTCTGACAGACCAGGACAGGCAGAACTACAAGTGCAGGTAATGGGCGAACCCGGAGCTTGCCACACCACTCTCCACAGGCGTCTTTGAAGTCACAAAATCCCAGAATAAATTAGGTTGTAAGAGACCTATAAAGGTCATTTTATCTAAGCCCCTTGCCTAAAGCAGGGCCAGCGACAGGTTTCTCAGAGCCTTACCCTGAGGCATAAGTATCTCTAAGGATGGAGATTTCTCAGCCTCTTATAGCCTTAACCACTCTCATGGGGGAAAAATATTTTGCAGGGATCAGTGGAGTGGGTGGGTGAAATAACTGCTCTTCGGAAGGTTGTTGCCTTTCACAAGCAATGTTGTGCCTTGGATAGCTGAGGAGCTGGCAGGGCAGACACAAACTGGCTGTGAGTGCCAACGCCATAGGTTCCATCCTTGATAGGTAAGCTTGAAATGGCTTTTGTTTTATCACTAGATAATTGCGCTCTGTGAGGAAAAAAACTCAATCATACTTGTTGTATGCTGCTGCCCTTACTACAAACTCAGGTGAGTCAGTGCAGCGACACCTCTCCTCTGGTAACCCACATGTGCTTGGCAAGACCCAGTATGTAAAAGTATGTCCCGGCCGACTGAAGCCCTGTGTTAGCACAGAGCTGACAGAGGGGAACCAGGAAAAAGTGGAGCTGTTGCAGTAGAGGGAGCCCACTGTGAGAAGTAATCCTCAAGGCTGCTGGTCCTTGAATTCCCCTTACGCGTGTGTAGCCCATATCACCACTGAGCTACATTCCTGAAAAACATCTAGAAGTTACTCGTGTGAGCATATGGAGTATATTTCTCACCTCTTCTGAGAACCTCAGCTCTGCGACAGCAGGTCGCGCTGGCTGTCGCTTGGAGGTGCGCTGGCTGGCAAGCTCAAAGGGGACAGAAGGCAATCCCAGACACCCACACATCGTGAGTGAGTTGCTCTCGGGAACTGTGTGAGCAAGGCTGGGACGGCAGACAGTGCTGCTAGCCTTGGCTGCCTGGTGCTTCTGCCTAAGTCACAAAAAATTTCCCTAGCATTCAAGTAAAAAGTTGTTACAGAGAGATATAAAAGTATTACTGTAGTTAATTTCAGTGTTAACAATTAGTCTTGTTGGTAACATGTTTTTATGCCTAGGAGTTACATTTTAAAATCTTGAAACCATTCTCTCTCCCTCTTAAAAATAACTTTTGTTCCGTTGTATTAAAAGGCAACACTTTTAAATCAAAGTCTTTTTTTTATGCTGGATATAATCAACCTGTGAATCACTTTGGTATTAAAATATATGTTGTCAGTGACTACATATGAGCAGCACTTGCATGCTCACAAACAACTGGGGGAGACTTATGAAACAAGTGGAGCTTATATGTACAGCACCTGCACCGACTTTTGCTGTATATAACTATGTTCCTCTTCATTTTCATTGGCCTGAGGATAGGGAAGACGGGAGCAGGCCATTAGGTGAAGCTGGGGAGAGGTTTCTGGTAAAACCATGACCTGTGCAGCTGATCCAGTGTGGCTGAAGGGGACACGTCACAGCCATCTTCCACAGCAGGAGGAGGGAGGAGTGATGAGATGGAGTGATGGCCCCATTCCCGTAATTCTTGCATTCCCTAGTGTTATCCCTCTCTTTTCAGCTCTTTATTGATCGCCACTGGGACATGGGTCCCCAACGTGGTAAACTTCCCTGGCTCAGAATATGTTGAGGGTTACGAGACTGTGTCCATCAACCCGGAGGATTTTGCTGGCCAAACTGTGTTGATCTTGGGGCGAGGAAACTCGGCCTTTGAGACAGCAGAGAACATTCTGGGCGTCACAAACTTCATCCACATGGTGAGCCGGTCCCGTGTGCGCCTCTCATGGGCAACCCACTACGTCGGGGATCTGAGGTAGGAAACCATTCCTCTTTCTAACGCAGCCAGAGTAAGAACAAGGAGAAGCACTTCTTGCCCAGGCAACAAATCGGGCTGTCACAGGAGGTGCTGTCTTCCTGGGGGTCACAGAGGGAATGTGAGGCCTTCTATCTTTAGGTTTTATCTTGGTTTAAAGCAGTCCAGGTTGCAGTTGCTGAACACAGGAGCTTGGTGAGAGTTCTTCAGGGTCTGTGTGAAATAGGAAAGTGTCCCCTTGGAAACTGGTTCACTAAAAAGTGCTGGCTCCCAAGTTGTTCCCTTGCTTGCAGTCACAGAGGAGAGCTGAGAGGTTGACTATATCCCGCAAAAGCAGCGAGACTGTGTTACCTGTGCTGTTTCTGTGAGCCCTGAGGCTTTGGGGATAACCTTTGCACTGAAGGGGAGCATGGGATGCCTGATGAAGGTGTCCCATTTTCAGCAGCTGAGACAGAACCGTGGATCCCACCTCTCCTCCCTTCTTTTCGCCGTTCTTACGTTCTCAGTTTTTTTTGTAGAGCAATTAACAACGGCCTACTGGATACCTACCAGCTGAAATCTCTGGATGGGCTTCTGGAAGGCGACCTGGAAGATCTGGCTATCGTCAAGGACAAGAAAGGGAAGCTGCACATCACACTCCGGTTCTACCTGGAGAACAGGAACACCAGTGCAGGCAGCGACTCCATCACCCTCCCACAGGATGAACTGGATAATTTTGCCACCCGTGCACCTTATGACCGTGTCATCCGCTGCCTGGGCTGGAAGTTTGACTTCTCTATCTACAACAGGTGAGGGAGAACCAGGATTGGTAGTGAAGTGGGTGTTTAGAGCAAAAGACCATGAAGGGCCTGACGAAGAAGGAAAGGGAAGGGTAGGTCCTTTCTTGGCAGCATTGCCTGGACCTCCACATGCTCTGAGCTACCTGGAGCTGCACAGTCCATTGCTGACCCTGCAACTACGGTTGTGCCCCAGTGGGGACATGTGTGCCACTGCCCTCTGACTGACAGGCTACAGGGCTGAACAAACGGCAGTGTTGTGACCTGAGTGACGCAGAAGAACTTGTTGCCTTTGGAACTTAACGTCCTGACCTGCCAGATCACATGCAGAAGGCCAGCAATGTTTTGTGGTTTTGGAGTTTTTTTGGAATGAGGATGGTACAGGTATAGATCACTACAGAAAGGTTTTGTCTGCTTTTTTTTTCCCCTGAGGATGCAACCTTCATTTTGCCTTGCTTTGTCTCCTAGTACATCCTGCAGTTGAAAATGGTACTGTTAACTTCGCTGTCTTCCAAACTTCACTATCAGTAGCTCTGGTTTGAATTTGATCTTGTGCTGAGCTACCTTGAGATAAGCACCTTTGTCTTCTGGAAGATCCTCACGGTAGTAGTAAATCCCACTGAAGGCAGTGGGGACATGAAGCAGTGTCTTGCAGTGGCTGCCATATAACATGTGCCTTACCATAAACCCTTTTTATTATATTTCCACCCCTGCCCTTTCTGACAGCCTGCTTTTCTCTTTTGCACATCAGATCCCTTAGAATGATGCCAGGAAAAGGGAATAAAAAGAAGTATCCTCAGATCAAACCTAGTTATGAGTCCAGAAGCACGCGGGGGCTTTTTGTTCTTGGCACGGCTAGCCACTCTGTTGACTTCAGAAAATCTGCTGGGGGCTTTATCCATGGATTCCGGTATACAAGTGAGTACTGGGGTGTACGGAAAGGGCAGAGGTGGGAATTGTTCCTCCCCTCGAAGGAACAATTCATAGCTTACTGCTGGAAAGAGATCACCCTTAGTCTTGGGCCAGCAGTAAGAAGGACAAAACACAGCCAAGCTGCAGCTGTGAAGTAGAGAAGTGACTTGGGGTCATATCTGAAGTTTTTAGTTGTCTGTCTTTGTTTTGTCTTTTGTCTCTCTTGCCCATTGTTTCTTATTTATGTAACAGAAGAGATTTCTGCCTGCCAGATGCTCTGCCTCATGACAGGGTGTGGGTGAGAGGTCTGTGCTGTGGAGTTAAAACCAAGCAGCTTTGGGCAGTGGAGAGAATTTCCGTCTTTATATATGTGTGTGCCCATCCTTATAATTAAAGGACTGCTCAGAAGTAATGAAATATCCCCAAGGACCCCCCACCCCCTCGCCAACCACTTAGCATCACATCATCTTTCAGAGAGCATTTCCACTGCAGTTACCAGCGATTGGGGTGGGAGATCCTGAGCATAGATGAGCTCTAAAGCTTATTTATTGTGTCCTGCCAGAATCTGTCTGTGTCACAGCAGAGCAATCGGATTTCTTAAAAGTGTAAGCTTGGATTTTTAAATAAGCTGTCTTTGTTTCTCTCAATGTCTTAGCTCGTGCAGTCCACCGCCTATTGGAAAACCGTCACCATGGTGTCCCCTGGCCATCCATAGTCTACCCTATTACACAGCTGACCAATTCCATCATCAAACGGGTGAACGAGGCCTCGGGCCTCTACCAGATGTTCAGTGTCCTGGCTGACATCATCCTGCTGAGAGAGTGAGTGAGTAATTATTCCCAGCACTGCACTCCATAGTTTCATTCCTTTTTTTTTAACCATTGCTTCCCATGGTGCCACCACACGAATCGCTTCATTGCCGCCTAAGGACGTTACTGTCACGTAGGCAGCCACCCCAAAACCTGTACCACTGCCACGGCTGGTGCCAGTATACCCAGTTCCACCAGTTACTTCTCTCTTGAAGGGCTGAAATGGTCCAGACCTTCCTTCTGGGCTTAGAGGTATAGTACCCTTTCACTGTGCCCAGGAAAAAGCTTTCCTTGAGCAGTGCTAATGTAGAGAGGAATCCCATAGTCTGGGAAAATAACTGAGTCTTGTAACAGTATCCGCAGCCTTCAAAAGCTCTACGTCAAGACCACCCCAGATCTGTAATGGCTAAAAATAATTACTATCTGATGGCTCTTTGGACTTAGCCTCAGTCAGCTGAGGGGGTGTTTGCTCTTCTCTGGTGGAAAAGTCTTGATGGTTGTGGTTGCAATTTGTAGGAATGCCACAACATTTGAATACCTGGAAGAATACCCAGTTGGAGTCCTGGCTGAGCTGGAAACGCAGACAGGGAGAAAGGCTCCCAATGGGCTGTTTGTTATCATCATGGAGTATGGGAGGAATTTCTCTGGGGCTGACAAGGATGTCTTCTACTACAACCGAGCCGTGGGAGAGGCACAGCATGCCTGGCAGTCCAACTTCTTGCACCCTGTTATCTACTACTACAAACACCTCCCAACAGGTAAGCTTTTCTGCCTCTCTCTGCTAATTATCTGATAGGAGCAAAACTGAGAGGGATGAAGATACTTAAGATCCAATGGTGTTGGGTAGCCTGAAAGCATTGCACATCCTTCTCCTTAACTTCCTTATGTCTGTCCTCTGGGGCACCTGGGAGAAAAAGCTGGAAGTTTGGCAAGAAGTTTCCATCGATCAGACTGATACAGGGTGTGAGGTAGGGGGTTTGTACCAGAGACCTCACACTTGAGGACAGGAACAAACAGGTGTGCTGGGAACTTCCCCATTCTGAAAAAGAGGAATATCTTTTTTTCCCTTTGGCCGGCATCCTGCAAGTAATTTGCAGAGTCCTGGCAGATGAGGCTGGGCTGTTCAGGGTTACCACTGAAAGAAAACTGCTTTCTGGCCTGCCAGGATTTGAGAGATCACGCAGTGATAGAGGCAGCCAGAGGCAAGGGTTTGAATATGAGTGTTACATCCAGCAAACAAGACACGCTTAGAATAGATTTCCTTGGGAAATGAGTGTGCTGAATCTTCATCTCAAGAAACCTAGGGTCAGGGTCCAGCCTGCCTTGCACAGAAGGAATTGTGATGGGTAGCAGCATTAAAGCGTGAACGCAGCTCAGCCTGTCTGGCAGTCCCTGCCAAGGGGGAATGGGAGTGAAATAACAGGAAGTACTGTGGGCAGGGACAAGGGGCAACTGTGCAGTGGCAGGGCTGTTGAGGACAAAGCTAGCAGAGGGGATTGCAAATGAAAGTAAGGTAGGGATTAAAAAGGTCAGGACAAAAGCTGGAACAGCTGTCATAGCTGCTTTCCGCTCCCCAAGCTCTTTTTAATGCCATTTTGATTCTGAGAGATTCCCTTAATGTTCTCCTGGCAGAGCGTGAGATGAGACTTCGACCCCCGGACTGGCCTCTCCCCCGCCCAGATGCCGTCCATCACATTGTGGAGGACTTCCTGACAGACTGGACGGCCCCCAACGCTCACATCCTGCCGCTGAGGCGGTTTCTGGAGAACTGCCTCGGCACTGACCTGCGCAATTTCTTTGCAGGTAATTTGAGCACAGGGTTGAGGTGGCAGGAGGAGGGATGCGAGGAACAGGCAACAGGAGCGACCTCTTCTGCAAATAGCTGAGATCTCCCTCTGGTGAGCTGGTGATCTCACCCTCAGTCACGCCTCTTTGATGCACTCCCCAGATGGTAAAAAGTGCTGGTGCCACATGTGTGTTCCCGAATTGCCTTTGGTCTTGCTCACCAGCAGAAAGAGACCGCCCTAGGCGCACATGGATATGGGGAAAGGTGTATGAGGTTTGGTTCAATCCCTTTGCTACCTGCAGCTTTCCTGCCTCCTCCGACATCCGAACATTCCTCTGTGCCCTGGGGTACCAGATCTCTTTTCATTTACTGATGCTGGGATTGCTTTCCCATGGCAAACGGGAATGCTGGGATGTGAGAGCTGGTCTGAAGACTGGTCTGGGAACCGCCTGCAGGAACCCAATGTGGCACAGAGGGGAGCAATCCTGTGGTATGAAGAAGATGCCAGAGGGCTGCAAGCTCACATCCAGCTCCTTTTCCTCTGAGTGCAGACTGGAGATCCCACCCTGCGTCTCCTGAGCTCTGCAGCATTGAGTCAATTGCCCTGCTGCCGGCCGGGGCAGGGTGCCGGCTGGGAAACTCCAATCATCTCCCCTCAGCCTCTCTGCCTTTTGTTCTGAGTGAGTCCTCAGAAGTTTGGGGGAGTTATTCTCTGTCAAATCTGATTTTTTGATCCTTTTTTTTTTTTTTTCCTGCAGAGTCCTGTTTCCTCTTTGCCTTCACCCGTCAGAAGCTGCCTCCCTTCTGTGGGCAGGGGTACCTTAGAATGCAAGGGCTCGTGGGGAGCGAGGGGCTCCGGCGTCACGCGGTAGAAGCCAGCCTGCTGGAGGATTACACTCCCAATGACTTTTCGGGCGACAAAGCTCCCGACAGCCCTGAAGGGTCACAGGACCAGCTGCTGCGAGATCACGTGATACCGGTTCGTCCGCTGCAGCATCTTGTTAATGCCAAGGATGAACTTTAAACCTTTCTCGCTCCACACTGAAACCCACAGGTGCTGTCGTGACAATATTGTAACAGAGATCCACAGCAGGATTCTGCCCTTTCCTGTGCACCTTGTCCACCCCCATGCCTTCCACTGATCGTGAGTTGCCAAAGACCTGCTCGGATCTTGCTGTTACAAAGAGGACCAACGTGCTCCACAGGATAAGCGAGGGGCCAGAGTCCAGTGACGCTGAGGCTCCCGCCTTGCCCTTGCAGAGTTCACGCTTTCCGGAAGATGGTGGCTGTTTATCTCCCAGACCGACATCTGCAGCGACATCCAGGGGTCAAAGAGGAGAGAATGCAGGAGCGCCTGGGTGACTTAAAAACGCCACGTCCCTCTTGTGAGGTGATGTGCTGGCACCCTGTGGCAGAGGGTGCCAGCTCTCTGGTCTCTGGACGCCATACGCTGCCAACACTTGAAGATTTGTTTGTGCGACGAATCCCGAAGCGGTACTCCAGGCAAACCTCCCGGTAGTTTTCCTGCATATGGATTAGGTCAGTTGCGGAGCTGGAGTGGAGAGAGGGGGTCTTTTTTTTTTTTTTTTTAAGTTACCACGTAGGTCAGATGATCTGTCATTTTCCAGAGAGCACTACAAGAGACCCTTCCCTCTACAGACGGGGGGAATGGGATGCCTGGGACACAGAGACTTTCACTGAGCTCGGCTCCGCTGTCCTCATGTTTTTCTTCTCCCGCACCAAGCAGCCTGAAACGTTAGCCCCTGTCTTTTATAAAGCATGACCAATGTTTCTCCTATTTGCACTATGTCCCAACAAGACAGTTTCGGGTGGACTTTGATGTTGTTCAAACGCTTTGTCTCCTCTTTCTTTTATTCCTCTCCAGTCACCTTGAGATCTGGCCGGCGTTGACTGGGAGGCTGGCTGGCTGCACCTCACTGCTCCCTCTGTCCCCTGCCTGCATTTGGCTGTCACCTCCCTGTGGGCTCCTTCCACGACCCTGGAGTGGCAAAGCAAGGGCAGTTTGGAGCTCGACCTTACGATGTCCCCATGATTTCTAGGAAATAGAGGAAGGGAGAGGGGGAACCAGCTTTTACTTCCACCCATGTTTTCCAACCCCTTTGTGTCTAGAGGAACAGCCCCCTCTGCACTCCTGCTTCCCAGTACCTCAGGTGGGCTGAGGGAACTGCACCTACAGGTGCCTGCAACTCCCCCCATCCTTTGCATCCAGCTGCTGTTTCTGTAAAGCCCCAGTTCCTGCCGGGAGAGGCTGGGGAGCAGGGGAGGTGAAGGAGGTGACAAATGAGGTTTTTGCTCTGCTTTGGGAAGCAGAATCCCAAGATCACAGAATGGTTAGAGGTGGAAGGGACCTTAGAGATCATCGAGTTCCAAACCCCCTGCCATGGGCAGGGACAGGTTGCTCAAAGCCCCATCCCCCCTGGCCTTGAACACTTTCAGGGATGGGGCATCCACAGCTTCTCTGGGCAACCTGTTCCAGAGGCTCCCCAAAGAATTTCTTTGGGTGATGCTGGGGAAGCTGCTGCTGCTGGAAGATCTTAACATGTTGGCACGCAGCTGGAAAGGGGGAGTGGTCCCCTTCTCACTTGGTGTTGGTCCAAGCACCCTTCTGTGGGCTTTGTGTCCCCTTGGCCCAGCTCCAAGGCCAGTTTGGGAATGGCACTTGGAGCCCGGAGCTCTCCAGGAGGTGCCACTACTTGCTACACCCTTGGCACGGTGGGCTTTTTATTTGGGGGTTGTCCAGGGAAGTGACCAGCCTGTGACCGAGTGGGGGTGAGGACGTTCTCCAGGTGTTTCCTCTTCCAGCCTCAGGCTGTACACACGCAGTGTACCTGCCGCTTCCGAGTGGGAGTCTCCGGGGTTCTCACCCACGGGCTCTGCGTGTCTCCCGGAGTGGGAGCCGGTGGCTTTCACCCCGGAGGCTTTTCCTGCCGCGCCCATGGAGCCGGGTTCCGGCCAGCCCGTCACCCTTCCAGCCCCGCGGAGCGGGCGGGAGCACCGGCTCCCAACCGTTTCCAGCCGGGCGCTGCGGTGACAGCCGCCGCGGGATGGGGCGGGGGGAGACACACAAGGAGGATGAGCCGCGCCATTTTGTAGCCACGCGTGGGAGGGAGCGGGGGCTGCGGGTTGACGCTGGTGCCTGTCCCGGCCGGCGGGTTGCGGGGCTGCGTCCTTCCAGCGATGCTCACAGAAGCGGGCGGAGCGGGGGCTGCCTTCGGCCCGGCCACGGCCGAGCGGGACGGGGCGGGACCCGCCCCACGTGCGCCACCGCCAATCAGCGCGCAGGGCTCGCCCCGCGTGACACAGCCCGCTGACCCCCACGACGGGCCGGTGGGAAGTGGCTTGAAGGACGGCCGCAGCGGCCAATCAGAGATCGGCGCCGTGGGGGCGGAACCCAATCGGCTGAGGGGGGGAGGTCCCGTCGCGTCGTTCGCAGGCTTCCTGCGGAGGTGGCCAATCAGCACCCCGGTGGGTGGGGCGCTAAGCGGAAGTCCTGTCAGGAGTGGGTCACCTCCGGGCCCGGGAAGGTGCGCGGTGGGTGCTGCGGCTCGGGGAGGGGGAGCCCCCCGGGGGTTTGGGGTGTCCTGTGGCTGGGGAGCAGCTTCCCCATGGCGCCGGGGTCCTGCCCCCTGGGGCTGCAAGGGGGAGTCGGGCCCCCGTGGCTGGGGGGGGGCGGTTCTGCTTTGTGGGGCCTCAGGGGCAGTGGGGCCCCCGTGTGCTTGGGTGGGGGGGGCTCCTTCCTCACCGGGTTGGGGGGTTGAGAGGGGAACCCTATGGCTGGGGACCCTCTTCCACTAATGGGAGCTGCTTGGATCCTGTGGCTGAAGGAGCCTTGCCTCGTGGTACCAGGCCCTGCCCTGGGGGTGGGAAGGAACAAGCCGAGGGGGAAGGCTTTGCTCTGTAGGGCACGGGGGAAAGGGCTGACCCTGTGCCTGAAGCAGGGGATACCGCCCCATGGAATGGAGGCTGTATCTGGGGGAGCCCCATGGCGGGTGGGACCCCCCAGCTGTGCAGGGAGGTGTCAAGAGCTGGGCATAGGGACAGTAAGCACTCCAGTGCAGCGGCCCGTACGTTTCTGCCAAAGACACCTCTGGGCTTGGGGGCTGCCCTGCTGAGGGGACTCTGCTGCCGTGGGACTGGCTGTGGGGTGCACACACACCTCATACCTTCTCCTCTCCCCACAGATGGCCCAGAGGTTGGTGTTCCGGCGACTGCTGTCCCTCACCCTCAGGACGCTGCCCCTGCAGGGGCAGCGGATGGTCTCTGGCCCCCTGACACCGCGTGTCCCCCTGGCACCCCATGGCAAAGCTTTTGGCACCTCAGCAAGCTGCAGGAGCACCTTCAACGTGCAGGACGGCAGTGACTTCCAGGACCGGGTAGTAAACAACCCCAAACCTGTTGTGGTGGACTTCCATGCACAGTAAGTCCCCTTCCGTGGCTCTTGTGCCCCTCACTGCTGTTACACATGCAGGTGTGTCCCTGCTGCTTCCCTGACGTGGTGGTACTCCGGGCGCACTGGGGACATGGGTATGCCCAAGGGATTCCAGAGCTGCAGAGTTGTCAACCACCCTGCCTCAGTTTCTGGTGTTAAAAAGTGCTTCTGACCCTGAGGCATGATCCATAGAGGTTTCACCACTGTGGGTGTAGCTACACCCTGCAGGAGTGTAAAAACAAAAGTGGTAAGAACTTCCCTGGGGCGGCGTAGCTGCACCTCCCAAGTGCCTGGGTGTCACCCTGCTCCAGCGTTGCATCATTGTGCAAAAGGCACATCAAGAAAAAGCTCTGATATCGGCCTTTTTTAGGTTTATGGATTAAATGTTCTCTTATAAACACTAAATGATACTAACAGCCGTGGAAGAACACTGCACTTGGCGTACCCCTGCACCATCATGTTGTGTTTTTCCAGTTTTCTCACTCTGCATGCTCTCTGGGCTGGGCTTTTGACAGCAGATGCCTTTATATATTAATAACAGCCGCATGATACCAGTGGTAGCATTTGTCATCGATGAAAAGGTTGTCATCCTCTTGCCAGTAAAAATATTTCTAGATGTTATCTGCTGGATTAATGATACTGATTATCTTTGTTTTCTCAAGTGTTTTCATAGTCCTGCAGTGCTGTCACGTGAACCTGTTGTGGCTGGTTCTGGGCAAACAGAGTGTGAAACAGCCTGAAAATGTCTGCTCTAAATAAACCAAATTGATAAACCCAAATGAACGTTAACTTGGATCATCCAGGGAATAGAGGACAAATAATTGAAAGCCTGAAACCTGATACGGGGGGAGGAGGAGAAGGACAAAAGTTTACCAGAGCTTAAATTTTAAAAGAAAAGGGCACATAGAGCTTTAACTCCTGTTTTCCTTGAATCGAGTACATTCATGCCATCCCAACTGGTGCAGTTAGATGCAGGGAGTGTTTTCTGTGTACAGGGCCTCACAAACTCTGCTGTTGGCTGCACCTGCATTTGGAATTGGTAGTCTCTCATTGAACAGATGCCTGCCTCTGAGTTTTGCAGCTAAAGGGGAATATCTGTAAACCCTGTGATGAGTGCAGAGGGGAAGTCTTCGTTCTGATGATTGGCATAAACTGATTTGAGTGTGGGCTGTGACCCCCACACCCAGTGGCGACACTTGCTCTGTGGCAGCTTTGCTGTAAGTGAGGTCCCAGCTCTGCATGTACTCACCAGTGAGGACACAAAGCAGGGTAGGGATGAATGGCTGAGAAGAGGAGGCAGGAGCGCCACCAAAGCTGGCAGAACAGACTGTAGTGTGATTGAAATGACATCAAAAGGACCATCAATGCTGAATGGTGTCCTCTTCTTCCACTCAGCCCCACCACCACACACACAGAGAAAAAAAACCTTGACAGTTTCTTTGTGAGAGAAACTTTTTTCTAAGCTGTGGTTCAGGAATGGTGTCTCCAGGCTGGCTCTCAAATGGAACTGTAATGGCAGTAAAGGCGCTGGTGTATCAGCAAGACTTCTGTGGCCGCTGCTGCACTTGCTTCCTCTAAAGTTCCATCTCTTCTTTCTCCATCAGGTGGTGTGGCCCCTGCAAGATCCTAGGCCCCAGGTTAGAGAAGATGGTGGCCAAGCAGGAGGGGAAGGTGCTGATGGCCAAAGTGGACATTGACGATCACACAGACCTTGCTATTGAGTACGAGGTAGGAGGCAGAAGAGCGTGGGCTTTCCTTTGCTGACAGTGTGTAGAAGGTCCCTCCCTGGGGAGAGGTGTGCCCCCACGGCAGCAGCATTTATGGGGAGGGGAAGCCCGGTGCCTGCAGGTTCCTAATCCCTCGGGTCACTCATTACTAGGTGGATTTCACTGCTTGGCTCTCCTCCAGCTCTTCTGCTTGTGTTCAGCATCACCACCTCTAATTCTGCAGAAACGTGTCCTTTAATCCTTGCAGGCATTTATCAACGTAAATGCTTACCTTCCCTTGAGGAGTCTGCAGCATACGCAGCGTTCTACGGCATGCATGGGCTGCTCAGGTGCAGGGCAGGAACGTGAAGTAACAAGCCCCAAGTCTGTTCTGCCCTTGGATGCAGTTCTTCGTGCAACCAGCCTGTCCTCTTTCCCTTCTTTGTTTAGGATTTCTTGCTGGGTGATAAAGTCCAGTCTTTAAGCCACAGTGCAAGGAGACACCATGGGTTTTGTCTGGACAGGTGGAAGCCAGGTTGGAGAACGCACATAGGCAATGGGAACGTGCCTCCTGCTCTTGGTAAGCACAGACCTTGGTGCTTACACCAGTGTTTTCACACGCCAGTTGCGTGTGTTCCCTGTGCTGCCTTGCTCCCAGGAAGAAGCTGAGTGACTGGAGAAGACCACAGCCTCGGCTTACGTGATTTATTTATCTTTTCCCTGTGTCAGTGATTAAGTAGTTTAAGAAACGCAAATTCCTCTGACAACTGTGGTCACCCCTGTTGTCTCTCCTTGTAAACAACAACATGGTCTGTGGAGCCAGGGCATCCTGCTGTCATGTTGTACAGGGAAGAAAGTACTTAATTTTCACTTGCGTGTCACGCAGATGGAACTGCTCCCCTTCCACAGATGAAGTCCTGCTCCCAGGGCGGAGGCTAGCACAGGAAGCTCCTCAAATTGCCCCGCAAACTCCTGTGAACCATCTCCTGAGCAAGCTGTTGGTTTATTGAGCCTGGAGGAGACGCTCTGTGCTGTTCCCACATCCTGCCGAGCCAGAAGGAGAAGGAAGTGGAAACTGCTTGTTCCCTCCCACTCTTTCCCAAAGAGACCTTTCTGCCTGTGCTGTGGTGGCGTGTCCACCCAGCTGGTGCCCACAAACATGACTTGCAGCTTCCACAAGCTGAGCATGAGAGCCTCCAGTGCTCTCTTTGATGGTGGCACGCCCCAGGCCAAGGAGGGCGGCTGCTGGCTCGTGAGCAGGGCTCTGTGTTCCAAGCCCAAGGGCTGCGTAGCTTAAGGGTGCTGGTGAGAAGAAGTTGAAGAGGGTGAGGTTGTTTCTGGGGCAGTCGGAAAGTGCATAAATCATAATAGATGCAGGCAAGGCTCTGGTAGCACCCACCCTAAGGAGAAGAGAATAGGGATGATTATTTTCAAGTAACATGGTCTAGTGGGAGGTGTCCCTGCCCATGGCAGCGGGGCTGGAACTAGACAATCTTTTAAGATCCCTTCCAAACCAAACCATTCTATGATTCTTTGATTCTATGATTCTTAGCTTAACTCTTGTATTGTTCCAAGCCTTCCAGTAGATTGAATTAGCTGGGATTACAGGAGGATAATCTCAGATGACTGGAAAATGGCAAACGGTATGTGCATATGAAGAAAGGTCTTCAAAAAGAGGCCGAAAGTTCCCAAGTTGTGCAGGTTTGATGGCACGCTGTGTGTGCTCTCCCACCAGGTGGTGAGCGAGCAGCTGCACAGCCTGCTGAATGCATGCATTTGTCTGCAGGGCCTGCCTGTCTTGCAGCCCTGCTGGGCATGGGTTCAGGCAGGATTGAGCCTGCTGGCGAGGGCTAGCTTCCAGCAATTCATTCTGGAGCCTTCTATGCAAACAAAGTTTTTGGTTTGCAGGAGGGCCTGGGGATCATTGCTTCACTCTTTGAGTGATGCAAATGGGTTGTGACCGTTATCCCCGTGGCTAAAACCTCATCGCTAGGCAGTGTCGGTGAGTAGGGTAGCTGCAAATGGGTAGGGGTAAAGGAGAAATGTTTGCTTTGATCCTCATAGTTTGGGGCATCCTTTTCAAGGCAGAAGTTTGGTTCTTGTGCTGAGCACACACTTGGTTTTGCTTCATTTTCTGGGAAGTTGCCACTTCAGGAGATGTGAGCGTAAGGGCTGATGGGAAGACACCAAGTCAAGACCAAAGAGGGACCAAAGGTAGTGTTTGGGAGAGATCAGGAAAACCAAAGGTGGTATTTGGGAGGCATCAGGAAAGATTTATTTTTTTTAAAGCCATTCCACCGGGGATCAGATGGCTGCAGGCTGAGAAAGTTCTTGTTTCAGGGGGTTTTGGCAGCCATGCCACCCCCCCACAACGCCTCCACTAGATGCCAGGAAGTCTCCTTCCATCTGTATTTATTCCCCTGCCCACGCATGCTTGTCGCCGGCTTGCACAACATCCTCTTCAGGCACCGGGGGCAGGGGGGGAGGCAGAGTGAGGGGGAGAGACCCCCTGGAAGAGCTGAGGAATGCCGGCGCATTCCTTCACAGGCGCCGCTGTCTGCCCTTGGCTCCTGGCCCTCCCAGTTTAGCATGAAGTGGGGACGCGTTTCCTGCAACTGGAAATGTCCCCAGCGCCCTTTCCTGTCCGGTTATGCCCAACACAAAAGTTCTTTCTCTGGAGATTCCTCCTTTTATCTAACACCTTTCATCTCTGGTTGTGGCCTTTTGCCGCTGCTCCAGCCCGCTCCTGACCTCTTGCCCTGGGAGCAGAAAGGGAGAAGCAATACTTTTGTTTAATCTGCCATCTTTTAAAATTCTTTAGATTCATCTCTTGCCTTGGCCCGTTGCCTGCACACATGGCCACTGGGAAAGGGCGGCCACTGGGAAAGGGCAGCCCCTTCTCCGGCCGCTGCGGGTGGGCAGCCCTGGAGAGCTGCTGGATACAGGGCTGGTCCTTCATCAGTGGAGCTTGGTCCTGTGTTACGCCTCATTCCGAAGGCGGGGTGAAATCCGCCCCCCTGCTCCGTTCTGTGGCAGCCGAGCTTGTGTACAAACCCCAGTTTCAGATGGGAGAGAATTTCCTCCGTACGGGTATTGCCAGGAATAGCCTGGATGGCCACGTTTGTTTATTTATCTGTGTGGTCAGTGCTGATCAAAAGCAGCCTGACTTTTTCTCTATAAATGCTTTTGAGGGAGGAGGAGGAGGGTTTGTTTAGGTTCAGTGCAGATGGGACCCAAAAAAAAGGGAGGGGGAAAAAAAAAAAAGACCCGTAACTTTGCCTTCTAGAAATTCCCATGGCTTCTCAAGCAGTGAAACAAAGTACGTGCTGTGTTGAAGGGCTGCCCTTGCTGCAGCGAGCAGGAAGGCAGCTCTCAAAAGCATCGTGTTTTCTGGGCAGAGGCAAGTTGCTCAGTGCCCCTGGTTCTCACCCAGCTCTGCAGCGCCAGCCCTGGACCCGCCACCCGTTCTTGGGGTTTGCTCACCGCTGTGGAAAAGCAATGAAACGGAGGGATTGAGGCTGCATGAAGCTCGTGGGTGTGCTGGTCAGCACGTAGAGAGCCCTGAGACTTGGTTTTATCTGCTCCTCTGTAGTGCTTTGAAGAGTCGACCTTTTCTTACCTGGCCCGTAATGGCCTGATGCCAGCTGGTGCTGGTTGGGCATGCTGGTTTTTTGGATGGAGCTGGGGTAACTCTGCTCGTTATTAACCCACTCTGAAAACTAGAGGGAGGCTCAGCAGAGCTTTGTCCTTCTGGAGGAGGGAGAGAGGAGTTGAGTGCCATGCTGGTACCATCCTTTCTCACCCCTACAATGTCGCCAGCGCTAGGGCCTGAGTCCCTCCGGATCTGCTCCCACCAGTCACTAGGAGGAGCTGAAGATCGAGCGTTGCAGCAGCCCCGGCGCTCCCGTCCCTTCAGATGAGACTGCACAAGCCCTGGAGGACAGACAGACTGCGGGGAGCCACGCCGGACTGGCCGGCCAGGACCAGGCGGGAAGGGAAGCACAAACTGTCCCTTTCATCTCAGGCTCCCGATGGGAGAAAAGCCAGCCCTCTGGCGGGTTTCCCGGGAAAGGATTTGCAGATCCTCGCTGGCAGCGCAGGCGGGAAGGCCCCGCAGGAGGCAGCAGGCGAGAAGGACAGGACATGTTTCGGGGAGGAGGCTTTGCAGAGATAAAAGGTGCCGAAGCTGTGCTCTCAGAAACACCACCAGATCTCTCCCCAGCCACAGCTCTCCGAGCTCTTGTTGCTCCTTCTCCCGATCATTGTCCCCAAGATCTCTTCTGCCACCAGTCAGCCAGCAAGCCCCTGGGGAGTGTTGTCATTTCCACTGCTGTTTTCTGGATAATTCCCAGAAAACTTTGTTCTGAGCTAAAAAAAAAAAGCAGCGCTCACAGCTGCCTGCTGGCTCTGGTCAGAGGGACTTTTCACTCCTTACTTAATGGTTAGGGACCTGCAGTGGACAGCCAGCTAAACCACTGAAAACAGGAGCAGAAAAGGAAAGATGGGTTGGAGGGGGTCGTCATTACTGTGGTAGGATGGAGCAGGAAACCTGCCTGTGCAGTGATGGGGGGGAACCTTTCTCCAGCTCCAGTCTTGCCTGGAGAAGAACACCGGTCCAGTTTCATACCACCCTGTCCATAAAATGTCCAAAGGTCACTGT
This sequence comes from Calidris pygmaea, assembly GCA_003697955.1. NCBI lineage: Eukaryota > Metazoa > Chordata > Aves > Charadriiformes > Scolopacidae > Calidris > Calidris pygmaea. The sequence goes on from QJSC01012058.1 coordinate 178,609, forward strand.
GCCTGAGAGGTGTCCTGATAAAAAACTGGGTTTGTTTGCTTATGATAGGAAAAAAGAGGAGAAGAGGAATTTGTACTGGAGGGAGGGGAAGAAGCTTTACCTGTTTGTTTTATATTAGCTTTGGGGTTGTCTTTACAATTTTGGGTCTTATTTAAACATGGAAAAGCTGCTCAGCCTTGACTTAAGCAGGACAATTTAAGTCAGTGCAGAGATGAGGCCAAAGGAAAAGGAGGAACATGAAGTTTGGTTGGCCTGTGTTTCGCAAGCGGACGTGCTACCCTTGAGCAGTGTGTGCTCAGCTCCTCTGTAGCCACTTCTGTTGAGCTCCACCTGGGGCCTGGGTGCAGCTGGGCTCCCCACAGCCTCCCCTCACCTCTGTCTCCCTGTTTCTCTTGCCCCCAGGTGTCAGCAGTGCCAACCGTGCTGGCGATGAAGAACGGAGATGTCGTGGATAAGTTTGTGGGGATAAAGGATGAGGATCAGCTGGAGGCATTCCTCAAGAAACTCATCGGAGCCTGAAGTGAAAGAGTGGCTGTACCTCTGCCTCTGGACACGTCCATGCTGTGCATTCCTTGCCTGGGAGAGCTGAGGGGCACGAGAACTGCCTGCCTTGCACAACCTGGGTTTTTTTTCCTGGTTTGGGTTGGGTTTTTTTTTTTTGAGATGGACAGTGTTGTAACCCTTTCCTCCCGCTCCCCCTTCTCTCAAGCAGCAGTAGTTGTAAAATGCGCTGAGGAGCAGGGCTGCTTATTCTCAAAATGGGGAATGCAGCTGGAATTAGGAGCCTGTGTTTATCAGCAAAGAGCTGACGTGCGGAGCTGCTGCTGCTGAGTTAAGAGGAGGAATGTTTTCCTCTTTGCCTAGCATCTGATAGCACAGAGCAGAGGGCAGCTGCTCCCTGCAAGATGTGGGTACATACCTGCCCTGGGTGGGTTTGTTTAAAGCTGAGAATGCCTCTGCCTTGTCTGTGAAACCTGTCTCTTTGTCCTCCTGTCCACGTGTCGCTGAGACGGGTACAACTCCTGCACAAATCTATGGGCTCCCATCATAATTTTATAAGAGAAAATAGAGAGAAGTATTTTATGGATCTCCTTTTGTAGGTCTGTAATAAAGAGAACTTTATTGTTCGCTGCTCTCTAGCTGGAGAATAAAACTTGATTCTCAGAAACCACAGGGAAGTCCCTTGTCTGTCCAGGGAGGTGAGAGGGAGCATCAGCAGCACAGTGGCTGGTTTCTAACGATGGGTTGGGAGAGCGCAGGCTGCAGCTCGGTGCTACTGAAAAGTAATGTGCCAAAAAACAAACAAGTGGATTACTTTCACGGGGCTTTCAGTGCTGCTTCCAAGACCCACTGTGGGTGCTGCTGGAGCCGGGATGCCAGAAGAAGGACTCCCCGCCTCTGCACAGAGGCGCCTGAGCTCTGCTCGCTCCCCCCATGCTTTTCTCAAGCCTTTCCTGCCCGAGGAGCCTGAGAGCCTCTCTCTCCCTTGTGTGAATGATTAAATCTGCTCACACAGGTGAGCCCTGCCAAAAGGCAGTCTTCTGACTTTAATTGCCCTGACCTTTAGACTAAGGGAGGCAGTTGCCCGCCCGTATGGCGAGCAGCCCTCAGCCCTTCCCATTCTCTTTCTCCTCCTCCCTATATACACCTGTTTCTAGTCAACCTGGCTTCGAAGTGCTCCCGGCATCCTCATGCGCTTGTAGGCAGAGCACAGCACCAGGGCTGATGCCTACTGTAACACTTAATTCCAGTTTGCTTATCTAAGCTGCATGAGAACATTGTAAGTGCGTAATAACCGTGTACAAGCTGCTGGCCTCTTTTTTTTTTTTTTTTTTTTACCTTCCCAGCTTCTGTTTCCTTCAATCACTCTTAACTCTGCTTTGGATCTGCTCCATTTCACCTCCCTGGCATAGGTTGTTATGAGCAGTGAGGCAAAGGGGTTTTTTTTCTGCACCTTTGCAATAAAGATTTATGAGCTTTGAAGGAGCAGGGGAGTGGTGATGCGAGTCCTGCTGCAGCTGCAAGTGCTGTTCCCACCTGCTTCCATCACCCCGGGGCCTGGGCAACAGCATGAGATGGTGCTGGGTCCCCTGAGATGGGTACCTCCCCGTGCGGGCTGGGCTGATCTCGCCACCAGCAGGTGGCTAGAGGTGATGTCACTTGGATGCAATTTGGTAAAGAACTGTTGGTCAGTTACAATCAGTAAAAAAAAAAAAAAAAAACACGACATTTTATTTTATTTGGGAGACCACAGAAGCTATGCGCCTCACATCCTGCTCAGGTTTCAAGCCGGGCAATTTGCCCTGCAGTTCTGGTGTTCCTGCTCTGTAAACACTGCTAGTAAAGACTGTCTCCATTTTCCTGCATGAGCAGGAAAAGTAGGGGAACAGCGTCACGTACCCGACAATAGTCCACTTTCATGCTTCACCATCCTACAGAACAGGAAAAAACACAGTGACTTTGCATTGTGTAATTAAGGGGCAGTATAAATTAGCTATTTTATCACTTCCTTCTAAGGAAAAGTGGAGCTAAGGTGCCATTCAGCTATTAAAGCGCCAGCATGCTTTAGGGTGCGTTATGTGAAAGCCACAAATGTTTCTTTGAGATAAATGTTGAAACCCCACACACAGGTGCCCTGTGGAAATCCTTCAGAAAGAGCACCATGGGTAGAGAGAAGGAGAGGTTTGAGGGCACCTTGAGACTCCCCAAGTGCTTTGCACAGTTTTCAGCGCAGGACAGGACTCACAGCTCAAGGGTGTTTTCCTGTGACAGGATCTTAATTCAGCTCCCTGTTTGCCGACTGCCTGGGAGAGGCTTCAGGGGTTCCCCCAGCTGCTGGTAATAACAGAGGAGGTGCAAGCGGGAAGCACTTACCAGTAGAGTATTTATGTAGCAGTTAAAAGAAGGGCTGCACAGCAATTTTTCATGCCACCTGAATGTGATGTTGGTCTTTCTGGAGAGAAGACAGCTGAAGCCATAGGTAATTCCTCAGCAGTAGCTGTTTTTAACATGGCAGCTGGGAAAATGTTTCCTCTCTGCTCGCTCCAGCAAGGATGCAGTTGGTCTTCCCTTTCGGAGTTAAAATAGACTGAGTGCTCCTCTGGGCTGTTAAGGATTTGCTCTCTCCCACCCAAGCCTGCCCAAATTACAGCAACATCCTCAGCTTCTCATGGTCCTGGTTGCTATTTTAAGAGGACACAGCAGTCAGTGCCTTCCCAAGCTGAGCTAAACCCACTTCTCCTTGCCCAGGTACGTTCTGAACCCAACACCAAGATCCACTCCCCTCAAAAGTCAGGCATGGTGCTCTGTCCTCACTGTCTTGCCCAAGACCCCTGATCCCAGGTAAGTGGAGGTTTTCCATTTGTTTCTGTTGGCTTTACACTTGCATCAAGCCCTAATGCAGCTACTCCTTTCCCCGAGATGTTTGTGTCTGCCTGCTAAACTCCATCTTCACCTCCACCTGCTCCATGCAGAGGGTGACAGAGCACTGGAACAGGCTGCCCAGAGAGGTTGTGGAGTCTCCTTCTCCAGAGACATCCAAAACCCACCTGGATGTGTTCCTGTCCATCCTGCTCTAGATGAAGCTGCTTTGGCAGAGGAGTTGGACTAGATGGTCTCTGAAGGTCCTTTCCAACCCCTGCCACCCTGTGATTCTGTGCCACGGCAAATGCCTGCAAGGAGGTGCTACCTTCTCTGCTAGGGGTGCTACGCCCAGAGCAGAGTCAAGTGCTGGTGGAGGATGGAAAATTCAGGTTGCCTAGTTTGCAGCACACAGGGGGTTGTGTATATGTGGTCCCCTACAGCTCTGAAGGGGACAGCTTTGGCCGTGTTTGCCTCCAATCAGGTCTGGCCTCAGCAGCCCAGCCACCCAGCACTGACAGTAAATCCTTTGTTTTATCAACATATTATATGATTCCCCCTGTCCAAAGAACAAAACAAAGACTAGCTCCATGTCAACAGGGAAACAAATGCCACTAACAGGCAGGGCAAGGCCCTCTGCCCTAACAGTTTGTTCATCACTTTGAGCTTTCCCCCCCCCCCCCTTTTTTTTTCAACTAAGTAATTATAGGACTCAGGCAGAATCGGCAATTAAATTCTCCAGCCCTGCGAGGCTGTTAGCAGCAACGTTAAGCTCAGCGTTGTTCAAAAGCACTGCTGAATTGCATTAAGTGCTCGCTGTGAGTTTCAGTTTCCTGCATGTTAAAGAACAGCTTGTAGTGCTGCAATATCTAAGCAATAAAAAGATAAAACTCCCGTAGGCTTCACTGCCAGAGCAAAACAAAACTAGATCACCTGTTATACAGCCCTGTCCTCGTTACCCGCCCCTGCAACCCACCCAGGCTCAAGTCCATCACCACACAGGGGTGCCTTCCTGCCGCCCTTCTCAAGGACACAGGGTGCACGGGTGAGCTTCGTGGTTTCTCTGCCTCTGCAGCTTTGTCACTTCAGCAACGCTTTCCCTCTTAAATCCTTTCTCAGGCAAACACCCGAGGCTGCAACTTATGGCGAGAGCGGTAGCCGTAGGCTGGGCTGCTGTGCCCGGTTGCTTTTTGCCTTAACATGCATCCAGGGAAGGATGGAGGCAGGAGCAGCAGAGGAACCCCACAATTTCTTACATCCAGAGGAGCCAAATGGTGGAAACTGGAGAGCTTGAAAATGTGGCACCCCACATCCCAGTGGGGATAGAGCGAGGAGAAACCCTGTGGCTGCCTTGCTGGTGGCAAGAGGTCCCTGCTGGGCAGTGAGATGGGGAGGTTGGTCCTGGGAGGAGAGGCCAGAGGGGTTCGCTGGAGCTGCTGAGTCCTGTGGGTGGAGGAGAGCTGGCAGCTGCGGGCAATAGGGCAGCACCCATCCTCCCGCCTGCCCACGTCAACTTCCAGGCCCTCATAATCCAAATAGTCACGATAAAAATGCATTCAAATTGACTGTGTTTTCTCCACGGCCTGCAGCTTCTGTGAAGCAATGTCCCTGCACACACACACATATATACATATACGTATATGTGTGTTTATCCACTCGCATACTCTTGTTCTCTCTTGTGGAGAGTGCCAGGAGCTTCTGGGTCTCACAGATGTCCCCAGCAGCTGCGGCTGGTGATGGAAGAGGACAGGGAGCCAGTTTGCTTGCTCTCCCACTCAGGGGAAGGCTGAGCTCCTGGTACCCTTCCTCAGCACACGCTACTCATCCCGCTGCTGCTGAAGGCTCCATCGCTCCTACAAGCAGAGGAGTGGTTCAGCAATATTGAAAAACAGGACAATTTTGCAGCGAGAGTCCCCAGAAACATCCACTTCAAGTTGTCCAGAGGGTAGAAAACGCACCAGAGATTTCAGTGCTTTCCGGAGACGATGGTGACCTCCGGGCCACCCGTGTGGCTGCAACTCCTCCACGCCAGCCCCACGCAGCTGGCAGCGAGAGGGTGTTTGCCCCGGCCGGCTCTGCGCCCGTGGCTTCACCGCCTCGGGGAGGGAGAGGAGCTGCATCCCCTGAGGTCGCTTCCTTGCTCCATCAGGAGGCAATAAACCTGGGACTGCGCGGCTCCTGCCCTCGCCGGTGGCTTTGACCGCAGGGCCGTGCCACGCCGCAGCCAGCAGGCAACGAGCGCCCGGGGTCTGGCTGCGATGGAGACGGAGCCCCGTACTGCACGCAAGCTCCAGCACGCCCGCCGGTATTTATATAACATCGTTTTGCTTTAATCTGGCTTTTTGAGTAAATTGTCAAAGCCCTTTCTGTTCACCGGGAACCTTTTTTCTTTTCTTTTCTTTCTTTTTTTTTTTCTTTTTTTTTTTTTTGACTGCAAGTTTCGTGTTTCAAAGCTCGGTTAGTTTTGAGTGATGCTGAAAAACCCCATTTGCAATGGTTTTTTTTTTTTTAGTTCCGTGCCGGTATTGTTCAGGCAGAAGTGGTTGTTTTCTTTTCGTCCTGGCATAGCTCAGGAGTGACTGCATAGTCTGAGCTCAAAACTTTCTAAAAATACTCACCCGTGAGGAGAGATCCAGCATGGCAGCGTTCAGACCCAGAGATTAACGCCTTGGAAAGGCGCTGAGGTCTGAAAAAGAAGCCAGTGGCAGCCTCGTGCCAACTCTTTGGGCACTGAAAGCCGCAACGCGTGGCAGGCAGGGAGGACCTGAGGACCTGCAGAGCGCTGTGGGTCTCTCTGGGCCACCCAGACCCGGGTACAGGGGAAGTGTCTGCAGAACCAGCCTTGGGGAACTGCCGCCTGCGGGGAGGATATGGGGTGACTCAGAAGTCGTAAAGAAAAGCACTTCACGTTGCTTGGAGAAGCAAGGCTGAAGGATGGGCCTGCTCCTCACCAGAGGTTGGACTTCGTAACCACATCCTCTTGTCGGAGCGTGAGACAGGCGGCTCTGGGGGAAGGGAGGATGGCAGGGACTGAGCAGAGCAGAGATCAGGCATATGACAAATTGCAGGAAGGCATGTGGCAGCTCCTTTTTGTCCCTCCACCGGCTGATTGCAGGAAGCTCCCCAGGTGACGGCTTTAGCAGCTGCTGGGACAGGAGACCTTATTGTTCTGCGCTCGTGTTTACAGCCGTGCCAGTTTTTGGCAGGAAGCTACAAGACAAAACCCTTGCATTCTTCTTTCTTGCTCATTGGGTTTGCTCTCAAGGGGTTGATCCTTCAGCGTAGCTCTTTCAGCTTAGCTCACCACCTGAGGAGGTCCAGCTTCCCCTTCCCAGCCCGGCTGGGTCCCACGGGCTTTGCCCTAGGATCCTGGCAGGAGCATGGAGGCTTTTCACAGAGCTTGGGGAATATAAAAGGTTGCTGCTAAACGATGTGGTTGCCCAGCACACCAACCCCCTTGTACCTGTCTGGGCCCTGTTTAGTTCCCGTTCCCCTTTCCCTGGCCCTGGGCTCAAGTTCTGTTCTTGGTTTGGGTTTTCTTGGTGACACTCAGAGGAAGCACGTTTGGGGTTTTCTTAATCTGTCTGACATGGCACAGGAAGGCAGAAGCTGGCAGCACCCTTGAGATGAAAGGATGTGGGAACATGATGGACCTGTCACTGCTGGTCTCACTGGAGCCTGCAGCATGGAAACTGGCAGCGTGTGGCCGTGTCTGCAAGCAAACTCCTTAGGTTGCTGTCATCTCCCTGTTCTGCTGCTCCCTGCGATGCCGTGCCTCCCCGTGACACCATGCCCAGCCCACGCAGCTGGCGGCACGTGGCCGAGCCAAGGGCACGGTTTCCAGCCTCGTCCTCTTCAGCCTGCAACCAGGGGCACGGCGGCCAAGCTCTGCCAGCGTTAAAAACCGAGCCGCGCTCCCCTGCCTCCTTTTCCTTCCCTCTGTGGGCTTTTATACCGAGGCCAGGAATGAAGGTCACGTCCCCTCCGAGCAATCAACCGGCTGCGGCATTTCCGGCGAGGGCGGCCGCACGTCGGAGGCTGCCGGCAGCAAATCCCCACCACCACCACCACCACCACCACCACCACCACCACCACCGCGGGGCTGATGGGGCAGGCAGGTCGGTGTGTCACCGGCCCTGCTAAGGGGATGTCAGCCAGGGTTTTGCATGGCTGAGACGTTCCCGGTGTTGTAATCTCACCTGGAGAGCACCTGGCTGCGGTTCAGCCCCTGCCCATGATCTCATGGGGTTTTGCAAGCGCTGGCTGGGCACAGCCAGCCCACGTCGGGGGGGAGCTGGCGGGGAAGGCACGGAGCTCGGGGTGATTCAGCCAGGGAGCCTTTCCCTCCGCTGAGTCAAGCTTTATCCCAGCGCCTCCGTGCCCTGCTGCCGGTGGGGGGGGGGGGGGGGGGGGGGGTATGTCTACAAATTGCCAGAGTCCCCGCAAACTGGGTGTCCCCGGCTGCATGTCCCCCTCCTCCAGCCCAGCATCCTGGCCAAAGCCGGCTCCTGCCATGGCTGCTTCCTCTCCGCTGCTGCTGCGCACAAACAGCTGCAGGGTGTCAGCCCGACGGGCTGCGCCGCCCTGATAAACGACCCCGTTTCCGACAGCGGGGACGGAGCTGCCAACGCACGGAGGGGAGGGCAGCGGGGGGTCCAGCCAGGCTGGGGTGGGGGGGGGACACCCCCCACCGCGCATCTCATCTGGGTCTCCCACCGACATCGTGCCTCCCGCTGTCGTCTCTTGCCACGGTAGCACCCAGGGTGCTTAAATCCACAACCTCTGCCTTGCAGAAAGGGTGTCCCCGGGCAAGAGGCGGGGGAGGGGGTGACAGGCAGCGCTGTTGGCACTTTGGGAAAACCGTGGCCCGAACGCTTGGAAAAAGGGGCCATGGAGGTTGGGCGCCTGCAAACGGTGCCACGCAGAGATGAAGGAGGGGGCAGCCTCCGACCCTCACCCAAGGGCCCCGCTCTCAGCAGCCCCTCCAGCTCTGTCTGGAGGAAATAAAATGCCACCTAATGGGGCCATTCTCCTGCCCCATTTTTTCCCCAGCCGCCGCTGGCTCTGCCCTCTCCCGCACCAGGACAGGGGGATGGGACAGGAAGGCCCTCGTTATTCAGGGCTTGCTAATTAAACGGGAATGTTATCTCCAGCCCAGATGTCAGCTCTGACCTCCCTCTAACCTTCTTCTGGAAATCAAAACAGACGCAGCTCTGTTTGTTCTAAAATAATAAAAATAAGCATTTGGGGTGAAGCAGGAAAACCTGGCCCTGGGGGTACGGCTGGGGAGGGAGAAGGGCACGCGACCAGATAAGCCTGGTGAGATATACCAGGCTGCAGAGCCGGGAAGGACGGGCCACCCTGGGCAGAGAACAAAGTCCCATGGCATATGGTGGTTGCGCATGTGTTTTGGGCCCTCTAGCCTATACCCAGCAGTGGTGGTGGCGCAGACATGGCTTCCCATCACATCCCAACTGGGCCCCATTGGTCCAGAGGTGGAACTAATGGGGAAGGTGAGCTGAGTTTGTATTTTACCTCCCTGCTTTGCTTGGGGAATGACCAAAGGGTCTCAAAAGGAGACGATGTTGATCCCTGGAACAAGCTCTGTGTTTCAAACTTGACCTGACTGGCTTTTGCTCATGCCACCTAAGGCAGTCCCCAAGCTTTCTGACTAAAGGGAGCTGGGTGACATGAACAGCTGGTGATTCCTGTCCTTGGTTCATAGCAAAAACTTGTTTTATTGCATGTCTACAATAACTTTCGATAGCTGGGGAGCAAACTTTGCCCAGCTCTGAACTAGGGCAGCCTTTGAGTGCCTCACCCTACATTAACCCAGGTTTACATCTCTGTTCCCCATAGCAGGCTGCAGTGCTCCGCTTCCTCTTCTTTGTAAGCCCACAGCTCTGACACGGAGCTCAACACCCAGGAGGTCTTTACCCGGCACCCCTTGTCCTGTGTGAGACATCCCGGCACCCCGGGCTGCAGCACCAAAGCTCCTTATGACAGAGGCTCGATGGCAGTTGCTGCTGCAGAACGAAGAGCGGGTGTCACCAGCTGAGAAGCGGCACTCTCAGGCTTTCTCATTCTGCTGCAGCCTCTGTGGCTTGGGGCAACCGCTGGTCCAGCCTTGGTCCTATCCTGCCCAGTCCATCTACATGGCAGGAACCAGAGTGTGGCCTGCACTGAAGTGCCCCAAGCCCTCTCTCCAGGGACTCCTCCTGATGGAGTTTTCAGCTGTATAAGGTGGACCGGGGGAAGCTGAGCTGCTCACTCAGCCAGCAGTCCAGAGACGGCCTGTCCCTGACTTCCACCTCCCTCCCTCCCTGTCACGTCCGTGACCTATTTGTCAGCCTTACACCTGACATCTCATATCCTCCTGGTGCATTTCTCCCACCCAACAGCCTGGAGCTCACCTCACCTTTCCCCATTTCCCATCTTTTATGAAGACTTCAGAGGGCTCGCTCATCACGCCGCAATCCTGGTGTTGCAAAAGGCCCCGCTGATTTGCAGTCACACGTCATTTTGCTTACCATTATCCCCAGGACAGCAGGCAGGTAAAAGTGTTGAGGTCTTCCTTCTCGTTCTCCTCCTTTCCTATCACCTGCTGGCTCACTGAGTAATGGGTGTTCTTGTTGGTGCTCAGAAGGTTGTGCCTCACAGTTATGACATCATGGCGGTGATGCACTGCCCTCGGGCAACATCACCGGCGCAGAACATGATTTCTGTTGTCTTCCAGCCCTAGCTACCGCCTGGTACACCCTGTCTCCTCCAGCTTCAGGGTTACTGAAGCAGAGTAATAACTGAGAGGTGAGTAACTGAGAAGCTACCTGACCAGATTTAGACCTGACTGTCAACATCTTCTCCGATAACAGGCAGGAAGGAGGATCTGTGCCTGCAAAGGTGCGGAGCCACTGAAGGAGAAGGACAGTGCAGAGATGTCCCTGGGTACACACAGGGACGGCATTCACACAGCGTACCTGCAACGCACCTCTGCTCACAGAAGTCAGCACAGCCCGCCAGACTGGAGTGAGTTTGCCCCCGTTTTTATGACCGAAGCTTCTGAGCCAGTATTGGCATGACAGGCGGATGCACCGACTCCCCGTGTGACGCTGTGAACAGGCACTAACACAGGCTGGCACTGTGTGTGCACACCCCAACTAACGCGCTCCCAAAGACTCGTCCTTTCACAAGTAGGCAGAGACACTTGCTCTCCTCCAGGAGGTGGAACGGACAACTCCTCAGACTGCTTCACGATGGTCCTTTGCACTCGCAAGAGGGACATTAACAAACTGGAGTGACTCCAGCAGAAGAGCCTGAAGCTGGCCAGGGGGCTGGAGCTCTGACACACGGACAGGGGCTCAGGGATCTGCATTGGTTTGCAAAGAGAGGAGGTGGTTTGGGAGGGTGATTATCTAACCACGGTCTCCTACTACCCAAATGGAGGTTATGCAGAAGGTAGAATGAGATTGTCAGAGGTTCTCAGTGAAAGGACAAGAGGTAAGACAGAGACTGTGGATTTGCCATCCTCAGAGGTTTTCGAAACCCAGCTGGATATGGCCCTGGACACCCTGATCTAACCTCAAGGCTGATTCTGCTCCAAGCAGGCAGTTGAACTAGAGACCTCCAAAGTTACACTACATTTTGGTAATCCTAAATGTTTGGCAATAGATGTTCCTTAATTCAGATGCTGATTGCACTTCATCCCCACTTGCACCTGGGATGCTGTAACGACCCCTGTGACCAGCCATGCAGCTGGAGTAAATTCATTTATAGTGGCACTGGAAAGGAGGCTTTCTGGCCCCTTCTGGGCTGCAATTGCCTCATAGCTTCTGATCAGCTTATGTCTGGCTGCCCCTGACCGTGCATTTCCAGCACCTCTTGAGTACCCAGGCAGTCAAATGGACCAAGAAAATGATCAAGCTGGAAACATCTCTCTTTCTTTTGCTTCCAGATGAATCAGCTGGCTGTGTCATCTGGGACTGGCAGTGGGAGTGTGAAGATCAGAGGAGGGAAGGGAACAGGACTTGTTCCTTCGGGTGCTGCTCAGACTCGGGTTGGCTTCACACAGTCATCAACTGTCAACCCTGACCCTTGTGAGGCTGAGGAGGAACATGATGTTCACTCATCCTGGGGAAAGGGTGCATAGCTTTTCTTTCTCAAGACACAGGCAGCCTGCAAGGAGGTAAGGGGTGGCTGTTGTGGTAAGATCAGGAGATGGGGGGGATCACCTGAAATCACTTCCATCTGTGAACCACTCCCACAGCTCCTGCCCTCCTTGGCTCTTAAAATAACATGGCTTGAGAACTATAAAAACTCAGTACGTGGTAGGGAAGGTCATTATATCTGGATGCTCTGTGCAAACCCAGGGGTCTGAGAGCCAGTAAGCCTATGTGGTGGCATCTAGCCCCCTCAACCCTGCATTTCTGCAACTTGAACGTAGCCATAATGACAAGAAGTGTATTATAGAGGAAGCTCTTGGCGCCTGTTTCCTCTCTTATAAAAGAGAGATAACTGCCTCCTGGAGTGCTAAGTATGACTGTTTTTGGTAAAGATTGCTGTGGGCTGGCGGTCAGCGCGTGCTTTGTCCTCTGGAAGGTCAGCCTTCCGCAGCTCGCAAGGGGTATGGCTAATCCCTGGCTGCTGCTCCTTCCCGAAACACACCAGTGTTCACAGAAGGAGGTGGGTGCTGTGACATTTCTTTTAATTTATTTTTTTTTTTCCCTCCCATTGGGATAAATTGAGTCACACTGGGGTGATGTCCTAAGGGCTGGCAGCAGGCCTGAAAATAGAGTTAAAGCCTGAAACCCTGCTTGCTGTCCCCTTCCTCCCCATCCCAGCCGCCGTATGCATGTGGCTTAACTTTTCATGTCCTTGGTTTAATGAACTTGTGTCAGGAATTTTATGTGCATAGGAAGCTTATCTGATGACAGTGACATTCTTAGCATGTTTATGTTCGGGATTATTTGTAAGCAGTTTCCAGCGCAGTTCAACTGGGTGGATTGGATGGTGTTGAAATGTGTAAGAACCCAATGTGCACACTGGCAGCCGAGCCAGAGATACTGGGGGGGCTCCCAAGCACATCCAGAGGCAAAAGGATCTGCAATGGGGTTTGTACACCAGATTTGCCAGCTGCAGCCTTTCACACACTCACTAGTGTCCAAGCAGCAGCACTGGGGAGGGTGGGGGTGGGCTGTTTATTTTTCCTTTCTTTTTTTTTTTTTTTTTTCTTTTCTTCTGGTTCTCAGTAGTATCACAACCAGATGGGAATAGGTTTCCCACGTTGGATGCGGGGGGACTCTCCAACCCACTGCTCCCAGATACCCACAACATTACAAATGCAGACGTTTCTGCTTCACCGCAGCCCCAGCTAGTAGGAGGCATGGGGGAGAAGGGGAGGGGTGCCGGGTCATTTTCTAGTTTGAAATTTAAACAGCTGGATTCAGTGAGGGTTCCCAGGGTTTTTCCCAGGAAGGAGGTCAGTGGCTTGTGCAGGCAGATAGCCTGGGAGCAAGCATCAGGAGTGCCCCTTGAGGCTCCACCTCCGCAGCTCGCTGTCGAGCGGAGCGCTCTTGCCCATATAAGGCTGTGGTTGTCGCAATGAAAAAGAGCCATAAATAGTTGTGTGATCGTTACCTGCCTCGCTCTCTGCAAGACTGGGCACCTTCCCAAGCCAGGCTCTTCCTGCTTGCAGCTTCCAGGGCTCCCCTCCCCACCCCAGCTCCGGGAAGGCAGCGTTTCCCATGTCTCTGCTCACGGATTTGCAAGACCAAGCCACAAGGTCCAATTTCTCCAGGAGCTCTGCCCTGCCTTGGACTCGCCTTGACTCCTTGCCTTGGACGGTTCAAGGCACAGAAAGCCTCCTGGCTGAGAATATCCACTTGCTTTGCAAAGTGCTGTGGGAGGAGGCCTGTGGCTCACATCTCTATGTGCCTTTCTTCAGCAGCTCACGGGCCAAAAGATTCCTTAGTCTAAAGGGTAGCACTTTCGTTCCTCAACTGAGGGTGTATGTACAGGGGAAGGTGCAGGAGGAGACAGAAAAACAGTGCAGCAGGGCAAAACAAGACACTAGCAGAGTCACTAAGCAGCCCTACGCAAGATGTTTCTGCGTGCTGCTTTTCCAGGGCGTGAGATCCCACTGGAGAGGATGCACCCGGGCAGGGGATTGCACTGACCAGCATGTAGGCAGGGATCACACTGCCCTGCTGAGCTCGGCCCTAATCCTGTAGCATGGATGTGGCACTTCTCTTGCAGGGTCCCCTGCACTCTACACAGCCCCTGGGGACTTGGGGCACGCAGTGGGGGAGACCTGGCTGTGCCACACGGTACCTCCTGTTGGTGTCAAGGGAAGAGGCTGTCCTCAGGGTCTTGTGCTTAGCACGTGAGCCTTCAAATGGCCACCTTCCCCCATCTTTTCTCTATATGAAAATGGTCTCCTGAGGGTGTATTGACCTTTCTGAGATGCAGCGTGTTCCTATAGGGAATGCCTAAATGCAGAGGAGACCTTGCTGTCTCTTAGAGGAGAAGCTTATCATGGTGAGGAAGACACTGTGGGCTGAGCAGCAGCAAAGTCCCAGACCAGCAGTCAGGAGACCTGGTGTATCCGTCAGACAATTATTTGACTGTTTCCTGATGTGGCTGACTTACTCCATCCCCCCCTTCTCAATTTTTCTCTAAGTAATGAAGCAATTCATTGTCAGTGCATATTTTAAACACTGACTCTCTTGGTTCCTGTCTTAGACCCAGCACACACTTCCCAAAAGTTTCCTGTGGGCCCCAGCTACAGCATTTTAAACATTTTCCATCGTACGTGAAGCAGCTCTGTGCTGCCATGGGGTCCTTGGTTCCCTGACTTGCCTGGTCACTCAGGGCAGTATCCTGTACCCACCTCCTGCCTGGGACCTGCTGCAGGCATTGGGGCCAGTCTCAGCCTTTCCTCACTTCTGATTGCTCTCTCACACCGAGCTTGTCTGGTCTGTTTGAACTTGAAAGCTCTTTGGGGAAAGCAGCAGGAGCTGATCTTGGCTTGAGAATCAGTCTGTGCTACTGCAAGGCAGTGAGAAAGGAGGAGTGTGGTTTGATGTGCAGGAATAAAGGGGGGAATGCCTATCTTCGTTAGGTATCTTCATGAGACTATCCTCACTCTCTTCCAGAGAGGAGAGGCAAGGTTGTTCCCAATAAGAACTGCTATGCTTGGGAAGCTGCCACTGAGAATTATGAGTTTTCCCCTAGGCAGTCTTTTCCAGATCTGCTGGCAGGCCAGGAGACACAGACCCTGTTGGGACTGTAGCTTGAGCTACTCCTTCCCCAGTCACACATAAACACTGCTCGCCTGCTTTCTGGGCAACTTCTTGGACACAAAGGCAACCTTCAGGGAATGCAGATGTAGCCCCTCATCTATGCTGGAATATCTGGGTGCCTTCTACATTGTAAATGTCTTGGGGAAACAGCACTATCACAGGTGACAACAGAAGTGTGACACTGACTAGAGACTGAATCATAACCGTCTTCTTCCGATACTGTGGGTTAAAGTGCTTCACTCCACCTTTCTCCAGAAATTCGACAGAGAACAAGATTAGAGGACAGCAGGTTTCATGCCAATGTAGGGTGTAAAACCTTTATCAATAAGACAGCAGTTTTTGTTACAGTAGTTTTCCATCATTGAGATGATTGCCTCTTTTAGAGGCAGAAGGGCTACCCCGAGCCCCTGGGTTTCCTCCTTCCCTTGCCGGGAGGTGGAGGGAGGAAGAGGGGTACCAGTGCCAGGGTGGCTGGCGCTCCCCTGCGGGGCAGCTCGGTGCCAAGAGGTGAGGTCATTGCCATCGGGATGAAGCACAGCCTTGGCAGGGAGGAGGGCAGAGGCCTCTCCCTTCCCAGCTGTTGTGTGTCTCCGGGTCTGAGAGCATGCTGAGCGGACAGCTAGGACTCCGGCAGGCAAAAAGATGTCCAGCGGCCCAAGCAGGGCCCTCTTTTTTTTTTTTTTTAAAGCAAACTTTGCTTTCCAAATGGAGTGAACGGAGAGGGTCTGGAGGAATTACAGCTCACAGCCCCTCTCACTTTCTTCCGTTTCCTTCTCCTGCGGGGGTGAGGGTAGCACTCATTTCAGGCCACACAAACCCGGATCAAATTCTTTCCCATCCCCAGGGATTTACAGCCAGAGTCACTTCCAGGGGACCATAATACAGATTTTCAGTTTTAAAGGAGACTTTACAGTGATCTGAAAAGACCTTGGGCTCCTATATCCTGAAGAGGCACAAAAAACGAGGCATCTTTAAGTGCTTCTAATTATACCTTTTATTTTTCCTCCTGCTTTACATATTTTCCTGCTTGGGTGTTGGTTTTTTTCCTTTGCTAATTAGAAGACTAATTTTAGAAATTAGTCTTGTCCACTCTGGAAAGCTAATAGAAAATTAGTAAAAACGTAGTAGCATGAAAATGAAAGTAAGCCTGGGGAAAGGTAATTGTTTATAACTGAGGGGTTTTGTTAAGTCCTGTGCCTAATTAACACACTACAAAGGGGAGCCTTTGTTAAAACTTCCACACCCTGCTTTCTCAATTAAGGTACAAGAAAGATCATAATAAAATGCGCTTGGAGACAGCTGGTATGTCCCCTAGCAAAGCCAAACCTGATTTAGCATTCCTTAAATAAAAAAAGCCCAACATACACATACCATCTTTTCCTGTATGCAATTCTTTTTTTCTCCATGTAATGCAAAGCTCTTTCTCATGGATTCCTAGTGGGAGCAAAAAAATGATGATCCTCATTGCTGATGTGTTATTAGCCCACAGGAAAAAGGGTCTGGGATGATTATTTTCAGGGTTATGATGGCTGCTAGAAGAAACTTTGCAGCAAAGCTGAATCATCGGGTGAGCATCTTGTTTTCATCTTTTTGTGTTTCGCTATCCCACATCTAAGGGGCGGCTTATGAAAATTCAAAAGGCTTTTATATACGTACATTCCTCTATAAAGAGTCAAAAAATTACAGGCCTCTGTACTGTCTTGCAATCAGCCGCAAACTTATGTACAGGTGTGTGTTTCAAGTTCAGTGTCAGATGCGGCTGTAATCAGGAGAATGGTAGAGTAGCAAGAGGCTTAAGGATGCTGTTACTCCCTGTGTAAACAGACAAGACAAGGAAGGAGTGAACAGGATTTACCATGGGTTGAATGCCTTGACCCACGAGGTAGAACAAAGCAGAGCTATCTTATTTTCTGCTTTAGATCTATATCACACTTGGGTCTGTAACTCAAAGTGAAATATTCTCATCCGCCAAAAAAAAAACTTTTAACTTTTTAATTTTTTTCCCCACGCCAGTGGCAGAAGGCAGCAGTGTTTGCAGGACTCCTTACACTCCAGCCTAACACAAGCTGCTACCTCACATAGAGTAATTTCACAAGAAGCCTCTGAGCACCTCTGTCCTGTGGATTTGATTCCCCAAACAACACCTTCCTGTCTCGTGGTAGCTGAGAAATATTGCAGAGCAGGTGCTAGTCTGCATTTGGGCAGCTCAGCAGCCTGCTACTCCTCAGTAGCAGGAGGTATTGATTTTTGACAGCAATTTTGCATTATGCAAACACACAGGATGCTCGGTGAGTTGCTTTCTTTGTTCCAGAATAATCCGAGGAAACGATGCTCTGAGAAATGGGAAAGAAGGTAATTGTGTTAAATGGAGCTCATCTCACCTCGGCTAAAAGGTGGTTTCCCACAGTGATGGCACCTCGTGTTTATCTGTTGGTATTTTCTCACATCCTACAAAGCCTCAGTAAGTCCCGGCTAACTTTCTGCCTTCTGTGCCAGCGCTGTCACTTCAGTCTTCTGGTCCATCCACCTGTCCCAAACAGGGGCACGAGAATAAGGGCAACGCATGAATCTTCTTTGGGCCCTGTTTCCAGCACTGGCCCATGTTTCCGATGGCAGAGCAGATTGGCAAAGCTGTACAGAACAGTCCACGCTGACAGTGGGAGGCCGGAGGAGCTGGGGGAATTGAGGAGGCTCTCAAGGGAGCAGGAAAAAAAGTCCCAAATGTGGGAGGGAATCTTGGCAGAAATGAAAAGGGGGTTGTTGAGCAAAGCATGCACTGGCTCCAGACGCACCGAGCTTGCAATATGTTACGCTGAGAATCTGTGGGTGTGTTTATAAGACCTGCCGCTGACTTGCAAGCAGAAAGGATGTAGCCTCCTCTTATCAGAAAAATGTGGGCTTCGGTCTTGCAGAAGAGGGAAAACAAATGCTTGGGTCACTTCATATTGAGTTTTACTGGTTGCAGCCCAAAAGATTGGTCCCAAAGTTTGGCTTTGACCGGACTGGCTTTGGTTTCTGGCAGACAAAAGCGGTGTCTTTAATTGTGGCAGGCTATAAACGAGTTAGTTCCCCTGCAGTTCCCACAACAAAGCTACAATAAGAATCTGGATGACTTTCTACAGCACTGGAAAAATCCCTTGTTTCTAGCATCTCTTGGGCATACTAGAATATTTCAAGCTAGTTTCATTTTGTCCTCAGCCAGCTCCCTGGAATGAGAACCACAGAGCCACTTCATTTGAGCAAATATTTGGCCTTGATTACTATTGCAGGCTGAGCCCAAAAACAAACAGCAAACATGAGGTAAGCTGAGAGGCACCATTAGCGGAGCAAAAGCTCACACAGTAACCTCTGGAAAGGCAGCAAGCTGAAAGTAGGAGGGCTCTCATGTTTTTGTAGGGAGGAAAAAAAAATAAAGGGAGACTAAATTCCTGCTATAGGAAGGTGCCTGGAGTGAAGAAGAGAGAAGTGAACATCCACTTGGATGCTTTTTGTTTAGAGGTCCATTAAAGGTGACTGAGGCTGAAAAGCAACTAAAACAATGAGGAAAAAAAAAGGTGTGAACTAGCTAAACACTATCACCTTTATGTATTCTCTGATTCTCCTGTTTTCCAAATAGCATAGTCACCCTGCTACTAAATTCTTGGTTCTGTGAAAACACGGCCCAGTCTCAGACCTAGGGAAGGAAAAGAGAAGCAAAGGTGGCATAAAGTTCTTCACAGCTCCACCTTATCAGGACGAATTAAACAGCATTTAGATGGATTTGTCAATCTCGTTAAACTGTTCTTTCCTTATCGGGTAGTATGTTTGCTACCTGAGCGTCACAAGCATGACAGCTGCAGGGTGACAGAGGGACTGGGGAGGGATGTTATTCTCCTTTGAGCTTATCCTCTGCTGAGTAAGAAGAATGCCCCCAAGCCCTTCTAAACTCAGGAATTCAAAGCATTTCTTACCCCCTCTGAGAAAGGGAGAAGGAAAAGGAGGTATTTGAGATGTTAATAAAGGATCCTTAGCAATTGTTGAACCAGGGAGCTGTGAGGCCAGGCCAGACAAGCCTGAAATTACATGCATCGGACTAGCTGAATTATCACTGGAGGAGCTAAACTGTATCAGATTGTGTGAAAATGTTTTGTGTCAAAGAGTTGCTGTGCTTATTTAAGGCAGGTAACAGGATGTGTTCTGCTTGCATTTTGGACAAGTCTGGGTAGGCCCAAGGCAGAAAACTCATATTCTAAATCTTGGGTTTGGGGCAAAGATGCTTTTGCTGGATGGCTTGTATTCCTGCCCTTTTGCATAATGGTGTTGGATGCCAGCTTTTTCCAAATTTAAAATTGAATAGAAAATAGTGAGCAGCAAGAGAACAGGGCTAGAGAAAATAAGGTTAGAAAGGGGATAGACTGAACTAAAAAATGCCTGTTGTTTAGCATTGTGCTTGCATTTATATGGTAGAGATAATTACATTAGAATTCTTTGGAGGTAAAAAGCTCTGGGCCTTTATTCTAAGTATGTCAGATCAGGAATGTGGTGTCTCTAACCATGCATAATAGAGTTGTGATCCCATCTCAGGGTCTGGAGGAACTCTCAAGCTCCAAGAAGAGTTTTCTTCTGCCTAAGACAGAAGTTTTCATTTAGGTGTGTTTCTGAGGATAATTCCGTGACTTCAGTCAAAGCACAACTGTTTGATAACCTGCTTCCCCAATAGAGGTCCCTTCTACAATCTAGAGGATGTCACTCCCATTTTACAAAGAAAGGAGGAACTCTGGCACAAGATAAATATACTTACTGTGCTACATAACCAATGGGTAGAGATTTATGCCTCTGACTGGTATCCCAGCCGAGCAAAGATGTTGCAAATGCTTTGTGTTCCAGCTGCAGATCTTGTCATTGATGTGTTAAGTGAGTAAAAACATGTTCCTCTTTTACTGAAGCTGAAGGAAGAACCACAATGAGGGAGCAGGAGTTCAGCAGGTTGTTCATGTGGGACTCTGTGGGTGGAGGGCTAGGGAGAGGTGAGAAGTAGATTAACTGTTCTAAATGCTAGAGTATGGCAGCTCCTCCCCAGTCTTGGGTTGCAGGTAGAGTTCCCTCTTCAATTTTCTCCATCAGCAAAGTCCATTTGAAAGACTGTTCAGTTTAATCCCTTCAGTTGTGCTGCCACATCTCTCTGTGGGCCTATAAACTAGATCAGTGAACTGATTATTTTTCTTAACCTTTTTTAACTCTACTTCAGTGATCCAGTTTACAATATCGCTTTTGAAACACCTGCATCAGCACCACTGGAGCAGTGGTAAGCTGTGACACAGCACTAGAAATGAACGGCTAGCGGGGGAATAGACACCTTAAACCAACTTTGCTGATGAAGAGGGTGTCACGCCCTGACCTATGAAAATGAGTCAGTTAAGCCGTACCTTTTTCACAGCCATGCCAGAAGTTGGGTAGTCATGCTAAGGGCAACATCATTCTGTTAGAAAAGGGCTACTCTCCTCCTAACATCTGCTACTGGCTGCTTCTGAGACAGGTTCCTGAGCCATGTTTCTCTTACAGTGCAGCTCTTTTACGTCAGCTGCTCCCAATAGGATTTGGATGAACAGAGCTAGAACTCGGGCTTAAAAGTTTAGTCACTAAATTGGTAAGCTCTGACCCCCCCAGTGGAAACATCACTTGGTTTCACACCTTCCACATCTTAGGTTCCTGGTTTTCCACCTCCTGCACTCTCACAGTTTGGATTTGGCGTTTGTTATGAGAGCAGAATGATAAAGAATTGGTATAAAGGGAAAAAGAAGTTGTGTGCTAAGAGATGTTGCCTAAATTGCAGACAAATTTCAGGTTGTTCAGAGGACATAGGCGTGAACTCCACAGACTTGTGGCTTTCTTCTACAGACCCACCTCCAAAGAGCCATTTGCTTCTGTTACAGTACGTGAAAACCCATCAAGTTCTCATCTGCATTTATAGCTGCTGCTTTGTATGGGTGTACATATTAAAGCTACTGCAGAGCTGCTTTTTTTGAGAAATTCTAATTATGAATCTGCACTGAAACTACTGATGTTTCAGGCTTTTGCAAAAGCAGAGCTCAGGCTTCTTAGCAATACCAGATTGTGACATTCTCCAGATCTGTACACATGCGGTTCCTGTCTACAGCCACTGTGGTTAGCATTTAGCAACGTGACTTCTCCAATTAAGTAAACACCTTTTGTCTCTGTCACTCTTCTTGTTTCACTCTCTCAAGCTTGTCAGTGAGAAACTAGGTTTGGAAGATGTTTCTTCTGCCTCGCAAAGCATTGGAAGTTATTCACCAGAATTAATTTAGCCACTTTACTTGTTTGTCAGATATAGAAATCAAATGTGCCTGCATTTATTGTTGATCACGGAAGCGCAGGCTTCTCCCAGGTTTTGCTGTTTGCCCATAAACTTAAGCCCAATTGTCTTGGATTAGACCAGTGTAGGGGAAAAACACTGAAGTTCAGCAAAGTGGGCATTTGTTTGGTCTGCAGTTGAGGCTGGCAAATTGAAGAGGAATCTCTGGATGCTCACTGCTTAGGAGATTTTTTTTTTTTTCCCTCTAGAAATACTACAATACCATTACTTTACTCCCACCAAACTTGTAAATCTGTCTGCTGTTGAAATGTTGTTTTTCAGAATTCAATGACCATTACAGGTTTGTTCTTCCAAAGGATGCTGGCTTGCAAACATTGATGGAAAATGTGAGTGAAATTGATCAGAAGGATTCAAATAAACATCCTGTAAATTTGTAGAAAGTAACAGATGCATAAAAGTAATATGATAGCTTTTTTTTAGTCACACTTGTTTCTCTCTGAGGTGTGTCTCCTTTCCTGGGTAATTTCCTGCCACTAGATCAACACACAAACCTGTTGCGCTTATTTTCAAAGTAATTAAGGTATGGGAAATAGACATTTCAAATCTGACCTGCCTCAAGTACCACACATCTACAAATCTGACCATGAGGGAAATACACAGAGTTTTCAAAAGAGGTTGGATACACTTTTTGTTAAGGGAAAGGATTGTGTAAACTTACAGCAATCTTTGTTCTGAACTCAGTTTTGATGCTTTACTGTTCAGGTCATCATGAAAGTTTTGATATTGATTAAACAAAAGTGGAGCCAAGTTCTCAAATTGAAAAAAAAAAAAGAAAAAAAAGCCAAACCTTAAGAAGACAGTCTAGCCTGACCTTAGACTTAAATCTTAGCATTAGGAAGAGCAGAGTAAATATTAAAGTATGAGAGTCAGAAAAGAATAAAAAAATGTAAAACACCCAGTATCATATGGTCTTCAAAAACAACTTTGTGGCAGCCTTTTTATATCTGCATCTCATGCTTGCAGTTAGTATCTTTTATTTCCCACACTATTACTGCTGACGCTTCATTCTGCCTTTTGTATTTCCTTTCCCAGCTGTTATTTCTCCCCCTTAAAAGTTTTATTTAGACTTGATACTGACTGCTTTCCTTTGCTTACCTTTCCTTTCTTAGCCACTTGGCTGACAAAGCAACCGCTCCTGTTCTTTAAAAGCTTTTGATATATGTAGGTACCTCCACTATTTTCATTCTGCTTCATTTTTGTGGGAGATTTTAAAACTCTGTTGTTCAACAGGTAAATATCCTTCCCATATGTTGGTCACATTTTTTCATGGATCAGAGTGAATCACTGGATACTGCAAATCGTTTCACCATCTAAGGTATCTGGTTATGCAGGTACCTTTGGTTGTCACAATTCCAGCTTCCTTTCATTTTCTGCCTTGATATTCTAGTGAAGACCTGTCCTCTGTGTTCCCTTCTCACTGCCAAATTAAATTCTTGTTTATATTTTGTACCTGTATATACATTTTTCATCTCTGCCTTTAACAATGACACCTCTGTATCCCTGACACTCAGCCGTACAAACCTTTCAGTAATTTCTCCCACTGCCTTTTCTGTCTTGTGATACAAAGGTCTAGCATTGTTTCCAGACTGCAGTATTGCATCTTTTTATGCCTGAAGTGCTTCACTTCAACAAGAGATGCTTACTCAAGACACTTCTTGGCTAACTTCTCTCTGCATTCAAGCCTCCTTCACTTCATTTCCCTCTTCCACTTGTAATGTTCAGATTGACATCAGTAAAACCGCACCTTGCATTTTCTGTCACTGTCACTTACATCTGCAAATCTGTCCTCCTCGCAGAAAGTAGGAAGCCCTAAAGGGAGGGAGCCTTGTATTTCTGCATGCTTGTAAAATGCGCAATAAACCTCATCTGCATAGCTGGATCTGACATATGGCCTTATATATGCTGTACTCTTCTTCAGAAGGACTTTTGTCTTGTGTCTTGCCTACTACCTCCTCCTTTTACTCATCCTGAAGCTCAGCCTTGAGGAACGCTGTAGTAAATGCAAAGAGGTAGAATTACATCATCTTTTTACACCTCTACTGTTGTGGCATGCCTATTTTAATTCAAGCTTCCTTTAACACACAGACTGCCTGTTCGAACACCTCAGCAGCACCGGGGGCTGCTTATGCCGATTCTCAGTTCTGACCCTTTATCGGATGAAACCAAATTCCGGTTTACATCCTCCTATCGCGGTTATTTCGCGCTGTAAGACAACAGGGTTGGGAAGGGACTTCTTGACCGAGTGGGGACCACCCGCCCCCATTTCCGAGGCCTTCCCCTCCGAGGAACGGGGCCGCAAGCCCATCGCCTTGCTCCCGGAGGCTGACCCCACTATACTCCCCTCTCCCAGCCCCGGGAGGGTGGCGACACGCTGGTGTTTGACGCCGGCAAACCCCAGGCCCCGCCGAGCGCCAGCCAGGCCGCCGGTGCCCGCCCGGCGCGGGGCATTGTGGGGCGGGGCTGGCCTGGCACGGCCTGGCGCGGGGGGTTGTGGGAGCGGCTTTGGCCCTGCTCCAACCGGGGGGTAAGGGGGGAGCGGGGGAGCAGCCGGGGGTGCGGGGGGAGGCCGGGCCGGGGGGGGGCCACCCGCCCTTCCCGAGCCCCTTCGGCGGCGGCGGCGGCTGCCAGCCTTTCCCCTAACGCCCCGCCCGAGCGGCCGCCCCGCCGGTAGGGCTGGGTTCCGCGCGCGGCCGGGCGTTGCTAACGGGCGCCGCCTCCTTTCCTCAACGGCTCACCGCTTCCTCAACGGCTCGGCCTCCGCCCTGCCGCCGGCTTCTCATTGGCGGCGGCGGCCGTCAGGTCTCCCCGGTCGGCGCCCGCCATTGGCTGGCGATGCCCGGGGGGGGGGGGGGGGGGGAGGCGGGGTCGCCGGCCGGCGGAGGCTCCTCCCGGCCGAGCCGCCTGGCAGTGCCGGTGAGCGAGAGGCGGTCGCGGTGCCTGCGGGAGGAGCCGGCAGCCTGAGGACGCCACTCTCTCGCCCCCGAGGAGCGCAGCCGCTGCGGCGTTTTCCTCCCTCCGCCGTAGCCGGGCTCAGGTGAAGCCGAGCGGGTGGGCGCGGGTGGCCTTGGTTTGTCCCTTAGTCGTGTCCTGTCCCCCTCCCTCCCTCCCTCCCTCTCCCTCACCTCACCTCACCTCCTGGCGCTTCTCCCCTCTCGGCGGGTTTCGCGCCTCTTTGTCCGGGCGGGAGGGTGCCCGCTCTCCCGCTGTTCTCCTCCGCCTTCCCCGGGGCTTGGCTGCCGACCTGCCGTGCCCGGGGTGCTCCCCGTAACCCCCTTTCCTTCCCCCCCCGCCGCCTCTCCTCCGGGGGCGTGTGTGTGCCGCCGCGCCGTAGGGTTGCATTATGCCCAGGGAGTTGCCTCTCTCCTCCCTCCACGCCCTGCTCACCCCGGCCTTCCCGCAGCTGGGGGGGCGAGATTCGCGCTCTTTTTCACCCCGACCGTCCTCTCTGCCCCCCTCCCTCCGGTGCGTCTCCCTCCTTCCTTCCTTCCCCGCCTCATCCCCCCATCTCTGCTCCCTCGCCTTCCCGTGTCCGTCCTTTGGAAGTAACGGGCAGGGGGAAATGGGACCGTTTGGCAGCTGTCAGGGCTGTAGCCTGAGTCACGGGCTGACAATCCTCCTTGCAGACATTGCGCTGGGCTTGGCTTCCGCCCTCAGATCTCGACTTCCTCGTTCGAGTTTGGGCTGTGCAGCGAAGCCAGGAGAGAGGGAGGAGGGAGGGACAGGGCAAGATGAAGCTTGCAGGAAAAAAAAAAAAAACAAAAAAAAAAACAAAAAACAACCTCTTACAGATAGCTCATGCTTTCAGGCATCACCTCCAAGCGAGTAGGAAAAGTTCTCCGGCTTTTAGCGATACCCTTACCAGCCTGGCTCCAGTGGGTGTGGAAAGTAACAAGTTTCATAGCCCCCGAGGGTGGAGTGTACCCAGTGGGCTTAATAAGGGTTGCTCCTAATTTGCCTAAACAGAGAGTGAAATGAATTTTAAAGCAATATCATACTTCTGGTAGTAAAGTGGATTTTTTTCAATAGTAAACTGTATTGGTTGAGAAGATCATGCAGTGGCTGTTAAATTCCCCCTGTTCCCCCTCCTTATGGTTCCTTCTTTTTTTTTTTCCTCTTGAAACACTGTTTGTGCTCTTCATCTTTCTTCTTCCATAGGTTTTACTTCTGTATCCTATGTCGTGATGTCCTGAGCTGCACTCCATCAGAGTGGACTAAGAACCTAAGCTTTTTTCTAAGTGAGCAGGTCTGCCCTAAGCAGGGTAGTCTCTCGAGTGCTGCATAAGAAATTTGTGCTTCAAACTTGAAGAGATATTGTAGTAGATGGACTTTGGCCTGCAGACTATGATTTCTGTGCCTCTGCCCTACACTGTAAAGAAATATAAGCTAATTTGCATGGAGACTGTTGAACCATAGCTTGAAAGATTAAATTGCATGTCTGTAACTCATATACATCTCCTGTCCATAAGCCTAGATACGGTAAACTTTTAACTCCAAAGTAACAGCGCTCTAATCAGTTACTGCTTGTGTAAAGATGCTTTTGAAATTAGTCACTAGGTAAAAATGTGACTAAGTTCACTTATCCGTGGCATTCCAGTAAAAATGGCAAATCAGGTTACAGATATGTATTGACTCATAGATGCACTGTCTGCAACTGTAGCGCTCTCTCCCAAAGTTTAAATGAGATAAGCAAATATTTTTGTTAACTAGAAAGTTGTAATGAGGGGGAAGCAATTGATAAACGTAAGTGGAGCTGCCTTTAGCATAAAAGAGTTTTGAAGTTGTTAATCACAATTGTCAAAACTATATAAACACAAGATTGTGCTGCTAATCTGACCTTGTGAAAATAACTAGAGTGAAATCATGCTACAGTTCCGTGAAGCTCCATGTCAGGTGGAACTGTTCAAATTGACGTGTTCACCACCTTGATAGCTTTATTTGTTGCAATTATTCATAGCGTGTGCGCTGTCTTTCTGGAGCTGGACAGGCAAAATTTTCTGTAACTCTAAGTAGTTAGAAATGTGGGTCTGAACTTCTCATATTTGCTGGCCTGGAACCTTAAAGTGAGTATGACCAGCACTGAGCTGGTGAGTTATGAGATTCTTTTTGTAATACGATGTCATCTATCAGACACTTGTATAGCCAAGATCTGATTTTGAAAGTTCTCTGGAGAAGACTTCGACCTCTGCTGGGTAGCGTGTGGCTGTTTCTGTATAAACAGGAAGACTAAATACTCAGGTCCTGTCTGTCCCAGAAGAATGGGTGTAGAAACTGAAGGCCTTTTATTGGACTTTGTTTGCATAGATTGTTAGGATATTCCTACCATGGTTCTGGGGTTATTTTTTTTCTTTCAAGTTATTGTAAGAAAAGAAAAACTGCCATCTGAAGATAAAAAGAAAGAATAAGCTTTTTTTGTTGTTATTTCCTCTAGGTGGATTTTGTTATGCTTCAGAACGTTTTATGAAGACAAATAGGTTATGAGAGCTACACCACAATCTTTTAAGTGAATGAGTAATAGTAATAAAAAAAAAAAGAATAAAATTAATTGTCCAGTAAAGTTGTAGGAAAGACACTTGAAGCATTTCTCACTTAGGAGGCTGAAATAATCTGTGTTGTTCGGCACAGTATTTTGGTATTATGAAAAATGTTGGAGAATGTTCAAACTGTATAGTGGGTGGTAGCTCTAATACTCCTGTTTGAGTTGAAAACTGTCTTGTGGAGTCAGGTGCCACAGTCACTTAAATCTCTTTGCAACACTACTTTGCACTGCAAATATTTCTACTGCAAATGCTAAGACTTAAATTTACCACTGCAACAAACTATCTTGAAAACTTGAACCATTATTATCTTGGCAGGTCTTTAGAAATGATGTATTAAATGTTTATAATAACTAATAATTCACAGGTTAGTCCTCTGTCAGACTGTTTATATGCAGGTACAAGGGAGTGTGTGTGTATTGGTTTGGATGCTAAATACATGAAAATGTACTTCAGTTGTACTGGGAGATTAAAGTAGTCTGCCTGCACCCAAAAATTCAGGTGTTCTGTTAATCTCCAGGATACTGAACAGATGGGACACGACACTGTATCATAAGTATTGTGATTTCTGAGCTTATTTGGCTGAATCTTCTGCTTCCACCTCCATCCCTAGGCCTGTGTCTTGCCCAGATTTATATCACTTATGAATTGCTGTGACTATAATAGGGTGAGTTTGTAAGTGGACCCACTGGAGGTGCAGGAACCCATCTGGTTAATGCAAGGTTTGCTGAAAGGGGAAGTCAAAGTTAAGGTTGTTTTATCCCCCACCCCTGTGTACTGCATCTGTTTTCTTGTGTGGTAACTTCAGGTTATTGGGTAATGTGCTGAAGTTAACTGATGACTAAAGTGTGTTTTAGAGGCCAGAAATTAGTGTCCAAAACTTTAATTCTGACTGTGTGATTTAATATGGTTTTGTTTGTTTGACTTGATAATGCATTCAAGGCCCTCTAACATCCTTTTTTATCTTTGATTTCTTGTATAAGTATCTTATTAGCCTTTGTTTTCTTAGTTTATAATTGGGGCACAGCTGTTTGCATGTTAAGTAGAGAAATTGTGTGTCTGACATTAAGTCTTCTGTGGGTTGGGAGAAAACTATAATAGCATAGGATTGCCTACAGCGGCATTGTTTTTGCTGGCAATTGCTCTAGCCTAATGGTGGCTTGGTGACCTTGTACCTTAAATTTCTTTTCAGTTTAAGCACACCATGGTTCTAATTGAGTTTCCTAGGGTAGAAAGAGATGGAAACTAGCAGCCTGATTTAAATAGAGTATGATGAGACAAAAATACAAATGCAACTTCTACCCTGGAAGCTAATGCAAATGGGTGTTATCCAACTAAATGAAATGCATCAATTTAGAAGTTCATCTTAATTATCTTTTATCCACTTCACTTTTTTTTTCTTTAGAGTCTGTGAGAACTTGTTCTGAGTGCTTGAAGTAATAATCTCAATGCTGATTCGTCTTGCAATTCTAGGCTACATTAATGGTTTAACTTCTTCTGACCTCACTCCAACCCAGTCATATTCCGTGTAGTTGACTAGTTTTACTTAATGGGCCTTTGGCCTGTTACTTTACAGCACAATAGCCATTTAGAGCATCCTAAAAAGTCTAAAGAAACAGGAGTGTCTATAATTTCCCAGTGATGGAAACTGGGATTGATGTCATTGTACAGTACTTCAGGAGCTAGTACTGCTAAGTACCAGCTTTTTAAATGTGGCGAAATGAAAACGGTAAAATTGATCTAGCATACTTGTCTGCTGCAAATTATTTCTTATAGAAGTATTACAAATGTATTGCTGTTGAATGCAGAGAGGTATAATGAAATATAACTCTGCATACTGTGGTTTGACTCCATGACCTCGTAATGAAATTTATGCCTCCAGAGTTTTGTACATAGGGTTTGGGTTCTGCTTGTCCTCATGACTAGAAATGTAAATTTCTTCTAATGCATGTATGCTGACTCTACTGAGAGTAGTAAATAAAACCACATGGATGAGTGATTTCAGTAAACTCAAGCTAATAACTAATATATGTTGAGGGAAACTTAACTTGGAAATCTGTATCATAAAGTCTCCTTAACTGATGAATACTTCTATTCATCAAGAACTACCATTTTAATGAGTCTCGGCAGGAAATCCATTGTGATATACGCCTCAACACAGAACTGGAGTTCTGATTTGAATGAAAGCAAAGTAGGCATTCAAACTTGCAAGAAAAGAGTTTTAGAGAAATTTTACAGCTCAACTTTGACAGTTCTATGCAATCAGTGTTTTTTTTTTTGCTTCCTGTTTAAAATCTAAGATTTCAAGCACGCTCTTGTAATAGTTTACTTCCCTTTTTATTGTTTGTAGTGGTGAGACTACATTAATCTGTGTTTTTCTTTTTAAAGTCAAGACTTCACCAGTTCACTTGAATTTAAGGTCTTTTAGTCACCCTTGGAGGTGCAGTAGCTTTGACTTTGGTTAAAGTCGACTGGGGTCAACACTCAGTTCAGCTAGTTTTACTGATGTGCTCAGAGTTAATTTAAATATACAGGAAAAGAAAAGTGCAAACACTGAATTGAACCTACAACAAAATTTCAATTAAAAAATTCATTTTCAACTGCTGCTGTCTTGTCTCCGAATGTGACTTCAAACTGATACAACAGTTGTTTTTAGGTAAATTTTTAATCAGTAAGCTCTTTTTGTAAGGGACTGTTACACAGTAGGTCTGCTTGCCACTTAGTGCAAGAGATTCCAGTCTTGCTGTGCTCTGAATTGATAAAATTAATTTGTACTCACGCTTTTCCCAAAATAATTTATATTCATGAATGGTGTTTTTATTTCTTAAATTGATAGTCTGTCAGAGGATTTAGGCATACTCAAACAAATACAAGGTACTTAAATGTAATAAGTTAGCAACACATACTGAATGTAAATCTGAAGTCAAACCAGTGAACTGGAAGAGAAAGTTCCTGGCTAAGCACTTGGAACTAGTTTATGAGCTACATGGACTTTTGACAGGTTGGGTTTCTTTATGTAGATAAAGAAAAATGCTCTCTGGCTTCTGTTTTGGCCATGTCATCCATAGTTTAGGTTTTTTTGAGGCGGTGGGTGCCTGTGTTTTTCACTGTATTCAATTAGTGAAACGGATCAGAAGGGATGGATTTCAGATGAACATATCCAGAAACAGGCAATTTAATTCATAAATTGCTTATTGAAGATAGCTATCTAAAAAGCAATTTTAGTTACTTTTTGCTTGTAAATGTGTCTAAAGTAGTCCAAGGAAAACGTGGGTTTTTTGTATTAATGCAATTTTATTTTGTTTAGCAGAGTACCATTTAATATATTCTGTTCTCCGTAGATGTTGTTCAGATGTCTTTATTACTGTTGTTCAGAGATAAAGATGTTTTTCTCTGTCTTTGATGTCAAGTAAAATGTATTCAGACTTTACAGAATTGTTTAAATAAACGAATATGGGAGTATAGATACAGGTGTACGGTAGACAGCAATAATTAAGTAATTGGATACTTGAAACTGTCATGTTTCAAATGGAGGTGTCTGCTTACTGACAAAGGGAATATTCTTTTGTAGGGGAGCATACGTACAAAATAAGATTTCTCCACAGGCACAAAAGCTCTTTAAAATGCGACTTAGGGTCTGTGACTCAAACCAGTTCACTTAACTCTTATCATCTGGGTTATATTGCAGTGCGAGTGTTTATAGCAGATACTAAAGTCTTTGACCTTTCATTACGCAGCAAATTATTCTGAATTGTTTTAATGGCCCTTCCCAAGTCAAAGTTTTGTGTAGATGAACTTGAGCTTGCAGTTCAATGCAGTACATGATGGGAAATGTAAAATGAGAGCACACAAATGTGATGAGGAAGAGGTAATAGTCATAATTTTTCTTTGAAAAAGGGATTGCCAATTTATTAGACAGGGGTAGAACTTCTAAAAATTATGTACCTGCATATCATCTGCTTAGCACTGACACATATGTGTTTATCTTCTTCTACACAGTGGGAGTTAAACTTTTTACATGGCGAATTCTGATTTATTTTTTTTTTTTCCTAATGGGCAGAATTACTAGATTTTAGTTCTTTAATGCCTTAAAAACTTGATGTAGGAAAAAATACCACTGTAGTAATGATTCAGCTCCTCCTTGCGTAGATAAGGAGAAGAATATCATAGGATCATAGAATGGTTCGGGTTGGAAGGGACCTTAAAGATCATCGAGTTCCAACCCCCCTGCCATGGGCAGAGACACCTCCCACCAGACCAGGTTGCTCAAAGCCCCATCCAGCCTGGTCTTGAACACTTCCAGGGATGGGGCATCCACAGCTTCTCTGGTTCCAGTGTCTCACTGTCACAGCACTGTAGTGTATATGCTTGTAGAGAATGTTGTTAGTTATGGCGGAAACACATGAAACACTTCTGCTACTCTATGGTCACTGTTTCCTCATGTTGTGTATTTATCCTGTTATGCCAGAAAACAAAACTTTGTTGGAAATTTCCAGATTTTATTTGCTGCCTCTTATTGAGACCATGGGATGTCATAGTATGTCAGTCTCATGTCAGAAGGGAATCATTTTCTTTTTTTCCAAAAAGTCTTTTCCTGTAATGCCAGAATAGAGGAAAAACTTATATGCCATATAGCCATGATTGTAGGAGTTCAGACTAGGTTCCTATTTCAAGTGCCCTTGCTTTTACTCATTTCATATTGAAAGGTGAGTCATTTCTTCTCCTTTAATACAAAATCAGTGCTTCAAGAGATCTAGACAGAAGGGCAAGGTTAGGGGAATTCTAAAATAAGAGATGCCTAATGCTGTTCCTTTTTAGAGATTGATAGATTTGGCGTTTAGGGAAGAAAGCACAGGTCAGGAAAGGAACAAGCTAACTAGAAAAAGAGCATGAGGCTGAGGTGTACAGACCAGGCAAGCGTTACTTTTGTGCTCTGCTGCACCAGGGGCTTTCTCCAGAACATTGGTTATAATAGATAGCTAAGTAAGGAGCCATGAAGCTGTGCAAGACCTTGAGTGCAATAAGGAAATGTTGCAATTGGAGCGTTTCAAAGTTTTTTCAGACCATCTTGAACTTGATATTTATGGTCTGTGAGGTTGTTTTCAACCTCCTTATATATCCTGGAGCTTAAGACTATGTAGTTTTTCCTTCAGTGTAGGAATTGCTGTTGTTCTAATCTCCAGAGAGAGTCATTCTCTTCTGCCTCCCACTTCCAAGATCACCCTCATAAGCAGACGTAGGTCATCTTAAGGAATCCCTATGTATAGCTAGAATAGTTAAGAGTCAAACTTGAACCCTATAAAGGTGGTGGACTTCTCTGCCAGGGTTTTTGCCTGCTATCTCCATAGCTGCTGTTAACGGTGGAGCAGAAGTATTTAAAAGAAGAATAACAGTATGAGATACAGCAGAAGGCTGTTTGTACGTGGTCATAGTTTGGCACAGTAGGTTGAGCTGTGAATGTCTAGAGAAATGTGGTTCCCTGCTGCAATATAAAAATAACCTTTTATAAAATGGTTTGCCAGACATATTTGCACTGTTTCTTGGTTCTTTCCAATATGAGCTGGAAGGAAAATTAGTATTATTGATGCTGAGATCAAAGCAAGTTCTCAGTTAACCTAAGGAAGAATAATTGCTCCTGTAGGATGACTTTGTTAGCCACGGGCATGCTAAATATTTGTCTCTAAAAGACTGAAGCAGAACTGTATTATTTTTTTCCCTGTATTTGGGTATAATTGTTTTACTCCTTATTCCCTCTTGCGATAAAATGGGACCTGGAGTTGACAAAGATGATAGGGAGTGCTGATTGATATAGAACTGCCTATTGGAAGAGCTGTCTTACAGTTCAGTACCCCAGAGAGTTCTTGGCAGATATCTTTTTAGCCTTAAATCAGAATATTGGGGAAGGGTTGAAAAGTGACCCTGAGATAACAAGGACAGGCTGAAACTTTTCAAGCTCTTCCACCCTCTCTCATGCAATGTCCGTAGGGAATTCTGCATGCCTGATCAGAACTTTCGCAGTCCATTATGCCTCCTGAAAACAAGTCTTCCAGCAAAACAGCTTGAACAGCAGGGATGGGCTGCAGTTTTCTGAACTACAGCTGTCTCCTTAAGTGGGATTACTTTGCTGAGTGGTCACGAAGAATGTATTCTCCCCCTGGAATGTTTTCCTTGTGGGCACACTGTCTCTGGAAGAGGAATTCTCTTCTCTGCTGAGAAGGCATGTACTGTACGCGCACTAATGAGAAACAACAGTTGCAGAAAGTGTATTATGCAGGATTGTAAACTTTGAATATTTATTCAAAGTGAATGGGGTTGGGTGGCAGCCAGCCTGGCTTTGTCATGCTAAAGACTGGACTGGAAATCAACAGAAGGCTACCCTCCCCCCTCCCTAAACCAGTGTTTGGTGTGTTTAAACAATGTGCACAGGCTTCATAGCACTGATTAACTTTATTGGTGCCATGTACATCGTAATGTGTCTTTGTGTCTCACTGAAAGGGTGCAATTAAAATAGGGGCAAGCATACTCTCCCTAGCATTTACTTAGGGAAGCTGTGCCTGGCCATATTTGCTCATAACCGACAGTGGTTAATTTCTTTATGGTATGCAGTGTGGTTGCCCAAGATTGTTTTTGTGCTTGTATAGCCCGTGGTGAAGCCTGAGCTATCCTGTTTTTACTACTTATACCCCAAACTAGCCTTTTCAGATGGGCATTCATTTATATATATCTGTTCTACTACAACTACATGTTCTGTAGTTTCTGTTCTCCTGACCTTACCATTCGTTTCAATCCAATGGAGAGAAAAGGTGACTACTAAGTGGCATGTAAGGACAACGTCTTGCTTTGTATATGGCTTTGTGGCCTTTGCAATTTGCCATGGAAAGTCCCAGCTTCACAGAGCAAACCTCCTATGTCAGCTGTTACAGTAGAATATGTAAGTGCTGCTTCACACATACTAGAAAGTGGTGCTTGACAGCCGAAGAGCTGGACTCACAGAGGCTGAGAAACATTTATTCCATGTTCGTTGGTCTGAGGATACGTCAGGTACCTTCAACTTCTGTCCTACATGTATCCTGGTCAATAGATCACTTCTGTGTAATAAGGATGTCATTTATACATTAGATAAGTAGATTCTTCCTTGCTTCTTGGAGCCCTAAGCATACAGAGAAGGCACTTTAATGCTCTCCCTTGAGTTTAACTTACAGTAATAAACACAGTAGCTGGCAAGTCTGGGCAGCACTACAGTCAAACTGAATATGCAACAATAATTGCCAGCAATCTGCATTCCAGTTGTGAAATAAATCTTTCAACAATGTATTGTGTGCGTCAGACTGTGACTAGAGAGGAAAGCAGTGAGCTACAGTAAGCCTAATAGCAATCATTATGAATCCCAAATAAAGCTGAACTAGAAGAAATGAGTTTGCGTGGCAGCGTGACATTCTGAACAAAAAGGCTAAGTGTAGCTGAATGCCTTCAGCTCAGGGGGCTATCAGTGAGGGAGTATTAATTGCAAACTCGTGTACTTGCCTCATGTATTCTCTAGTGGGATAACTGAAATTCATCTTCCTTGAGTTGGTTTTGAAGCATCAGGCACTGGTATGTCACAATATACTGAACTTGAGAAACAAGCAGATATAACCAGTCCATCAGTTCAGCTTCCTGCCAGCTTTTTCCACTTCCCTTCCTCTCCCCCTGCCCCTCTACAATTAATTTCTCACCCTTAGTGATTCAGACTTCAGTTTTTATATAAGTGTTACTTACAAATTGGAGCAGTTTGTTCTAGCAGACTTCACAGTTTTCTTTCCCATAAACATCCTGGCATGTGGAGCTGTGAAGTGTCAGCCTAGTATGTCCTAAGCAGATGAGATCTGAGCAGTTTCTTACTGAATACAGGGGAATTATAGGAGGTTTTTTTGGTGGATTAGGTTTTGGTTTTTAATGTTGCCGGTTCACAGTCACTGTAGGCAGTCTGGCCACTAAGTTTACTTACTGTGCTTTCTAGCTGCACTTAATACAACTGTTTCTGTTGATTTGATGAACTGTATTCAGCTGGCTGGGGAAAGTGAAATAGTTGAGTTTGCAAAAATCATGCAAGTATTAGCTGTTCAGATTGTATCCTTAACAAGGATTCCCCTCATATGAATGCTACTGACCAAACTTAGTTTGAATCATTAGCTGCTTCTCAAAGTCAAATTATTTCTTAAATGCTGTGTATTAACAAAGAATCAAGTTTCTTCACCGAGGACAATTTAGTTGTAACTGAAATGGGACTGTAAGTGGCCAGTAGGGCTGTAATTTTCTAGTGTAAAAGTCTTGTCTTGCCTGCAGAAATGGTGTACATTCCTTTTGCTCTGTGAAAGGGCCTTTTGTTTTATGTGCCATTCTCTCACAACCTGCTAAAGGTAAGCCCATTTGGAAAATGGCCTGAGAATTGTGTTCCTGAAATACTTTTAAAATGTGAGCTGTATAAACAAAGGGAAATGAACTTGTTTTAGTCTAAATGCATTTCACATTTACTCTTCATTCTTTTTGTCACCCTGATCCTAAAGGTAGTTCCTCTTAACACTGCTAGTATAAAGGCCACCAAGCAAACCATGCAGGGGGATTATTTCATGTGAAATCAGAGGAAGTTTTTATCATGGTGCCTTACTGGGGGATCTGAAGCAGAAGAAAACTTCTGGTAATTATCCACATAGCTCATAGTCTTATAGCAAAGTTCTGAAATGGTGATCTGAATCAGCAAGTATATAGTATGTGTATCTGGCTCTTTTATGTTCTGTGTAGGCCAATATTTCACAAACTTACCATGATTCATTAAAATAAGGGGATGGTTTGTGGAGAAAGAAATCTATTCCAATGTAGTAACACATCTTTGCCAGTAACGAGGCTGAAGCCTGAAAAAAACAGTGTAAGGATCCCTACTTTTAATGGTGGTTTGGATAACTCAAACTAGAAGTGCTTTCCTTGCCTAGCTAGTGCTTTAATACTTGTTAGTGAGTGTTAAGCATTAACTGTTGCCATTAATGCCCTTCTGAATATATTAGTTTTATTTCTGTTTTGGCCATTGCCTTGATAGTTTAGCATAGCCCAAGCTCATCTTATTGAGCAGTGGCTCAGTCCCAGAAACAATTCTGTGGCTGCTGACAGAGTAAACATTGGGGGCAAATAATACAAATAGTTCGAGAAAATTAAATTGCAAGTGGATAATATTCTTTGCTTCTAGCATTTGCAAAACACTTCAATCAAAAGGAAGGGACCTTATAGCAGAGGCAGCTTTTAGACCTTTCTAAGCCAGATAAGGTGCTTGTTTCCAGGTTTTTGGGAAGCACTTTATGCTTTAAGTAGGGAGAGGAGTGTGTAAAGTGTCTCATAATTCAAGCCTTAAGGCTATGAAATTGTAGGAGTCTAAGGCAAACTTCTGTCCATATGACTGTATTCAAATGAGGGTTTTGGGTAATTCTGCCTAGTTCAAAGGGAATGCATGGCATCTTAACTTAAAGCCAGTGTTTAATTTGTTCACCTCAAAAGAATCTGCAGGGAAAGATGTATGTAAGGGGTTCTTGAATTTATTTTTGTTTAAAGTTTGACTACATATATATCAATGTCTTAGTCCTGTCCTATTCATGACTGCAGAGGTTGCTTTGCCTTCGTCTGTAACTGTATGGCATCTTTGTGGCAGCTATGTAGTTAGTTAAGTGGGAAAAGAATGTCTTTTGGCATTGAAATAATGGAAAACAAGCAATCTTTGACCAGCCTGTTCCTCAGACTGCTACGAACTACAATAAGGGAGCATACTGGGTTAACAGGGAAGTGACTGTAGTATTTCATTTTTGGAAACAATACTAGGAAGGAGGCATTTAAACTCAAAACAAGGATGGTCTGTCTTCCTTCTGTATTTTTTGGTCTTCTTACCGATAGACTGGTGTTGCATCAAAAAGAATATTGCTAACGGTATTCTCATCTGACAGTTGCACAATAGCCATGTAAAGATAAATGTCTTCACCCCACATAATTATCTGCACCCAAAATGCAAACTACTAGGCAAACAAATTGCTTCCTAATTTGTTCCTAAAATGGTAATGACTTGCATTCGTTGTGAGTTGCTGTAAGGCTGCAAGAACTTACTGCACTTCCTTGGCCACTTAAGGGGATTTTAGAAATGCCCAGTAAAATGCAGCATAAGCTGGGAAGAGAAGTTCCATCCCATGGGCTCCAAAACTTGCTGAATCTGATTCCTCTGGTACTGTTCTTGTGGAGAAGGCAAATTAATGGTTGGTTTGTGGTATTGCTAGTTTAGAGGCCCTGTGGGTTAGAAGTCAGCCTCGAGAATAGCACTAATGTCATGTTATCTTAGCATGTTCCTCCAGTTTTTTAGTTCTAGTACCTGATGATTCTGTTCTGGAGCATATGAAAACTAGTTTTAAATGGTGATAAGAAGACTGTTTACTGCTGCCATGCAATAGGGTAATTTTCAAGTCTGTTTAAAGTTTGAGGTGTGGACTGTCTTTGAATCTCCTCACTATTTGGTAGTACGGGCATAAAAGTTAGTGTTTGGTGAGATTTTAGAATAGCTGTGTTAGACTATTTCTCTTCTTACTGTGAAAGTTGTTTCTAGTCCTGGGAATAAAAAAGGATAGATGCTATTGAATGATTCTTTACTGCCTGGAGAATGCAGCCTTGCTGTATGCAAGATAATTTGGGGCTCTCCTCCTGTGAGGAATTTGATTAAGCTCTGCGTAGCTATCTTCAGATCTAGAACTGGCTGGGGATACCCCTTGAAAGATTTCTTGTGGTCTTATGTATTTCTTATCCAAAAAGAATTAGTCTTTATCCCAGAATAAATCTCCAAGACGTATTGAATACATGTACTCTAACAGTTAGGAAGTGAGGAATATGTTTCAGTGTAATGTAGGACACTTCAGATGGCTGGTTACTTAGGATTCCTCAGGAAATGATGAAACTGAATTTAGCTGAAGCATACTGCTTCTGTGTCCTGCCTGATTATAGCCAAAAAAGGCAACTGGTTAGATTCTGGGAGTTGCATAGGCAGGAAACTGTGTAATGGAGGGTAGAGCACAGCTGTTGCCTTGCCAAACCTGATACAACTCTGAACACAATTGAATATTTATTTCTTTTTCCCCTCCTTCCCTCCACTCCCTTTTTTTTTTTTTTAACTCTTTGACCACAACCTGCAGATGATACTCTGCATTGTCCTGAAATCTCAGTATCTTCTGTTGAATTGTTTGTCTTCTCTGTTGCCTACATACTCTATCAGGCTAGATGCTGTAGGGTGGTCTTGAAACTCTCTTGACAGCTCATGTTTTTCATGGCAGCCTCTTGATTGCTACATCTTATCTCTGCAACAAATCTCTTCATTGTGTACCCATTAAAATCTGGATTTTCAGTACAAATATGAAAAGCCAGGGAGGAGGAATTGTTCTGAGAATCACTTTTGTGGTGACTAAGGTGGAAGTGTCAGTGACCCTGTGAGGAATGAAACATGAGGTGAAGGGTGGGATAACTGCTTGGCTTATCCTGTAAGGCTTAAGACAAAGATTTTAAGCTCAAGCTAAAGGAAACCGTTATTTGTGGAGTAATTTTCTCTTTGTTTGCTAAAGAATTTTTGACTGTGAATATACAGCTATCCATACAGTCTCTGGCACAAAGTTGCATACCACCTACAGTGATACATTTGTTGAAAGGAATTTCCCTACATGCTTACAAATGACTGGTGTGGGCATTTGTGCCCGTCATTATTACAACTGATGTTTTTCTGGCTTCATTCACTGCTTGCTAATGCTGGGACTCAACATCCATTGTTGCTCTCATGCATATTTGGGGAGTTGAACTGCTTCTGTCCTGCTCTCAGTATCTTTTTGTCTGCGGTATCTCTAGTCAGACTTCACCTATTTGATCTGCAGGCTGGTTTGTAAATATGGGCATGTTCTGTAGAAAAGTTATCCCTGTAGAGCCTGACAGTCCTCCATAACATGAATATTGATGTTTTCATTTCCTGTTCTTTCGGTGGTAAAGAGCTCTAGCTTCTACCCAAGTTATGAAAAACATATATTGAGGACACTGGTATCTTTGTGCAGAAGGATCCAAGAAGTAATGTTTATGGGACCTTGTAAAGAGGCTGCTGTTACATGGTTAATGAGCCTTGACGCATGCAGTTCGTTCTTCTGATTGAAAAGATTTCTGAATGGCAGCAATAAAATTGCTGCCTTATAAACTGAAAAATCCATGCTGGTAGTGTTCTGGTTTGATGAAACACTAAAGCTAGGGTGCCATTTTCTGAGCATGCTGCCTAAATCTCCCTTTTGTAGGGGTGGTACTCTCTCCTCTACCCGACCACAGCTTTATAAAAGAATTTCAATAGAGAATTTTTGGCTGTAAGATTTCCTGACAACAGGTTTATTCTGTTAGTTTCTTGGAGGTATTTTCTACTGAACATTATCTAGAAAAAAAGATACAGACTGGTAGGCTGGGTGTTGCTGCTAAGCTAGTGATGGAAAGTATCTGATGTTGATCTTGACTGTGTCATCAAGTTATCAATGGTGTCTTTTAGAAGCTAAGTATGTCTCATATATTGTCTAGTCTGGTATATGGAATTTCTAAGAAGTTGTGATATTTGATTCATAACTTATCAGAACAAGGAGTTAGGAAGTAAGTGTTGATTAAACATTTATGATTATATTTCTGAGGTAATATCTCTACTGAGTAGAGCAGTGATCTTGACCTGAACGTTACTGACATAGTAGCTGATACTAAGACTATTGATTGGCACATCTTATAAATTGATTGATGCTTGCCACTTCAGCCTGCTTTGTCTTTTCTTCCAAATAACAACTTCCAAATGCTTAATGGTCAATGTTTTGTTGTAGGTTTTTTTTTAACTAGTTGCTAGTTTGTTATTTTTCATCCTCTTGGCAAGCAAAACCTTGACCTTACTGGAAGTTTGACAACTTACCAGTGCTTGCTAACATGAAACTAAAGGAGGGAGAGGCATGCTTTAATGACCAGGGACTTGGAGTACTTAGCATGTGCCTGTCTGCCTCTAGGAATTTGGAAGGCAACTTGAGGTCTTAAAAATATCTTTTTTTTTTTTCTTTCCCCTCTGTTTTTGCAGGTCCTGAATACTAAAACACAATGTCGCAACGAGATGCAGATAAGTACCTTTATGTGGACAAAAACATCATTAATAACCCCCTGACTCAGGCTGACTGGGCAGCTAAGAAGCTGGTATGGGTTCCATCAGAGAAGAATGGGTTTGAGGCAGCTAGCCTGAAGGAAGAAGTAGGAGATGAGGCCATCGTGGAACTGGCAGAGAATGGGAAGAAAGTGAAAGTAAATAAGGATGACATCCAGAAGATGAACCCCCCCAAATTCTCCAAAGTGGAAGATATGGCGGAGCTGACATGCCTGAATGAGGCTTCTGTGCTTCACAACTTGAAGGAGAGATACTACTCGGGACTGATCTATGTAAGTAAACTTTTCTATTGGGGTAAGAGTTCTTTATTACACAGTAATCTGAACTTAACTGTAATCACTTTGCTTCTGAAATGTGCATGTTAACCTTCCATTGCCCCTATATGCAAGTCTCATGTGACTTAGCTTCTTCCCTCTACTTAAAATTTTTTCACTAAACTATGCCAATCCCTCTCGAGTTAATGTTGAAGCTTTCAAGGAATGCTGTGGTAAATCTGTCTTTACATTTTAATGTCTTCGTTTACAGGATGTTTTGAATGCCACTTAACTTTCTCTTAGCAAGAAGTGAGAGCAGATGGAAAGTGGTAAACAGGGAGCCTGGTCTGTACTGAACCAAATAATAATAAAAACACAATCCTAATATACCTAACATCTGAATTGCATTTTCCCACGTCTGGAGCTTCAGCGGGAAAGAATGCTAATGCCAAGCTTTTTGTGTTACAAAAATTCTGGATCTCTCAGTGTCTTACTGAGAAGGCACATGTGGGCCTGCATATG
The DNA here is from genome assembly GCA_003697955.1 of Calidris pygmaea. Classification (NCBI taxonomy): domain Eukaryota; kingdom Metazoa; phylum Chordata; class Aves; order Charadriiformes; family Scolopacidae; genus Calidris; species Calidris pygmaea. The sequence goes on from QJSC01012058.1 coordinate 219,156, forward strand.
CTTACAGATAGGAAATGCTTCTTTTTCTTTCCACCCCAAAATGGACAAGAGCAGAGATTCCTGTTTCTTATTGCTGTGGAAATGACAAAGATACCATTTATGGGACCATTTATGGTCATACCCAATGAAGCATGCAGCAACTACTTCACTGAATAATGAAAGCAATAAATAGGGAAGGTGGGGAAGGAGAATTTGGAACCTTGACCTGGTTCTTCAGTTCCCATCTGATTTTTCCTCTTCATGTGGCCTATGTCTAGCCAGCCGATGCTGGTTTTGATAGCCTCTGCTTTATTAATACTCTGCAGGCATAGAATGAATGATTAAAGTTGGCGGTAATGTAAAATTTGAGTGCAGTGACTGGTTAAAATAGGAATTAGTGTTCCTCAATTTATTTATTCTCAGACTAGCCTCTTCTTACAGAATTAAAATGGGACTGCCTGAGATGGAATCCTGAAGGGTGCAGAAATGCTGGATGTTTAGTGTTTTTAGGCACTATCAAATCCTCACAGCAGATTAGAATATCTATTAAAATAAAATGTATTAAAGAAAAAATTTCATATCTAAACACATATATTAATACAGTCCTTGAAGAAAGCATGTCTGGATTTCTCCTCTTCCCCTTTTTGTGCTGCCAAAAACCCAAAAGCTGCCTCTCTTGTCATATGGAGAAGACAACACAAATAAAAACTGTCTGCAATACTATTTGTATGTTTTGGGGTTTATTTTTTTTGAACACTTACTACTTTTTCATGCTCAAAGGGATAGACTTTTATGTAGCCATCTTATGTGTCAAGCTATGATGACCTCTTCTGCCCTAACATGGATTGGTGGTATCTAAGACACCACATAGCAGGAATTCACACTAGCTATCCATCTTGGGTAGAAACCTTTGTGAACTGTTGCATTCTAAGTTAAGGAGCATGATGAACACAAACTAGAAACTCTGGCCCTTGCTAGAGCCAGACTGCTTTTTTTGGAGTGGCACAAAGGCGTATAGACAACTGTTGCAGAAGTTGTCAGAGAACGGCTGAAGGATGCAAAGCTGATAAAAGTTGTGTGACACCCACCATCTTAATGTCAAAATTTTGAGACCTGATACGGTTGGAGAGTGATGCAGTTAATTATTCTGTGTAGTCAGTAACTCCTTTAACTATTGGTCAAAATCTACTCTCAGAGGGAAGAATCTTGGTGTTGAGATGAAATAGGATGTGCAAGATCACGTGTAACATTTTTGGAACAGGAAACATTGCTAGATTATGTAATAAGTTGTTGACAATAGTTCAACAGCATCTCAAAGACTGTTGCATGCTATGCAATGGGCTGTTTCACATATCTTGCAAGATATCCTCTGAAAATTCAGACATAATCTGTGACTGTAATAAATTGAGTTCTTCCAACTGGATTGTAAGAGGTATAAAAAAAGAAATAAATAAAATCCCCACACCCTTCACCCAAGTAAATGCAGCGTAGTAATGCTCTATTACAGAGTCTTGGTCTTGCCAAAACCGTGTTTCTGTGCACTTGTGAAATGAACTGATCTCACCTGTCAGCAGTTCTCAGCAAGTCAGAAGATTAATGAGAAGGCTTAAAATACTTTCATTGGAGGGCTGTTAGTTGATCATTAATCCTCTTGAAGAAAGAGAATACATGTAATGTATCTCTAGCACAAATGTCTCTGGAAAGATCATAGCATAATTTAGCTCTGCTCTTGTCCTTCCTCTCTTTTTTTTTTTTTTTTTTTTTTTTTTTTTTTTTTCGGGGTTTTTGGTTTTTTTTTTTTTTTTTTTTTTTTTTTTTTTTTTTTTTTTTTTTTCCAGCAGAGCCGTATGGTTTTGTGACTTTTTTCTCTTCTTTTTAACTTTATTTTTCTGTCTACCCATCCTGTAAAAGGAAGGAGAAAATCTTATGGCAGACAAATTTTGAGCAGGGAGTGTCAAACATTTCAAGCACTAAGAGCTTGAGTCTGACACCAATTGACTGTTTCCATGTGCTGATTGGCTCTGCACTGAGGTGACTTGCTAATAGACTGGCTTTTGTATTAACCCTTTCTATTCTGAATAGTTTATCAGATCATTTTCAGCTTCTGTGCTGCTTAGTTGAACTGCCTTGTTTGTGTGCAGTGTGAAACTCTAAACTTAAAACTCAACCTTACAAGTTCCAGTTATTTCATTGAAGTTAACAGTTTCTGGAAAATAAACGTTTCTGATGCTGTCAGCTTTGTGCCATGCTGCAGATGGTCCTTTCAGCTTCTCAAGCTAGTCTAGTAGTTAGAAAAATAAAACTAGTTCCAATTTGCCCTGTGTGTCAGTTGAAATAGCTAGTGAAAGGTAATGCCAGAATTCTATTTTAAGATAGTAATGTCTGAAACAAAGTACAGATTTCCAAGCCAGCTGTGCTTATAATAGATTAGCCTTTCAATTGGAGCCTTGGGTTCAATTCAGGGATTTATGCATGTAAATCTTTATTGGTACTTTAATAAGATGAAGATGACTCTTGTCTTTTCTGTGGTAGGGCTGGCACCTTCTGCTAAATATAATTCACCTTACATCCTATGTAAAATTCTGTCTGTCTGCTTGACCAGCAGTTGTGACATGGTGGTCTCACTCAGCTGCCTATCCCAGCCATGATTATTTGTCTCTCTTTATTAGACAAAAATATCACCTCACACATCTGTCTGAGATCATTATATTGCAAGGAAGTTTCCCTTAGGTATTTGTCCTGGCACCCAGAATGTTGGAAGAAGGTAATGGCTTCTTCCTGCATACCTGCTTCATGGCTTCATCACTCTAACTTAAATTAATGTCTTCCGTTTTCAAAACTGCCTCTCTCATCTGTAAGAGTATTTCAGTCCAGCTTTCAAACCTTTACGCCATTCTTACGTGAAAACTGTCAATTCTAATTTGTCAGCAAACATGGCCATAAAAAGTCACACAAATATGGACAAGAAAAATACATTCCTTGTGGAATATTATGACAGTATTTGCTATCACTTTTCTTTTGCTCTCACTTCTAATCTCCCAAAAGCATCAAACGGACATTTATTTAGCTTTATTAACATTTTCAAAAGAGAAGGAGGTTTGTTCTGTGGAATGAGTTAATTTTGTTGTGGGGTAAAGCAGGGACTGTATAGGGCACCTTTTTTTGATGACTGTGCGTGTTGCTGCTGCCATGGGATTTGAGACAAGGTAGTAGCTAATGCAGACAGCTGGAACTGGCAGCCTAGAGGGTTTTTCTTTACTTATTTTCCCTAACTCTGATAAAATTACAGCTTTTCTTCTAACAGTTCAGTTGACTCCAATATCAATTATTTCTGTGCCAATATAAGAAAAAGGTGTGTTGCCTGTACCATGAACATGCTCCTCTTGAGTCAACTCCTTTCTACCTTTTGGTCCTACTCTGTCTTCCAATAGTGTAGTCAAAGTCAGGAGAGCATGACCTAGTCATTCAGCTAATATTCTGTGCTGTACAAGTACTATCTGACATGATGGAGAGCTAAGGCTGAGGCAAAAGGAACTAGCATTCCCAAATGTGTTTCTGAAACTCCTTAAATTGTTCCTTTCTATGATTCAAGCACTACCTCAAACCTAACCTGACTAGAATGTCACACTGAAGCTTAGCTTCCTGGAACTTTAGAAGTTCTGCACTTAAAAGGATTTTAGCCAACTTTCATGGTTTCCCACTTTAGGAAGAGATTTAGTATTTTCTGTAAGCTATTAAAATATTCCTCAAATATTTTAAAAAAGAAAATAAGAAGTCTGGAAACATTTCCTGATAGTTTATACTGGGTTATGGAAAAGGTACCCTAAGTACCTATAAAAAATTTGCTTTCTGTGAGACATGGGGTGAAAGTTGTATCTGAATCTGCTGCATATACTTACTGTTAAGCCAGCATGTAGAAAATTTGGATATAAGGCCATAAACTGTGTAGTAGATGCTATTTTCACCCTTCTGATCACTGTAGTCTAATCCTTACCTTTATCTAGCTAAAGAGGCTAAATCTGATTAAGTACTCTCTGTGCTCATTGTGGAGAACTCTTTACTGCTCTGAAGCACTCTTCATTGAACAAACAATAGAAGAGATAGCAGCAATAGAAATAAAAAGTGCCAAATGTACTCTCTTCTGGTAGCACTGTGAGTTGCTGTAGAGAGTACTCCTCTCCAGATGTTTCAAACAGCTGCCTCTAAAATTGACAGAGCTAGGGTAGCTCTAAACCCCAGGAGCAAGGCTTGGAATGCTATTCTTAGAATATCGAGGAAATATCTAAGAAGCTCCTCCTATTCCCTTTGAAAGTAAAATGTTTGTTATTGGGTTATTTTTAGGTATTTAGATCTTAATGTGTTTTATTCCTTTTAGAAGCTTGATATTTTCATTAGAACTATTTTGATAGTTGTCTTACATTAGAACTGTAAGATTTAAGCCAGTGGAAACTAAGTGACAAATCAAGGTTTTCTGTCACAGATCAATGAATTAACTGTTTGATGTGAATTAGAACTGAACTTTGGCAAATGTTGCTGACATTTTGAGCATGGAACACTTCGGAATTGTTTTCTTTATTGACTAGTTCAGAACTATAATACACTAAGGACCTTACAGTTTTGAATCTAGTTCTAGTTATACTCACTACATTATAAATCATGAAAGTATTCAGGCTGGAAGGGTCTTTAGGAGGCCATTTAATCCGACTTCCTGTTCAGAGCAGGGTGAACACAGAATTTGGCCTTGTCCAGTGGCCTTGAAAACCTCTAAGAAATACACTGGTCTTACTTGTCTTTTAGTATCTATTTCGGCTTGAAATTTATTATGTTGTAGCTGATCAATTACTGGATAGGATACATAGCAAACAAAATAAACAGAACATAATAAAATGCATGTTTCTAGAAGCTGAGCACCCACCTTATATAATGAAATGGATGCTTGACTTGACTTGAATATAGGAACTTTGAAAGGAAGAAAAGCCAGTCTTAATGGACTATGAATTAGCTAGGGAGCAGGCCAGTTTGCTGTCAGTGTGACTAATGTGTCAGTTGATGCTCTGTGCATACTTGGAAAGGTTGAGTTCTAGTCAAGTTGATATGACTTCAGATGTTGCTCAGATTCTAATACTGCTTAGTGGGAAGCATCCCACACAGTGTCACTGGAAGAAGCACTTAAAAAAGGACTGGTTTTTTGTTTATTTTTCCAGTAAATATATTGTTAAAAGGTGCAAGTATACAAAATTGCTAATTCCTGTCTTTGTTTCTTGGGGTGTTTTCTTTCCAGACTTATTCAGGCCTCTTCTGTGTGGTAATCAATCCTTACAAGAACCTGCCCATATACTCAGAAGAAATAGTGGAGATGTACAAAGGCAAAAAGAGACATGAGATGCCCCCTCATATCTATGCCATCACAGACACAGCCTACAGGAGTATGATGCAAGGTGAGTGCTGACTGAGATAATGACTCTTGTTGAAATCACAAATCAAGGTTGCAGTCAAAACACTGTAGGAGAACAACAACTCACTGCTATCAAAAGGCATTGTTGCCCCCTCTGTCCTTGCTTACAGACATTTGAGACCTACTTGGTACTAGTTTTTGTGTTCAGGTGAATAGCTTTCTCCTGCTCTAGTGGACTGAAGAACCTTACAAAGAGTCTGGCAAGAGCTAAACTTGACATAAAGAACAGACTGGTGCGAATGCATAGAATTCAGAGAATCAGGCAAGGAGAACTGAGGTGGTGAACTTTCCCTCTCAGTGATGAGCCTGTGGAGTGATAGCTGTAGAAGGGCAAGTATGTGTATAGGTTGATGGAGGCTTTTAACAAAAGTATTTAAAATTCAGCCATACAGTCTAGTTGGGTGAAACAAGCTCAGTATAACCTGCGTTTTGAAGTGTGACAGTCAGTGGTAGTTTTATTGATCATGAGTTGTTTGGTTACATTTATTCAGTTAAGAATAAAACCTACTATCAGGCAATATTAAAGAATCACAGAATCTTCATGGTTGGAAGGGATACATTTGTTAGCTTATCACAGAATAAACAAAAGCAAGCAGATTGACCTATCCTTCCCACACCCTGTTATGCACAAATGAGAAGTAAAGAACCACATATATTACCTACTGCTTATTTGTCACTTGAGGATTTTTAAATATGGAGCTCTGAGTATCCTGTGCATATCCCCCCTTCTGAGAAGACGTCTTTCACAGAGTGAATGCTTGTGTTTGGGATGCTTGGAGAATGTTCAGGTATGGAGGTATTTTGTGCTTTTCTTCCTGTTTGTAGCTGGATTATATGGAGAGGCATGCTTTGCAAGGTTAAAAGATATAATGGACAGTTTGATTTGGCATGGCTTGTATGAATTTGCTTACTCCTTTGTTTTCTGATGACTAGCAATGATTAAGGTGTTTGTGTCTCCTAGGTGTTGTCATTAGCCTCATTTTTTTGAACAAAGGCCAGATATAATAAAATCATGCTTTAAAATTCTGATTAGAATCAGTTCTGCTTTCCCCCTGCCCTCACTGCTGCTTGCACCTCCAAGCATAGGAGGACTACAACAATGTAGCTGCCCAGAGTGGAAAGAGAGCAAGAAAACCTCCTTCTGCTTACCTGTGTTAGAGGCTTTAAACAAATTTTATGTGTGGAGAATGCTGAGAAAGGTTTCTGAAGTGTGGTGCCATGCAGAGCACATGTGAGAGCTAACATAATGGATTGATTAAGCTGTATTTGTAAAAAGCCTGGGTGGGGAGGAGTGAGCCATGCAGACATGCTGCAGTGGACTGGTGGCAGAGTACTGATAGCAATTTGTTGAAGATGTGGCAACTCTTCAAGAAGTAGCTATACTCTGATTTGTTACTCTGAAAGAAATGCTGTATCCAGAGGAAAAAACCTGTGAACCTGAACCTTTATAGGACGTCACTTCCCTCAGACAAACACTGGATCTGCCATGGACAAGGACAGCTACACTGCCTATACTATACATGGCAGTGTGGCTGTCCATAAACCTCTTATCACTGTTTCACTTCCTTTATTACTTCCTTCTCTGCTTCGCCTACTCCTTGTCAGCTCAAGTACCAACATATATTTTTCTTAAACAAGCTCTTGACTTAAGCCTACTGGAGTTACTGTTCCTTAAAAAGAAATCTTTTCTACGTAGAATCAGAAATGGTTTCTTTTACGTTGTTTTAAAGAGAATGAATAAGTCCTTTTCCCTCTACAGACAACAGTTAAACGATCTGGAACTGCATGTTCATGTATCTTGTCCTTCATCCCTGCCAGGTATATCAGTATGTGGCAGTGGATATCCAGAGAACTGCAATTCTGCAAACAAGGACAGGTGATCTTCCCTGGTCTGACAGTGGTTCAGAACTAGTGACTGACTAAAATGGTATTTTCTTTCCTTTTGAAAAGAGATGGTGTCTCCATCAGACCACTGCTCGAGTGATGTCTAAAACTCAGAAATCCCAAAGTAGAATTGCTTTGGTGTACAAAGCTAAAGAATGGCAGCCCTGCCTCTGTTTTCCCAGCACTGGAAAGTTGCTATGAGCTCTGCTGGAGTGTTTATCTTTTCCAGAACAATTCTAGCTATGCAATATTCTCAGCAGAATTGACAATCTAGAGGTTTACCCCAGCTCTTCTTTGCCTGGTTTGAGATTTCTTGTTGCTGACTTTTTGGAACACGTGTTGGATGTGAATATAATTTCCAGTCAGCTTTTGAACTAGCCTGCTTTGACCTCTTTAGCTAGGTTGGAAAGATTTTTGTGTGTGTCTTGCTTCACATATGCATATGTGTGCTAGTGAGAACCCTAGAGATCATTTTAGGGTTATTTGCTGCCTTATTTCCTTATTGCAAAGGGTAACAGTAGCATTCTGATGTCTGCTACTGGGAGTGAAGGTGAATGGGCTGTTGCAGTGTCTCTCTAGGGCAATGGAAAGCAACATTCCTATTCCACTTTCTCAGTTTTGCTTAGCAGTGGGGGAGGCTTGGTGCTGCAGCCAGCGGTATGGCAGGAATCTGTACAGAGAATAGAAGATGAAAGGGTCCGGTGCTCCACATGAGCCGGAGGCATTTAGGATTAAGCTGCCTTCCCTAGGTTACTTTCAGAGCCTTGAAGACCAGGAATCATTCTGTCTGGTGAAGGATAGCATGCTGTTGACTCTGACTTCTGTCAGCACAGGTTATAGTTATCTCTTAAGCTGACAGAGCGGAAAAGCCTTGCACATTAATTGATTTGGACTCTGAATTTTTTCTGGTTTTCAGTCAATTTATGGTATTCTAATAAGCAGGCCATTCAAGGGAATGTTGATCAGGAAAGGAATTGGGAAGGGAGAGGAAGATGAGAGCTTTATTCCAGCCTCTGCTAATTCAGAAACTATTTAACCCTTTTCAGGCATCTATGCTCATGCACTATGGGTGAACTTGGTCCTCATTTTGTCTCTACCCTGGTTACTCCATTCACAAAAGTGTCATATGGCATTTATATATTCCAAGAGGTTAAATTGCTGTTTGTTAAATTTCACTAGAAGTACTTCCTTGAAGCAATAAGACGATGGAGAATGTGTTCAGAGTGGGGTTGGTTTTTTTCCTGCTTTCTCTGACCCAAGATATTAAAACTCAGAAATAAGATGCAAACATCATTTTGCTGCACGGTACTTGGAGAGACTTGCTGTGCTTCAAGAGCAGAACTCTGAAAAAAGTTTAACATTTTTTGTTTTCCGAGAAAACAACCATTTGTTTTAATGTTTCTGTTCCCTGGGTAACCTAGATGCCAGAAGCCTCAGGTCTGACTGCTTTCAGAAGAATTACTCTTCTGGTGCTGATGATTGAAGCACAGTGCCTGCAAGTGGAGCGGTGTCTTGAGCAAACAAATCATTATTCTAATGCAGCAGATGTACACTGAAGGGGTACATTCTTTACCTCAATTCATAGTCTCCAGGGGTTCTATTTAGAAAAACACGTATTAAAGCTGTTGAACAGCACCTGTTTGTCTATTTGGAACACATATAGGGAATTTTCTATGTCAAATACTGATAAAAGCTAGAGATTTCATTGGTGCCTGGAGCATGATGGCTGTTTTAATGCCTGTACCTGAAACTTCTGTAATAGTTTAGATCAGTATGGTTATTCTGGTTTGCAAAGCTGAACCTGCTCAACTAAGAGATAGGTAGGAGAGGGGAATAGACAGCTCATCACTAATGAATGTACTCAATCTCCTTTCTCATCCATTTTTTCCACATATTAGTGTAGGGCTCCTAACAGTTCACAGAACAAAACTCTTAAAGTCATTGTGCAGTGATTTTCCTTGACCTTGATGGATTAGTCTGCAAAGGAGCCTATGCAGCCAGCATGTTGCTGGTGGTATTCACTTGAAAGTTAGGTAGTCTCTGGATTTGGTGTTTAAAAGAAAAAATTCTGAAGCATATTAACTTCATGATTCCTATTGGCCTTTTTACATTAAGGGAGGAAACGGTGCTAGCTATTGTAAGACAAATGGCTTGCTGTTGCAGACATTCACATGCACCTCAGGCCCAGCTGTCATTTTCACAAGCAATAGTTCTCTAGATCAGCTTCTATAGAACATGACCTTGAAGTATTGGATTTGTGATTCTTAGATGTTTACATATTTCTTAAGTTTCCAAGCTAGTAGAACTCTTTTGTTTCAACTTCCTCAGTCTCAAGTCTTCTTTCTCAGCTTGCTTCTTGGCGTTGGTTTGCTGTGCTGCACTGTACATTGCGCTGTCCCAAAGTGCATCTTTATTTTCTGTAACACATTCTGTGTGTGCTTTCCAGTTCAGGGATACTTGATTGACGGGACTGTTCAGATTATATAGAGGCACAGATGTCTCTTTCAAGTTGCATGTAAAGGTCAAGTTCTGTTCCCACTATACCCAAAAGAATATAGCCTGTGGTTTCACTAGTTTGTTTCCAAGATTTGTCCAAATTTCTGACGCAAAGGGCAACATTAAGTTTGGATACTAATTATGGAGGATGTTTTGTTTTGATGGTGTTTGTATACAAATGGCAAGAAAAGATGTACATAGTTTCTGATTTGCTTAAGAAATGTTTTACATGCTTTGAATTGCTTGAGATTTCTAAATGCAGCTCTCAAAATCTGTGTCTTGAAATGTGGTTTTCAATAGAACAAGGAGCTAAAAAAGAGTCCTTTGCCCGCTTGTTTTTCAGTAGTTACCACACCCTTTTTGCTTCATTCCTGTAAACCAGAGCAGGAGTTCTCCGGCAGTAACTTATGTAGTGGTTCAGCCCTTGCTGTCAGTCTCCCTGTAGCTCATTGTTTTAGTACCATGAGCTGCCTGAGCTTTTGCAGGCAGTATACCAGTTTTCCTTTCCTGTCAGAACTTCATAAACATTTGTGTAACCTAAAATTACAGCCTAACTTGTTTTCCTGCTTTGCTATCTCCAGATTCAGTTAAGGAATGCTAGAGAAAGGGGTATGGGCTCTAGTCCAACAAAGGCTTGGGGAAATAAATATTTGCATTTGACCCAGTAGGATATATTTCATTTTTTGAAATGAAACTTACTTTTCTTCTTGTAACTGTCCTCAAACTTCAGATAATGCAAAGCTGAATCTTGGCACTGCAATGTTCCTGCCAACTCAAGTGATTTTTCTCATTTTTTACATCTTGAAGTTCTGTTGTTGAGAGCTGTCTTGAATATGCTATGTTTGTCCTTAATTTGATTAATTTTATTTCTTTCTTTCCTTTTTTTTTGGTGCTTGATGATAGTTTATTAGCATTTTTAAACTTCTCTATAATGCATTCCTAAATGATAATGCAAAAAGAGGCTCTTGGGTTCTGTTCTGGTGTTCCCCTGGAGTGTTTTTGATCCTACTCAAACCAGCGTGTAGGTTAAAGCGCCCCAGCGAACGTATTTGATTAGATTTTTATGCCAGTGGGGTTGTTCCGAGTAGCAGAGTGTTAGAGCCCTGAGGGAAGGACATGGGCTGTAAGATGATGTTGAGGTCAAAAGAGAAGTTTGAGGAGGGACTGGGGAACTGAAACTCCTGCATGGTTGAACCACTTAAATGCATTTAAGACTAATTCTTGCTTTAGGTCAACACTCTAACTTGGTCAGCCAGGCAGTTGCCTAAGCTGGGCTACAGGCAGTCACCACGCTGCTAGGGGAGCAGTATGGTAACGGAAACCTAGAGGGCCAGACTGCTCAGTTCTGCCAGACGCTCGGTGGTTAGGAGGTGGGTGGTACCATCTAGCTATGGTTAAGCTTTTAGCCTTAATGAGTCAGCTATAGGCAGGGGACTGCAAGCCAAGCCTTTGCCTTTCAGCTACGCTTCCTCTTAGCTGGAGAGATGATGTCACCATTGTGTGAATGCTATATTACTTCTCCTTTTATGGAGATGAACAGGCTTGAAACTGGAGTCACTCATGCAGAGGAAGTGGGTGATAAAGGCCTGCTAGGGTGTTCTGTAACTGAGATGTGGAGCTTAAGTTGCGCATTCTCTTCTAGCCTCCCAACCGTTTTCCTCTCCCATCCCAAAAACACCTAAAAACAAAATTCAGGAGTTTGGAGCTCTATTAATTTTTCAATTATGTCAATATATTTAATGACAGAAGTTCAGCATTCATTCAGATTCATTGTTTTGCAGTAGAATATTTATCTGAGGACTTACTATGTACAAGATGTCTCTCTTGTGAAAACGAATTTTGGTTTAATTTAAGTTTTTAATGTATGCTGAAGGTCCTGGAAGCAGTCTAAAATGCGGGCTTTTATTTTTGAACTGAAGAAAGTCAAGAATGAGTTAGATATTAGTCTTTTTAATATAGTAAACCTAATCTACTGATCTTATTATACCATACTGCTGTATAGCTTAAATTTGAAGGATGTTTTACTTCCTGAATTTCTGGATGCTTGAGGCTTCTGCTTCTTATGATCACTTGATTACTATGGTGATGAGAGCTAAAGAAGAGCCTAGATAAAAAGCTTTTCTTGCCAGCTGGTCTGAAATATAGAACTGTTGCTATAATTAACTAATGAGTTGTTATTCTGGATTGTTTTTAATAAGTGACTCTGTTTAGGATTGAAAAGCAGATGCAGATTTCTTTTAATCAGGCGTTTCTTGATTGTGTTATTATAAGCCACTGAGTTTATGGTACCCAGCACATTCTCTTTTGCTGAGTAGGTTGCTTGCACAACTGACAATGGAGTAAAGGCAAGTGCTGACTGAAGTTGTGCAGCACGCCCATGTCGAATGATCCTTTAAAAAAAATAATAAAGAGGGGTGGAGGTGGCCTCTTGTCTGGACAGCCGAATTCTGATTCGTGATGGCACGTCAGTATTGTATGGAGGGCATTTAAAGCAATTCTTAACTGGAAGTGTATCTCAGAGTTACGCTTTTGTATGCGTTAGCTCTTTGGCCCTTTGGTCGGCTTCAGTTTCCTGTTGCTCAACACATTATTCGAGTTGTCTGTCTGTACACAATTAGAAGAATTCCAGCTATCCCAATGACTGCTGCTTTGCAGTCCTGGGAAAGAATTTCCCCCGGATTGCAAACAGGAATGTTGCCTTTTATGGCAGTGTCTGCACGCTGCCGGTGACTTGCCCGCACTCGCAGGTACGTTCCTGCTGGCTTAAAGCAGAGGTGACTAACGCAGCTGCAGCGGGCCACCAGGAAAGTATGTTGGGGGAAGAAAACCTTGTGCCGAGAGGATTTTGAACACCGTCTGTGACTTTTCCTGCCTGAGCACCTTTCAACACCTTGCTCTGTGTTAAGGCGTGGAAAAATCCCGTGCTTGCCCCTTTGGGACTTCCTCGGGTCACTCCAGGGTGCTTTTGCTACTTTGCCTCTTTGGAATGAGGCTCGAAAAGAGCTTCTCAACTTAGTGCAACAAAACTTGTCATGGTCAAAAAGCGTTCAGTGCCAAAGAGCTTCTCAGTGTTATCTGATGTTGGTCATCTTTTTCTCTTGGACAGTTGGTTTATCTGTCTGCTTACCAATGTTAGTTTTTTTCTGGATTAAGGATCCCTTCCTGGAGGAAAGGGAAGGGGAAGGGAAAGGCAAGCGCTTTTCAAGTGCTTAGGGCTCCATTGCCTGTATGAGGAGCCTGTGCTTCTAATTCCAACACTAGAGTTGGCTACTAAGAGTAAGGACCACCTTCCTTAGATTTATCTTTCTTCTTTTTTTCCCTTTCTCTCAAATTGTTGTCTTAGAAGAACCTCTGTAGTACCTGAATGTGGGTATAGCCTTTTCCTGGACAAGGGGGCTGTTTCTTTAAAGTCAAGCTTTTGAAAGTCAGATGTTATTCAGAGGCACAATCTTTTCCTTTGGTATAGCTCCTTTGTGATAGAGAATTGCACCCAGGTGTCGCGTACATTTCCTTAGGCAATCCATAAATGAGTCATTAGTTATTCCCCTGATCCACCCTCAAAGTGCCCAGTCACGCAGAGGGCTGGCGTGTGTCCGCTGAGCCCTTGACCCACTGGGAACCTTGGACGGATGGGGCCTTTGGAGGCCACTAACATCTACTCTTTGCCTGTCCCTCAGCAAAAGGGGTGTGTAGCTAAAAGGCAATGACTAAAATTCAGCACTTGAAAAAATGGATATACAATGCTAACAAAGCTGCAGTATCTAGTTTTGAATGATTAAGAATTTGCTGGGGCAAAACAATTCGAGTGATGATTTTCTTCTGCTTGCTTTCTTCCAGTCTTAGGGCCGATTAGCTCTTTCTGAGAACAGTATTAACAGGGATAAAACAGATTATTTTCCTCTCAATTCTTGTGCTCATCTGCATACAGTCAGTTTCCAGTAAAGAAGCTTAAGAGCAGGAGTTGCCTATCCATAGTGTGTAAATCTAATGTTTCCATTATTGGTGTCAGAATAATTTAAGAAAAGATAGAATCTCAAATTTAGTAGGTTTGCCTGCTTTCCTTATTCCATGAAAATGTGTCCAAAGGCTAGACATACTTCTCTCTTTTTATAAAGAATTTATAGGAGACTTTGAAGGTTACCAATTGCTGAAATAATTTTAGAGCAATCCAGTGAATTTTATACTCTTATGGATGTTTGAGCCTTGTCTTCTCTCTCTTTAGAGGTTAAACTTCAGTTCAGTGCAAAATTGGGGCTAAGTGTAGAAAAACAAAAGAATGGCAGTAACTGGATGAAATCTAACTGCTGTGTTTCTGAGGTTCTCAGACTGGATGATCTGATACTCCTCTGGTCTTGACCTTAAGAAAAAAAAAAAAAACAAAACCCAAAAATCAAATAAAACCAGAAAGAACCTGCATTAATGGGAATTTTTAGTTTGGTGGCACAATCTGTTCTATGAGTGCCCCAATAGCTCTTGTGGACTGTCTGTGAAGGACTTCCTGTGCCCAAGTCTGTTTCGTATCTAGGCAGGTCTAGCTGCCCCTGTGATGCTTACAAGCTACCAAGGCTGTTGGGGTGTAGGCACAGGCACTCTCTCCAGTCTGCCCAGTGTCCCCAGGTGGTTCCTGGTGGCATGGGGGAGGAATGGGATGCAGACTGGAGGTAGGGGGTTCACAGGGTGGATATGTGACTGAGAGGTGAAACCAAGGCAGAAGCAGGGGAGCGTGTTCACACAACTTGTTGGAGGAGCAGTAGGATGAAGGCATGGTGGAAGGACTAGTCAGGACTGCGTATGAAGAAGTGGAATTGTAGATGAATGCTGAAAGGAGGTTGAAGATGTGGGAGAAGATAGCATGGATAGGCCGGGTGAAGTAAGTTCAGTAACTGGAAAGACGTTATCATCCACAGATGGGAATTGAACACAGGAATTAGTATGTCTACCGGTATGTCAACATGAAAAAGAAAAGGTTTCTACTGCTACCAGCTGCTCCGTTAATACAATAGGGAATGGTGACACAAATAAATCAGCTGTGTAGGACTTAGGCTGCTGCTCAGTGTTGTAGTCCTCAAGTCCATTCTGTACAAAATAAGTAACAAAAATTTTTCACTGAGCTTCCAGTGTTTCTTTTAGGAGTGAAAGCCTCTGTTTGATACGAGGTTTTGGCACTTTGGGATTTGTAATGGTTCTTGTCATACTTCGCCCTTTCCCCTTCCATTTCCACCGCTCTGCTGATAACTTTTGTAAGTCAGTATGAGCCCAGTGTAGTGGCAAGGGAGAGGGCTGAAGAACAATAGATGTACATCAAACTATCACTCTGTGATAAAGAAGCATTCAGTGAGGGTTCTGTATTTTTGCAAACAGTATTCTTTCTGGATGAAGAAAACTAAATTGCAGTGGTGCCATTATACTTTGGCAGACAGATGGTGGGAGGTTGGCATGTATTGCAAGAAAAGGGGTTACCTGGCCATATTCTGAAGTACTAGTTCCTGGTTTTCTCTTTGGTGTTGATTTCATATTGTCACAGAAATTGAATTTTAGAGTCTCAGTCTAACTGCTTTTTTAAAATTTTATTCTAGATCGAGAGGATCAGTCCATCCTTTGCACGTGAGTATTACAGTTGCCAGCATGGCTAGATGTCAAAGTCTGTGTTAAAAATCTTGGCTGGAGGACTGTCTTAATTGTAGATGCTGGGGGGTGGGGGGGACACTCAGTAAATTAAGTAATAGTATAGACTCAAGGAAGATCCCACTGCAGTTCCTCCAATATATATATATATATATATATAATCCTTTCTGCAGAATAATTTTCCTAAGAATTGGAGGAAGAAGGGAGGTTTTGAAACATCCCCTGTGCTCAAACTCCTAAAGAAATACAGCTTTGTTGATGGAAAAAGCTTGGAGGAGTCCTTCAGATTTGATGCAGCTGTAGTGTTTAAGTGCATTCATACTGATGAGGCTGATACAGTAACAGATACTCTTGATACAGCAGTTTCTCTTCTAGACACAGCAAAAATTTGTTAGCCCTCAATTCTGCTTAAGGAATTGGTATGTTTCTTCTTGCAGTCAGGAGGCTTCTTTTTGAAAGACTTACTTCATTACTTTTCACCCCTAGCTCTACAGCAGCCTCCGGATTATTCCTCAGCTGCCTGGCAATCTTTGTATCCAAGTGTCTAGAAAGCATAATTCTTTATTGCCTTCCCTCTGTGCACGTGTACAGAAACTGCACCCAGTGGAAAACTGGCTGAGGGCTAGCCTGCAGTCCAGCTACACTGCTACCGTTCGCCAGTACAACTTGATATTTCTTGGTTTTGATGGAGGTGCCATAATGGCCAGAATGCAGTTAAGGAGCTCAGTAGCCCTTTCAGGGTTAGAATATGGCTCCCTATGTCTTGTTTGTGAATGAATTCCAGATTTTCTTTACAGAGGTGAATCGGGAGCTGGTAAGACAGAGAACACCAAGAAGGTCATTCAGTATCTGGCTCACGTTGCTTCTTCACACAAGTCTAAAAAAGACCAGGTAAGACATAGGTTTAATGATGCTTGTTTCTGTGCTGACTTTGGATGATAAATATATGTTGGCTGATGTTGGTAAAAGCCATGTTGCTTAATTAAAGTGTAGGTACTAACATTTATCAGAAGACTGAGGAGGACAGTGAAGTATGAAAAAATAAACATTTGTCAAAAAATTGCAAGCCAGGGAACGTTGTTTTAAGTCAAAACTCCTTTGAATTCAGTGGGACTACAGTGGGATAAACTCATCTGCAATCTCTTGGATTCGTGGGCAAGTTACATGGGCAAGAGACTCTACAGGTGAAGCATCATCCATACTGATGTTTTTACTAGTGCTTATAACTAGTCCAGGCAGTGTAAAACCTGTACAGGTTAGGTCTGGCTATTATATATACTGTCTCAAAACTGGAGAATCACTGAAATGATAGGCTAGTGGACATCAGCTGAAAACTTTAAAATTGTAGGAAAACATTAAAAGGGTAGAAACAGCCAAGTGTTAGCAGCACATGAAAGGAGGGTGGTGGTGATGGTGGGAGGACTTTAAAGATGTCTCACTTCTATTTTTTTCCCCCTCCCTCTCCCCCGATGGACTATTGCCGAATTCGTCAGTTGTATCCTCGTAGGTGAGCTGCACGTTTACTGCACGTTCTGCACCAGGAATGCGTTTTCTGTCCCATTGTGTGATTTTTTTGAGCAGCTTTTCACTCCACACCAATATCACTTTCTGCAGCTAAAACAAATCCATAGACAATTCACAATTTTATTTTATTTTTGTGTGGTGCACAGTAATCTTTTTTGTGAGGATGTTCAATTAGAGACTAAAGTAATTTCAAGAATACTTGTGTTCTGTGCTCAATACTAGTTTGCATTTAAGGTTTTTCTTGCAGGATTTTCCCAGGTATACCATTCAAGAAGTATTCCCCCAGGGCAATAGCACTGGACTAGGCTTTCCTAGAACCATAAGCATCTAGTGTGTGTGGTGTTCCTAGTGAGATAGTTATACTTAGGTGTTTAGCTTTCTGTTCCCTGCAGTGAGATGTGGCTGTAGGTTGCAAAGAAAGGTTGGGGGGAAGGCTGCCCTGCAGATAGAGCGTTCCAGGCCTGGGAGCTCATTAGCCAGAGCTGAACGCGTTGGAAATGTTCACTGGTGAGCTGTGTCATGAAAGCCAGATGCCAAATGTGACCACGGTATCTCTGCATAGGAGTTTTCCCATAGTAGCTTAATGTATGTGTATAGAGTGTATGAATAAGAAGGCATCTCTGCACACAGGCATACTATGTGTGCACACACATAGTAATAAGTAACTTCTGGAATCCAACCAAAAAAAAACTTTCTATGTGCCAAACGTTCAGACATATGAAGGCTTTTTCCATGGTCTGTCAGTAGCTGTATTTAGAAACATTCTCCTTTTTTCTTTTTTCTAAGTGTGGAAAATAGAATCATGGGGTTGTGTTAAGTATTCTTCCACTGCTTATCCTCGAGCAAAATTTCAACCTCTGAAGCAGGACAAGCAGTCTGCTTAGGAGAATAGAACAGTCCTAAGTTGGACTCGTTGGTGATTTGCCCAAGTTTGATGGTTGGGTTTGTTTTTATTTTCTCTAAGTTTTGATTCTTCTGAAAAGTCCTGGAGCTCGCATTTTGCTCCACTTTAGGGACTAAACAGTAGCACTGACCTCACCAGAGAGGATTTTGAACTGGAGTCTTTGAATGTTAATTGGTAATGAGTGCTCTATGCAACAATTCTTTACAAACCTTAAACTTGAAACTAGATTATAAGGGTTAATCAAGATGAATATGTTAAATATTTTGAGGATCTCAGGTATACTGGTCATGGCAGATTTATTCTTTAGGGTTGAGTATGATAGTGTCAGACTTCTATGCTGCAAGACTAGGCACAGAACTTAATGATAATATAGAAAGTAGTGGTGCTTGATCTACTAGAAAAATTTCTTGGCTGTCTACTATTAGAAGTTTTAGATGCAAATGCCTGTTTTGCTAAGTATCAAAGCTAAATCAAATTTATAAAGCGTATTCTTCAACTCTACCTCTCTTGTTTTGGAGGTAGTGGCAGCTTCCACTGATCCCAGTGCGTTAGTATATGCACTAAATAGCTTCTGGCTGCATGGTGTGACTACAAAGCACATTAAGGCTGCTTCGGGGGACTACTGAGTCTAATTATGTAAACACTTTGTTTCATTTGATGAAACTTTATTTATGGAAGTTAAACTTAGTGTTTTCCCATGTTTAGTCTCTGTTTCTCTGCCGACTTTTAAGATCATGCAATAGTGTTTTCAAGATGAGAGTCTTTGCAGCTAATCAGAAATTCATGGGTAATAGTTGCTAATGCTTAAATATTTGTAATGAAGATTAGGTTATTGATGATCTTTCTCCCTTCCCCATCCAGCTCACTGTTGTTGGGACTCAGTTATATGAGAATCTCTCACATCAGAGAAGAATACAAAAGCAAATCCCTATAATGTAAAAACCAAAACAACAAAAAAGCCCACCAAAAACCCCCCCAAAAACCAAACACCCTTCGCCATCTTTTGGTGTTTTAAATTGAATGCTGTTAAAGGAAGCTGTGGTTTCTAGATGCCTTTCTCCATAATTCCTGAAGGATAAATGAGTGGCAAAACTTCTACCTTGCATAGAAATAATTCCAAAAAGTGTATTAGATAAAAAAATGCAGAGTACAAGATAGACGTCAAGGATTTTAGTTGCTTTAAATTGGTGTTATGATGTGAGAGCTGTAGAAGGAGAGTGTACTGAAGAGTGTGTGCTGCCCAACCATGGGCTAACAGATCCAGTAGCTGTTATTGCTTCTGTTTTCATGAAGAATGTTGTACGTACTTCAAATGCATGCCAAGCATTAAACAAATTTGTTTCAGGTCAAGGAATGGCAGTTACAGGTGTCAGAAAATTGGCAGCATCTTAATGATAGGCACCTTAGAATTTGTAGAAAGCTTGTGATGGACAGCTCTGTGTTGCAGTGTTTTTGCTGTGTGAAATTACCCATTATATGATAATAATAATAATAATAATAGTAATGAAATCTCTGCCTTCAGTAAAAGGTGACTGTCAAAATTTAAGGTAAAATACCCCAACAAACCCCACCCAAAAATTTCTTTAAAATTTTAAAGATAAAAGGATTTTCTTTATAAATAAAGACAGTGTACATTGCATGCCAGTGAGGAATGAATGCATCGCAGTAATTTCAACCACTTAATCTTACATGCCATTGCCATGGCATGCTGAGAACTTGCCCTTTCCACTGTATCATGGTGCTAAGGCAAGTCATGAGAGCTAACTGACTTGACTAACTAACCCATTAGCATTTTGCTTTCCCCTGAGCTCTGTATTGCTGAGCTGGTATTCTCTATGCATATTGCTACCTTGGTGGTTCAAGAGACCCAATTGCCTCTAAACTACAGTTTACCAACACCTACTTGACACCAATGACACTTCCTGAAATAACAAGAAGGTCTGTAGTATGGATTTCTATAAACTTTTGATCTTTGTGTAGCTATGCGTGACCTTAGTTTTATTTTTTAGCCAAACAATTAAAATAGACATGATATCAAAGCCTGACTTCTATTTAGAGGGGGAAAAAGAAATAGATAAAAAAATCTCTTCCCTCCTTGTTCAATAGTTGAGTAGAAACAGTATGTTTCTGGCATCTCTCACTTGCATAGTGGCAGATTGCAGTCACAAACAAAGGCCTAGGACTTCACTGCAGGATGGGGAAGAGAAATGAAGTGAGGAAGGAGTGTTTCAACTTCAGTACGTGTGCCAGAATTGGGGGGTAAATGTGACTGCCGCGCAGTTCCAAGGATTGAACCCTAGTTTCAAGATTTTCTCCTTACAAAACCACACACTGGCTCTGTTGCGAGAGAGCAGGTGTCCCATCTCAGGTACCTATCCCAGGCCTAATTCCCTCATTATATATACTTGACAGTGAATGAAAGTGTCTGCAGCAGCTGTATCTTCTTCGTATGTGCAGTTCTGCAGGGACTGAGGGTCTTCTTTGAACTTCACAAGCATGAAGTGAGGTGATTGTGGAAGTAAGAAATAAAGACTTGTAGTGCTTTGTACAGTTTCTCATGTATCTTCCTCTTCTTGGTTTTTTTTATTGCATGTATTTTTAGAGAGATTGTGTAAGGACTAATCTGTTTTATAATGCACTTGGAGAATGAATGGGAACAATTTTACTTTGGAAATACCCTTAAATAGTTTGCCCATAACTTCTAGTTCTCGTGAATCAAACTTCATTTCCATCCGTTATGCACAGGAAGTCTTGAGTACTTACTGATAACTGCTAAAAAGAGAAACATTAATCTAAACTGCCATTTTCTGTCTCTAGAAGCTCTTTATATAATCTTGAAATATATAGAACGCCATGCTTTTTGCACAGAGGACAAGTAATTTTTAAAAACAGCCAGGGATGTATCTAGAGCCTGCAGGGAAAGGTGCATATGCTCCAGTGGTCTAGTACTTGGCAGGGATAAAGGTTCTGAATTTTCTTTTTCTACAGCTCCAACATTTTGTGTTCCTTGAGGGGAGGAGTGTGCGAATACGGCAACAGAATGCAAGTGATCATGTAGTTTGTGGGATACCACTAATTCTCTTTTTTTGTGTGCCTCCTTACAAAGGAGGTTTTTGCTTGTTTGTATTTTGGAAGATGTAGACTCTTAGTGAAAGCTTTTTGATTTGCTTTTATTTTTTTAAAACATTAGACCTTTTCAGACTAGCTTCTTAACCTACTATTAGCAGAATTCCAGCCCAGATGGTGAGACACTTCTGGGATGAGGGCCTGATCGTGGATGGTACAGAGTTTTGCTTTGATCCTGGGAAGTCTGTGGGATGTTATGGTCGAGTGACTTTCTTGTTAACAGAAAGACAGCACTGGGATGCCCTTGTGCTGAGGAAGGAAATAAGGCACATTTGTGAACGTTTCTGTTTTACCCAGGTAACTAATGAGTCTCCTTTGAAGGTTTAAGGGATGATCTCCTAAGGTTTAATACGGCTTCTTTGCAACAGATGCCAAGCTAGTGTGAATTGAAACTTCAGCGCTGGTTTGACCCAAAGTTAATGCAGTAAACCACTACGTACTTTATTAATTTCTGTTTTCTCTCTAGGGAGAACTGGAGAGACAGTTGCTCCAGGCTAATCCCATCCTGGAGGCCTTTGGAAATGCCAAGACAGTAAAGAATGACAACTCTTCAAGATTTGTGAGTATTACTGTCCAGCATGGGTGCCAGTATTCTACACTTTCCAGAGAGAAGACTTGGTCTACTTTGGGGTAAATTGCTGTCAGGGATAGGACAACTGTCTGTGAGTGACTTCCCTCAAGTTAATCTGAGATGTGAATTTAGTTCAGTGGATTATCTAGAATAGACCCTATAGGTCTCTGGAATGAAGGAACTTGACTCTGTGTCAGGATCTATGCTGATTTTAAGTTTATCACAGTCAATTTTATCTTGGAGAGCAAATACTGATCATTATTTTACTTGCTCTGGAGAGCAATGAGCAGTGTCTAAGAGGCAGATGGGGGAGCTAGAGCTGGAACTTAAATGAAAATGTTTGAAGCTAACTTTGAGGGAGGCAGAACTGTCCAGATCATATAGCACATGAAACTGAAAGGACCCTGGTTGTGGGAAATCTAGGCTGAAACATAATGAATTTGAATTGTAGGCTGTCTGAATGTCAGAAATGTCTGAAAGTGTTAAATCGCTGCTGTGATCAGCAGGCATTGCCTATTGGCTGACCTTCTGTTTTGCCTAAAACCGGCCTGACCTGTTTTGAATTTCCTTTCCTGGATTAAAAAGGGAAGGTTTACCTTTGCTGTGTTTACTGCTGTTACCACATAGAATGAATACTAATTTTAATGCTATTATCTTTCTCTTAGGGCAAGTTCATCAGAATCAATTTTGATGTCAACGGCTACATTGTTGGAGCCAATATTGAGACCTGTATCCTTTTTGTAACCACTTAAAAGAATTTAAAGGCTACAGAAGTGGCAATAATAGTAACTAGCAATATCTTCACAACTCACTTTCTGTTTGTCAGGTTGAGAAAGTGGTAGGAAGCGCATGAACAGTAATCTCACTAGCATAAATTTTAGTCT
Source organism: Calidris pygmaea (assembly GCA_003697955.1). Lineage (NCBI taxonomy): Eukaryota > Metazoa > Chordata > Aves > Charadriiformes > Scolopacidae > Calidris > Calidris pygmaea. The sequence continues at coordinate 241,604 of QJSC01012058.1, forward strand.
CCTGTTTCTTCATATAGTATTTTGTGACCTTTGTGATCATGGTGGAAATCTTTTCTGAATTCTAATCTTACAAGGTTGAAATGGAAACATAAACTGTGGTAAAATCAATAGCTTTGGAATTTTGTAAGCCGTTTTCACGGCTGCCCAAGGCATGCAGGGATGGATGGTCACTGTTTTTCTGTGTTTTTTTTTATCGGTTAAGTCTTTCTTATTATAACCATCATTCAGAGGCTGGCAGAACTGAGACCAGAAGCTCAGTGGGTTGTTGACTGATAATGATTGCTAAATCAATACCCCTGTTAATTGGCATGAGAAGAGCATCAGGTAGTGCGAGTTTTTTCTCCTGCCGCAAAATAGGAAATGATTTGTATGTCCTGCCATATGCCTTGACTCTCTGAAGATCTGCTGGAGAAGTCACGTGCAATTCGTCAAGCCAAAGAAGAGAGAACCTTCCACATCTTTTACTACCTGCTGTCTGGGGCAGGCGAGCATTTGAAGAGTAAGTATGATTTTGTTGTAGTTACGGGATTCTCTCATCACAATGACAGAGGGTCCAAAACACTTATAGGCTAGGACCTGTTCCTTCATAGTTTCTAGGCTCTGCCTTTTAGATATAGTCGCCCCTCCTCCAATTCTTCCCTGCACTCATACATCCCTCTGCCCTCCCCCTGCACTTCTCAGTTCCTGAAAACTTGCTTCTCTGGTTCCTTCCTGCACTTGTCTCCTTGCCAGCAATGACTCTACGCCCTTCCTTATCTAAATCACTGTCCCATGTTTAGTCTCATCTCTCATGATGTAAACGGTCCTACTGTGATATGCTTGGCATTTAACTGAATGGAGCAAAGCTACTGGCTCCTAAGCAGCTCTGTAAGTCTAGGATCCTAGTGCACGTAGCTCAGCCTAGTAATCAGGGTCCATGTTGTGCAAGAGCTGCAAATTAATCTGGAGGAAAGACAGCAGAGGACTTTTCTCATAGTTGCTACTGTTTCAAGAGCTATATGTTAACTTTCTTTCACCTGACTTGAAACAAATGAGGTGTCTGAAATTAAAGGCAAATTTACTTTCAAATTAATCCCTGCTTCTTATAGACTTAGGGCATAATGATGATTGACACTGCTTTGGTGGACTAGTCCAGAGGAGGGAATAGAAATAAATAAGGCAGAAAAACTCCAGTTTTATCTAAAATACATTAAATATTCAGCTTGCAGTAAAACTGGGCTTAATCCCAAATCCTTCCAGCACCTGCTAGCACATGCAAGTC
>QJSC01012058.1:242964-286219 GCA_003697955.1 Calidris pygmaea
ATGAAGATCATGGGCATCCCAGATGAGGAGCAGATAGGTATGAACCTTCTGAAGGGCTTGAAAATGCAAGGAAATGAAAGAAGGAACAGATCATATCTCTCTGGAGCTTTTTTTGTTCTGGGGTTCTTTGTTTAGAGTTTTTGTTGGGTTTGTTTTGTTTAGTGTCCATTTCCCTCTTATTCTCCCCCAAGTGAACAGTGTGCAAGTAATAAACTTTACTGGCTTTGGAGTAATGCACCTCAGAATCTACCAGCACAGTTTCAGTTTATGTAGTTAAGGTTAGAAGTCAAGCAGCTAATGAAAACACACTTCTGCTTGCTGTTTTTGTTCCCAATCCGAGGGCCATATATGCAGTTTATGAATAACACATCCAAAAATACAAGAATCCCCTCATTCTCTTGTGCAGTATGTGGCTTGTGTGCTCCCCCTATCCCTAAGCAGTGGCTTTAAACTATTTAATCCAACCACTGCTGGATTAGTACTTTGAGAATAGCCTCGCCGTACTGCCTTTCTTTCCAGCTTAACACTGAACTGCTGATCAGAAATTAATATTGTCTGATTCTGGGAGGGCAGTACCATGACAGTGAGGCTAGAATTGCATGCAGCCGATACAAAGTGCGGTGATACGTATTGACCAGAGCTCTCTGCTGTCTCATTCATGATCTGCCTCACTGGTTGGGAAACAGTGTTCTGCAAAATCTTAGTGTCTAAGGTCTTCTGAAACTGGGACTGTTTTTACTCTACACTGAAGCAAGCATCTCTGGTGGTTTGAGGTCACCACCTTCTCTGCTGGAGACTGCAGCTCTTGTGGCTGTAGGGAGTATGTGCCTCTGTCTTAACTATTGCTCTTCACAGTCCAGCCTGCTATAAATCCACACTGTTGTTATCCACAGTTTAATACACTTATTCATATCCTGAATCGTGTAAGCCTGAAAGTGCTGTAAGTAGGTGAAGAGAAATTTGCCTAAACTGAATAAAAGAACTGGCAGCCTAATTTATTGTCAGGATGTCCTGCTATGCCCAGGTTTTTTGAGTTGGAGTTTTTAATGTATACGCCAGGGCATGTCTTTGCTGTCACGTACAGCTACTAGGGCAAAGATAGCTTTAGTGTTTTGCACTTGCTGTTCAAAGGGTGAAGTGCTTTAATGTTCCTTGTAGGTTTAGAAGAATAATACATACAGTAGCTGGCTGGATGGTAGGCTTCCTTAGTTTTGATGTAAAGGCTAAATACTAACTATCCTCACTTATGAGGCATCAAACTAAGCTGTCTGTCCAAGTGTCAGGACTCCAGATTCAGGTGTCAAACCACTGGATTTCATAACATGCCACTAGGAACATATATATTTCTTTTCTGTTAGTCCTGATGTAGCATATGTGGAGCCTTTGTTTACTCTGCTATCAAAAGGATATTGTTTTAAAACAAATGTTTCTGTAAAAGGTAGAAATTGAGGGACATAAAAATCTTTGATACAGGATATCCTTGGGAAGTGACTGGCAGTTTACTTTGCTTAAGGCACCTAGAAGCTGTTATGCAATGAGCTTTGATTGATAGATGGTGAAAACTGAATTGATGCTATGGCTTTGAAAAATGTCTTTCCTGTTTTAGCATCGGATACTGCTTTTGTGATGTGCACCATTTGAAGAGTATGAATATATCATTAACAATGGGTGGGGTGCTTCAGCATGTAATTAGTAATAGTTATGGTACAGGCACTTTCACCCACAGCCTGCTGCCCTTCATGCATTAGAATGTGTGTCTGTATGGACTACAGACCTTTGACAGGGAAGCTGAAAGTGACGCGTGTTTAAAGGATCAAAATCTTCCTTCTCCGAATTGATTTGTACTCTTAATAACTGTCTCTTTTCTGTGTTTAGCAGTGGTCATTGAGAAAAATAGTGAATTTTGGCCCTCAAAACAGAGAACAAATGTTTTATCAAAAAGGATAGATGTTGGAGGGTGGCCCATTACCTTCAATCCTGTCTCCCACTTTACTATAGTGACATTGAGAATGGATGATTTCCAGGCTGTGTAGTCTTGCGTAGGAGGGACAGGGAAAGTCCTGTGTCCTGAATGGCAGCCATGTAGAGGAATTATCTGTGGTATTTTCTTCCAAATTCCAGAAAGATCTTTGGGGTGTTTAGAAGGGCCTCTTAACCATGTCAGGAAAGGTAACTGGGTCATGTAAGGGCTTTTGGTGGTGTGTGACACTAAGCTATTATTATTACTTTAAAAGGTCTGCTGAAGGTTATCTCAGGTGTTCTTCAACTTGGCAACATAGTCTTCAAGAAGGAGCGTAATACAGACCAAGCCTCTATGCCAGACAACACAGGTAACTAATCTCCTTTTCCCACCCCAAAGAAAAATGCAGAAAAAAAGCCTACAGGAATGTCTTGCAAGTAGAAGAATGTATTACAGTATGTAGAGAATGCTAGAGTCCTGTTTTTCTGTAAGGTGAATTATTTGTCAAAGGAGCTGACCTGCTCCTTCGTACAAATGCATACTGTTTCACCAGGCATGGGTTTGCAGCCACCCATGGGCAGGAATGTGGCAGTGTTCTTGTGACAGGGCTTGTCAGGAAGTACACGTGATGACCAGATGAAAAGGATTACTCTACTGGAATATGTAGCGTGTGTGTATTTTAACCAAGCTAGGAAAGATTGCTCCTACAAACCTATATAATCAGACTTTAAGGAATGTTCTTTCCTAACTTTGTAGGTAGACTTGCAACTGTAGGAGTAGTAAGATGGATAGTTCTGTGGTGGATATAAAGTATGTGCACATATTTTGATTGCATTACCCATTGTTGCATTGGTAAATAGTACCATCTCATGTTTCACGTGACAGAAGGCTTAGCTCTTAGTCCTTCTTTATAAATGTACTGCAGAATTATGAGGGGCTCCTAATTTGACTTAAAGTCTTTATATTGTTGGCTATTATCATTCCAGAAAATATGCTCTAAATGGCATTTTGGGGAGGAGAGTAAACCGTTTGGCTTTTGGATCTTGAATCTGAAATACAGAGTTACCTCAAAGACTAATCAGTAGATGAACACAGAACAATTAGCTTGATTATGAAGTCTGTTACTTGATGTATATTTAAATTGATCACAGGCTATGGACTTCCTAAAGCTTCTGTGTTAGGACTTAGTGGTATGAGAGTATTGCTTCAAATCTACTCTCATGGCTTCTGGAGAGACTCAATAACTTGTAGTATGGGTTGCCAGAGTTGAGGAGGGGGGGCATTTTTTGGTTTTGAAAATACCTTTTCTTGTCTCATTAACCAGTTCTTCATTTAACGTTTTTTACAAGCTGTTTCATTACTGTCTTGGGAAGGCATTTGCAGGAACGTTTTTCTTCTTCTCTTGATTGCTGTGAGAAAAACAACAGAACATTAATCTCTTTGTTGTTTCCTCTTACTGTCTTTAGCTGCTCAGAAGGTGTCTCACCTTTTGGGTATCAATGTGACTGATTTCACTAGAGGTATCCTGACTCCTCGCATCAAAGTCGGGCGAGATTATGTCCAGAAAGCTCAGACCAAAGAGCAGGTATGCATTCTCTAAAAATTAACGAGTACTTTACTCTTTAATCTTGCTACCACAAAGCTAGCAAACATGTCAGAGGTTTCTGTAGCGTTTAATAAGCATCTTTATGGCTGCAATGTGTGGCAACTGTACTTGAATAATGTAGCATACATACTGCTTCTAGTATTTGCTAACTTGGTCTGTATAAGGAGAGAAATCACCCTGCCCTTGCAGTTTTTGTCATCTGGACAAAAAAAAAAAAAGGAGAGGATGCAACTCCTCTGATTTTGGTGACTGACTGTCCCAAGGGAGTAAGTTCCTTCGGTGCTATATGCAAGGATGACGTTTTCAAGTTGCTGTAATTTAGAAAGCATCGGTTTTGAGTTGGTCAGCTTCTGGGGTTGAAGAATTTGCTGCACACCCTTGAAACTGATAGTAAATTTTGTAACACTCCAAATGAAACCTGACTTAGGAGCTATTGGCCTCCTGAAGCTCCTGTCTTACTCACTGCATGGCTTGTTTATGAACACGTCCTTATTCTCAGTCTAAATAAACGTGTCCCCATAACATGAAAGCAAATGGGAAGAGACTGAAGTCTAGAAATAGTCACAGGCTGCCTTTCCATTTTGATATTTAATTTCTAATTATACATAGTATTTTTGTGTCAATCACGGGTAGAATAGTGGATGGGAGGAGGGGATTTGGCTTCATAAGTCCTAAATTACAAAAGAATTTAAAGGCTTTTCGTTGGGCCTATGAAACATGCTATGTTACTATGGTCTTTGGAGTTGACTGGGCATCACTTTTTTCTTTCTGGAATACCAGGCATTGGTTTCTCCAATGGGCAGGTTCCTGAAATTTGGCTTTGACACACTAATTTAGTCAGCCAAATTCTTTACTTTTTTATGGAATATTGCCATGCCATCTACTTTTCATTGGGAATAACCTCTGAAATGAGCCTTGTTCAGTGAGTTTGGTAGTGGACAGAAAAATCTCAGACTACAGTTCACCATTAGATGACAAAACAGTGTAATCTGTGTCTTGCTTTGGATTATAATATGAATCCTGATCTTTGCCTTTTTTCTATTTAGGCTGACTTTGCCATTGAAGCGCTGGCTAAAGCCACTTATGAGCGTATGTTCCGGTGGCTGGTTATGCGTATCAACAAGGCATTGGATAAGACCAAGCGACAGGGTGCATCCTTCATTGGAATCCTTGACATCGCTGGCTTTGAGATTTTTGAGGTAAGGAGAAGTCAGGTCCTTGCACTCTGCGCAGTTTACCATCGAGCAAAGACTGCTGAAGGAACTAACTTCAAAACTGGAAAAGAATAGTATATTTCTGGAAAGGATATGTATTCCACGTTTGTTATTTGAGAAGGCTTCTGATGTGAACTGTCAGATAGGCTATTGAATAATATTCATTCTTTATGAACATTCTTTAGTGTTTACTTTTTCTTCAGTATTTTTATTTTATTTTTTAGGTTCATTCTTTAGTATTTTATGTATTCTGCAAATGTTTTATCTCGTTGCTATATATTCTGGTGCTTGCATCCTTTTAGGCATCTGCATCAGAATTATTTAATTACACAGTTCCAGTTTTTCTTGTTTCTTTATAGCTCACAGCTTAAGAGTTTGCTAACCTGTAAAAAAGTCTTAAAAATGTCATGTAGAGTTAAGGATCACAACTGGACTTAAAATTTCATGTCCCGTTAATCTGTCTCAAAATATTTAAAGAATGATCCACTGAAACGTGTTGGCATCATTAAAAATTGTCAGAAATGGTTTCTTATTCCTCCTGATGAGTTCTGGAAAAGAAAGATGGGTTAGACCAAATCATTGCCAACATATATTCTGACCTATGTAGCTCCTTTCTGCAAGAAAGATGAAAATCAGGGATCAGAAGTGTGGTTTCACATACAGCTGAACTGATTTAACAGCTTAGGAATTACTGAAACATAGAGGAATTAAAACAGGACAATTCTTTTCAGCAGCTGCATTGTATTTAGTGTGGTCTAACATGAAAATGCACCCTTAGTTATTAACCTTGTCCTTACAGTTCAAAGAAAGCTGGAGATATTGAAGAATTTTCCTTCACTTTCCTTTCTCTGATTTTTATATATGAGGACTAAAAAGGGACTTTCCAGTCTCCATGCTTTTAGGAATTTGTCTTCAGGCTTCAGTTGCTTCCTTTTCCTATGAAAAGGACCTGCCAGCTCTGAGTTTGAGAAAACCGGGGTCTTTTCTGTTCCCGGGTTAAGTAGCTGCAGTAATTCTTCTGATGTTTACAACTAAACATTCTTTCACAATGTCTGAGGAACAGTGTTTATGAACTTCCCTAGGGATTGCAGCAGTGATGCAGCTACAGGAAAGGCAGTTCATAAGCAAATGGGGTTATTGACAAAGGGCTGTCCACCCCACACAGAACACTAGCTTAAAGTCCTCAACTATAAATGTGATCTTTCGTGCTAAGACAATAGTAGTCTTAAAAAGCAACTGTTCAAACATCTTTCTTTTTTCTTCATTAGCTGAACTCCTTTGAGCAATTGTGTATTAACTACACAAATGAAAAGTTGCAGCAACTTTTTAACCACACCATGTTCATTTTGGAGCAAGAGGAGTACCAGAGGGAGGGCATAGAGTGGAATTTCATTGACTTTGGCCTGGATCTGCAGCCCTGCATTGACCTCATAGAGAAGCCGGTAAGCTTGTTCTTCTATTGTCAAGCAGCAAGAAATGGCTGCACTAATTTTGTCATTGAACGCGTAATGTTTATTTTTAGACTAGTAACTAGCTTTCTAGCTGTTGTAGTCCTCTGCTGACACTGTGGTATGCATAGAAGCAGAAGTGAACAGTTTCCTCTTTGTCTGAAAGTATGTCACCAATAAATCTGTTAGTATCAGTTCCGTAGGAAATACTGTGTGAAAATAGATCTAGTCAACCACTCTTTCCTCTCACAAAATTGTCTTTGTTCGTCTAGATCTGCATGATGCTAGGTGTATCCGTGGATTAGCATAAGTAGTGTGAACTTCTTTCCTTAACTATAAGTGTGATGAGAATCTGTGAATCTCTGTTGCTTTTATTCTGGTCTAATGAAATGTGGGAATCTTTAAATTTCATAGATGTTCCAATACTAAGGACTAGTTTGTGAAATGTTCTTCTATGGTCTTCTACATTTAGACACCTGGATATTTGGAGAACAGTGTGACAGTGTTCCTTCTTAAAAAAGATTATTTTTTTTTTTCCACATAAAACAACCTAGACAAATGTCATGGAAGAGACCTTCTCATAAAAAGTTCAGAATTCGGATGAGGATCTCGGAGAATTATTAACAATTTCTACTAGTATGGAAGTAGTTGAACTGATACCACATAATAGGTGAATGTGATGGGGATCAGGCTTAGGTACCCCTTTTTTTTCCTAGCCATCTAAAGGTGATAATTATTGGTGTAGGCATGTATTTAATCGTATTTTGATGTTTCCCTTCTTTAAGGCTGGGCCTCCAGGTATACTGGCCCTGCTGGATGAAGAGTGCTGGTTCCCAAAAGCAACAGACAAAAGCTTTGTGGAAAAAGTTGTACAAGAACAAGGCACCCACCCCAAATTTCAGAAGCCAAAGCAGCTGAAAGACAAAGCTGACTTCTGTATCATACATTATGCTGGCAAGGTAAAGAATTAGTAGCTAAAATGTGAACACTGGAATGTCTGCTATATTTTCTAATGCATAACCACTGCTTCTTAGAAAAGGCTACTTAGAAAACTGGCTGCCTGTGGGAAGGCAATGGAAGATTTCATGAAGCTGTTCTGTTGCTGTGGACCTTACAGGGCCTAAGGGGTTTTGTCTGCAAGTTACATATATGTGGTTGAAGACATGTCAAACTGTGGCATGGTGTCAGTGAAGGTACTTTTCAGAAACTACCAGCATCGAGACTTTGTGACCGAAAATGATGATGCAATTGGTTTTTTGTGTCACAGTCTGGGTGGTGCAAACTAACATTGCAAATCCATTCCCTTTACTGACAGAACAGAACATGCAGCTATTTGTTAATGTTTGACATTTATAGGTATGTTTGCTTAGATGGCAAACCCAAGAATGATGAGGTAATCTCTTGTTGATTGTGCAAACCTCAGTGCTACTATTGTAGATTGCTGGATCTTCTTGCATCTTTTGCTGCAGAAAATCCCCCCCCAAGTTTCTTGACATGTTTGTCTTGTACAGGTGGATTATAAAGCAGATGAATGGCTGATGAAGAACATGGATCCGCTGAATGATAACATTGCTACTCTTCTCCACCAGTCATCGGATAAGTTTGTGTCTGAGCTGTGGAAAGATGGTATGTAATTAAACTTAATCTCATTTGTTCTCTCTTGCTTTATGCAGAAAAGTTTGTTTGATCATCAAAAGTCTGATGAGCTGTGTTGCTTTTTTCCCTGCAAACTAAGCCACCAAGATGAGCATTACCTGGAACATCCTTTGCTTAGATCATGGTATTGCATTAAAAGTTCACTGTAACTCAAGAGAAAGTTTCACTTGCGTCAACTTATGTTAAACTTGCTGCATATATAGCAATTATTTTTCAAAACCAAGAATGTCAGGATAAAATACAAATGCACCATTTTGTCCCAGCAGCTTGCATAGCTGCAACACTCAAACACAAGATCTGAGGTTGAATCTATGTTTTCAGTCCTGCAACTAGTGTGTTCTTTCTGCAGTGTTGTTCAGTATTTTACTCTATCTTCTCTGGGTTTATCTGCTTTTGAGTCTTACTGTTGCTGTCACTTTCTGTGGTGGGTTTTCTTTGACGTCTCTGTCTGTTGCAGAGATGCAGAACGTTCAGAGAGCCTATTTCTATCAACACTTTCCTATTCTTCATCTAGAACCAGGTGACTGAGAAACCCAGCTATTGTGTCATGTGTGTAATGCATCCTAGAGTCATGCAAGAATTGCTTCTGTTAACTTCTCTTTGTCCCTTTGTCATACCTGCTTGTCTTTCTTGTTCATTCCCTCTGCTTTGTGCTAGTAGCTCCTTACGGACTTTAAAACAAAAGCAAAACTCTCACCTTGCAAGTGGATACAAGAAAAAGATGGACTTACTCAGGTGCTAAAGGTTACTCTTGCAAGACTTGCATAGGAACGACTAAAAGCAAATCCCTATCAACTGTTTGAACAGAGTTAGCAAGGCCGTATGTCTTGCAAGATTTGGAAGGAAGATTTCTGAGACTGCATTTAAACTGAAATCCAGTTTAATGTTGATTCTAGTATTGGGATTTGACTTCAGCTGCTGATCATTTAAATGAAAGTTAGTCTGGCAAAGGAACATGTACTGCATGAAAAATGGCTGTCAGCAACTTGCGCCTCACAAGGCCTTTGCTGTGTGACACTCCTTTTGGACTTAATGTCAACTGAATCACAGCTGATCAGCTCTCGTTTATTGTTCTTAGCTGGATCGTCTATTGCAAGTGACTGTCCTTCTTGCTATCTTGGTGTAGATTGCAGGGCTCAAGATTTTTAAGAGGATTGTTCCAGCTGCAATCTGGGACACTCTTCTGTGGATTTCCCTGTGATGTCATCTAGTAACATAAACTTCTTTTCTTTCTGATAAGACAACCTTGAGCCTAACAGCTACTCTAGAAGTGAGCAGTTCTAAACTAGTATCAGCTGTAAATCAGAGTATCCTTTCTTGTTTCTTCTTTTGTAGGGGTTTCTCTTAACAGTTGTTTGGTTTTTTTTAAATGAGAAGCCAATTAAGCACAAGTTAATGTATTTTCTATAAGTAAAGATCGGGAGCCTGAGTGTAGGCGTCAGCCAACCACTAAAGATAAAGTAAAGTAGTAGCTTGAAGCCCTTAATAAAAATTTACTGGGGGTATGAAAATTTATAGTGATACAGTTGGTTTTGGTTGGGTGGATGAATTTTTATCTCCATGTAGAAGGGCAATGGAAAGAAGTAATGCTTTAGTTTCTTCTTGCTCCTTCTACTCTCTAGCTGCCTTCTGTTGAAAAAAGCGATCTGTGGGGTCCACCCATCAAGGTGATAGCTTCATCAGTGCTTGGATGTCACGGTGGCATAGTGGAGAAACTATTGCAGCAGGGAGTTCTGACTTTCTCCAAGTTATATTGTTCATGTCTCTGTCATAGAATACTTGTACTCCAAAAATAATTCAAACGGTGGTATCTTGAGGTTTGGTTTCTGTCATGCCTCTTAAACATGCCTTTTACCATGTCTGCTCAGTTTACAAGTAGATACAGCTTTTCCAGTCACCAGTCATGGCAGATCTGCCAGTAATGCAAGAGCGAAGCTGGGCTTTTTCCTCTAACTGTGGCACCTTCTGGGTCAGAGTTAACTAACAGTTGACTCTGCTGGGCTAGCAGCTAGAACTCTTGGTTTGTTGTTTTTCATTGTAACTTAAGCAAGTAGAAGCATCTGAAACTCACTTCTAGATTGCTCTTCCAGAGCTGCCATCCAGAGCATCAGTAGAATGTTTGGGAGTAAGTTTGACTCCATCATTCAAACTTCCTGTAGTGAGCTGTGCTTTTCTTTCCTTCCTGCTCCTATCCCTGCACAAATTCTGTACAGGAGTCGACATCTGTGTAGAGATGAAGCAAAAAGGATCCTGCAGCTCCTCTCATTTATCCTGTTCTACCCAGATGTCCTTTGTATGTTCCGATGCTTCCTTTGTGGCAGAATTTTAACACTCCTCCTTCTGCTCTCTCTAGTTGACCGCATTGTTGGGCTGGATCAAGTAGCTGGTATGTCAGATACGGCATTGCCAGGGGCCTTTAAAACCAGGAAGGGTATGTTCCGAACAGTGGGACAGCTCTATAAAGAACAGCTGGCTAAACTGATGGCTACCTTGAGGAACACCAACCCCAACTTCGTCCGTTGTATTATTCCCAACCATGAGAAAAAGGTAAAGACAGTTATAACAATAGAGCCCATGCAGTGTCATGTGGGCTTCTGGGGTCATGTGGCTGGGTTGCTAACTTTTGTCAGGTTTTGTAAGAGATCATAAAGAGGTCCTGTTTTCTCAGGGTATCTTTTTAATGTCATCCTAAATAACAGTATACTTACCACAAATTTGGAGACTGATCTTTGCTGTTCTTAAGGTGACATAAAAGCTTTCGATTGCTTCTAACTGGTAAAGAGAGAACTGGCTGCTTTACAAACCAGAGGGGGAGGCAAGGGGGTAAGCCCCTTTTGTAAAAGCTTTGTGGTACTTATAAAAGATGCTTTTTCCTCACTAGGCTGGAAAACTAGATCCCCACTTGGTCCTTGACCAGCTTCGCTGTAATGGAGTGCTAGAAGGAATCCGTATTTGTCGTCAAGGTTTCCCCAACAGAGTTGTGTTCCAGGAATTCAGACAAAGGTAAGGTCTAGAAAGGAGTCTGAAGCAGTCTTTATCCTGGCAAAGTTAAGACATAAGTGCAAAAACTGAAGTATTTTATTGCAACTAGATTGTCACTGTTTTCAAAGGCAGCAACAGAGAACATCTGTGTGTTGGTATTCCCTGTCACAAAGCCTCCCAAAAGCATTCTTTAACTTCTGTAGTAAGCGTGTAGTTAAGGTGAGGTGTAGAGGACCCCATCTAGGACTGCTGCTTCATACTCTTTTGTCTAGAGATGCAATTCTTTTCTTCTAACAAGACCATGAGGTGTTGTTGTTTTCAAATATTCTTGTGTAACTAGTCTACTGCTTTCTGTTTTTCAGATATGAAATCTTAACTCCAAATGCAATTCCCAAAGGATTTATGGATGGAAAGCAGGCTTGTGTGCTGATGGTAAGGCATCCTAGAAACTCCACTTGAATAGAATAAACTTCATGGGTGTGGTGTGGAAATTCAAGTCGTGCATGCTAAATGTATCTTGTACTCACAGACCAAAATTCCAAAGTCAAATGTTTTGTCTGAGAAAAGGAGGGTGCAGAAGGCTGTCTCTTGGCTTTGCAGATGGAGACTTTTGACTAGCATGAGATTCAATAATTCTAGGCAAAGAGGATCTTTCTGTTTCCACAGATGCATACAGTTTGATATGCCAGTGGTATTCATGGAATCAAAATGTTTAGAAGCATTAATGTTATCTTTAGCACATGCTTAAAGTATGAGCTTCAACAAACTTTTTTTAACGGCCAGCTGATGACAAATGCTTTCAGTGAAGGCTCCAATTAATTTCTGCAGAATTGCCTGCTTAAAAGGGAAAGTTTTGGCTCTGTAGCTTGAAGACAAGGGGAGACTGAATTGAATTTGGTTGTAAGGGATTCCTTTTTTTTCTGTCTTAAAGGCATATACCTTATTCATCTTAACCAAGTGTAAGTGGTGACAGTAAATCCTTTAGAGGATGGCAAAGTTGGTTGGGGTGCCTTTTTCTGAACAAGATTAGGACTGGGAAAAAGTAAATAGGAAGGATCAACAGATGCGTTTCTTTTAGGAAAGGAAGAGGGCTCTTGGGACTAGGCATATGTTCCTCACAATGTCCTTGTAGTTCTGGGTACTTGATGTGGTGTTATATTAATGCTTTCTATCATATTTTCTGTCTCTGATTACCTCCATTTCATGCTGTGCTTGGCTGAGCTCCAAGTCCTCTAATTGGGACAGGACCTTATTGGGAACTAGCAACTTTGTTTGGCCTGAGTGGCTTAATTGTAGGGAAGGGGTATCTTACAGCCACGAGACACAAATACGTTTTGTGATGTTTCACATGAAGTAGTCTTTGCAGGAGATGAATTCTTCTCTCTCTCATTTCAGATCAAAGCATTGGAGCTGGATTCCAACCTTTATCGAATTGGACAGAGTAAAGTGTTTTTCAGAGCTGGAGTCCTTGCTCATCTTGAAGAAGAGAGAGACCTGAAGATCACAGATGTCATTATTGGCTTCCAAGCATGCTGCAGAGGCTACCTGGCCAGAAAGTAAGGACCATATTTTGTAAAGTACATTATAAACCTATCAATTTATAATAATTTTAAACCTATATATATAAAATAATAGAAGATACCATTTTAAATCTATATATTATAGTAATAATTTTAAACCTATAGAGCAGTAAAGTCTATTCCTCTCTATAGGAATACTATACAGCAAGTAAAGTTTCTGAAGAGCTGTAAACTGCAAATGTGAAAATTAAAAGCTCTTAGTATGGTACTGATCCAGGAGGTGTAAGATTTCTCTTAAGCTATTTGGTAGGACTGCAAATGGTACAGTTCTAAAAACAAAAATAGTATCTGTCAGACTGGCAGGAAAACACACCTGTTTCAGATCTCCCTTTTTTGAACTGAAAATAGTGAGGCTTTTCAGATTAGAAGATAACAAGGAAAAACTTTATTAATTAGGAAAATGAATAAAGGAGAGGATGACCATTCTTACCTGAGTGAAAATAACCCTTTAAGAGATAGAGGAGGTTAACTGGAAATTTTGCTGGGTTTTTAGGAGAGAACCTAAAGTAGTAAAATGAAGTAAAAATGTAGCGGTATCTAAGACGGGGCTTGGTGGAGAGAACTGCATGCCACGGTGGGTTCCTTTGTCTGACCTCTGCTTACCTTGCAGAGCCTTTGCCAAGCGCCAGCAGCAATTGACAGCCATGAAAGTGCTTCAGAGGAACTGTGCTGCCTATTTGAAACTGCGGAACTGGCAGTGGTGGAGGTTGTTCACCAAGGTAATATTTTCCCTTGTGCAATTTTTACAGCTTCGTTTCAATTTCAGCTTCTCAGGTTGAACCAGTGCACTAAAGCTACTTTCTCTACAATTGGGTTGGCTTGCAACTATGTCTTGATTCATTTAGGCAGAGAATATCATACCATATTTTATAGCTATGCAGTATGGCTGCATAAACCAAGTGCAAGGCTATATCCAAGCAATGTTGTTGAAAAGCAGAAGTCAGCTTTATGCCTAAAAGGATCTCTGCTTTGGTGGTATGGTACTTAAAAGGGTCACTTATTATGTGGCTAGTCATTTTAGCTAGACAAAAAATGTTAATATGGGGATAGCTTGCCACCTCTTTCTCCACGGTGGTAAGAGCGAAGGAAAAACACTGACGTCTGATCTCGTTGTTAGACTTGTAGATATTTTACCTTTATCAAGACAATGAACACGTGAAGAAATCGTCTGTTTCCTAAATGTATGGGATCTCGTGCTTTTTAGCCATGAGACTTTGCAACTAAATGAGAGTTGAGAGCAGAGTTTAAACTTTTCTTCTCTTTCCTGTGAAATGAATTCTAAGGGGTTTTGATGGTGGAGCACAGAGATGGGTGTTGCTTGCTTTTGTTTACATTGACCTACCTGTCAATGAATTTCCCCACCATATGGCAGCTTTTTTTATTCGCCTGCAATTACTACCTAGCCCTTGAGGGTCTGGAATTTACCCAACCCTTTCCTCATGCATCCCATCCTGGAGGAAAAGTTGGGCAGGCAGAAAGTGTGTTATTGGCAGAGCAGATGATATCTATCCTCTATGATCCTCCTGGTGTTCACAACAAAACAAATGGTCAGACCTTCAAATATGGCACTTATCTAAAATGTTGTTTTATTCAATGCTTATCGGGTCCAAGAGAACTTCTTCATGCGTTCCTTATACACATCTCATTCCCTTGGTTTCCCTTTCAGGTGAAGCCCCTTCTGCAAGTAAGCAGACAGGAAGAGGAGATGATGGCCAAGGAAGAAGAACTAATAAAGGTCAAGGAGAAGCAGCTGGCTGCAGAAAACAGACTGAGTGAGATGGAGACCTTCCAGGCCCAAGTGAGTTTGCAAATCTCATGTGTAAAAGTAATTCTCTCTCCACCTGTCCAACTGCTTGAGAACTCCTCCTTTGCTTTATTGGTCTGATGGATAAACTGCGGGATTCCAGCTTGTTGAAATAGGTGACTTGGCTGCCATCTTGTTCAATTTCCTTTGCCCTTCTTCCTAGCTTAGTTCATCTAGCGGGTCATTTTGTACAGTGACCACCTATTGCTCTTCTGTAGCCATTATGTGAAGAAAAGTCTCCTTTGGCTGAGTATTATAGGAAGCTAATTGAATTCAGCCTTG
This sequence comes from Calidris pygmaea, assembly GCA_003697955.1. NCBI lineage: Eukaryota > Metazoa > Chordata > Aves > Charadriiformes > Scolopacidae > Calidris > Calidris pygmaea. The sequence continues at coordinate 257,497 of QJSC01012058.1, forward strand.
TCGTTAATGGAATCCTTTTGGTTTGGAACACAGAAGGTGGCAGCAGGATTGTTTTTCTGTAGGGGAGATAATAATTATTTGTGTTACTTTTGCAAGGGAAAACTAGACAATCTCCTTATTTCAAATGGATATGGTCTTGAGAAATTTGTTAAGACTAACATGATATGTGGTTGCAGTGCATGGTTTATGAAGGAGAACAAACACTTAGAAACTATGTTTTGGTATTTAGGGTTAGATTAGCAGCAGGAGACTGCTGCAATGATGAAAAATATAGCTGTGGAACACAGGAGCACAGAACTTCACTTAACAGATTGCCAAGTGCTTTGGTAGATTGGAGCTTGTCTTATTTCTGGCTTTGTGTCCAATGTAGCTAATGGCAGAGAAGATGCAGCTGCAGGAACAGTTGCAAGCAGAAACTGAACTCTGTGCTGAAGCTGAGGAGATAAGAGCCCGCCTGACAGCCAAGAAACAAGAATTGGAGGAGATATGTCATGACCTGGAAGCAAGGGTGGAGGAAGAGGAAGAACGGTGTCAGCATCTGCAGGCAGAAAAGAAGAAAATGCAGCAGAACATCCAGGTAATGCCTTAGAAATGCTGTTCTCTTGTCAGTAAAGAGGATAGTAAGGGTTAGAATAGTTCTTCTGACTCAGCTTGTAGGGAAACGGGAGAGACAGACCAAAAAAAAAAAGCATAGAAAAATCTATCTGTGGAAATAGCAATAGAACACAGTGATTCTGGTGCTAGCCTGAGGCATTCAGTCAGTCATCTGGAATGAGCTGTTCTATTCTTGAAGATGAAGATGATGGCCACTTGTCAAATAATTAGACAAGTCTTTGCTTAAGCCAGGTATTTTAGGTATCATAGCATTCTTTTCTGCAAAATAGCATTAATTAGTCTGCTAGAAAACTTGTTTGTTAAAATGCAGTATGCTGTATTAAGTCATGGCAGAGATGTCACTTCTGGAAAGTACTAGTAATCCCTGAAGGAAGAGTAAAGAAACCTTCCAAGTTCTAGCATTGCTGCTGAGCTACCTTGGTTAGTGAGCAGCACTGACAAATGCCTTGCTTTTCTGTGGGTGTTATGAAGGAACTAGAGGAGCAGCTTGAAGAAGAGGAAAGTGCAAGGCAGAAGTTGCAGCTAGAAAAAGTGACCACAGAGGCCAAATTGAAGAAATTGGAAGAAGATGTGATGGTTCTGGAAGATCAGAATGTCAAATTGGCTAAGGTAAGACTCCTGCAACTTTGTAAGCAGTCCAAAGATGCACAGGTGTTTCTCCTGGAGCCACCCACCAAAGGTTGACCTTTCCCATATTGTGGGGAAACTTAAGAATTAATTCAATCTTGTCTTTGACAGCTCTGACCTGAATTTTTGAAATTCACTGCCTGGTTGTGTTCTTTGCAAGTCAGTATTACATGATATTTAAATAGCTTTGACTAAGTAATGATCCATAAACAAACGTTTTCTGATACATTGTTGTGCCAAACAGTATCAAGTTATTTCATAAACAGGATTCCCTTTCAGCTTTGAAAGGGCTATCAAATAAAAATCTTTAAGTACCCATTTATTTGAATACTATTTGTAGAGTTTCCTAAAAGCAGGACCGAGGAGCACTCATGACATTGACATTTTTAAGCACAGTCAACTCTGTAAAAAAAAACCAACCCTGTAATTCCAATAACTGCTTTGACACTGCCTTATCAATTCTGCAGGAGAAGAAACTGTTGGAAGACAGAATGTCTGAATTTACAACGAACCTGACAGAGGAAGAAGAGAAATCTAAGAGTTTAGCCAAACTTAAGAATAAGCATGAGGCCATGATCACAGACCTTGAAGGTAGTTTTGGTTTTTTTTTTTTTTTTTTTTAAAAGGTAGTTCCTGCAAAGGACTTGCTTGTTTAGATTTAGGTGGCTTTTTGTTAAAACTTGTTGAACTTCAGTTTCATTTCTAGAGTTTTAGTCCTCTCCGGTTTCTGAGGGGTTAAAAATTAGCCTATAGTGTGTATGCTATTGATCGGCTTGATAGAGCTGTTCAGTCGCTGGCTGAAGGTTATGTGCCTCGTCAGCTGAGCCCTTGATCTAAATAAAAATCCTCTCCAAAGCAGCAGGCCAATGGAGAAGAGAGGCTGGTTCTCTTTCTTCTCCTACTGTGGAAGTGTCTCCACTTTTCTACTTCCAGCAGCAGCAGTCTGTCAGGGTTAGTGCTGTTTCTGGTATCCTGTTTGCACAAGTTCTTCAGCATTCAGGCTAGAGGCACTTCATCTGGAGACTGCCCAGGTTAACACAGCAGGAGCCAGCCTATTTAGCTTCAGTAAAGGGAGAGCAGACCTTGTGTTCAGCATCGCTTAATGAATGCTTGTGCCTGTGTGGTGTGGGTGTTGGGAGAGACTGGTGTTGTGCTGGCCTTGTTTATTACAGTGAAAGAGGGGGGAAAGGAGGTTTGGCTGTCAGATGAGGGGAAGGGAAATCGCCCAGATATGTTTTGAGGGCAAAATATGGAGACAGTTGGATGTGTAGGTCCTGACAGAGTAATGCACTCCAGCTACAGTTTGGACAGTTGTATTATTAGGAAAGAAACTATTGCTTAAATAGCTTTGTTTTCTCTGCTTGTACAGTGTTCTTTTAGTATGTCTTGTCTGTGTAACTTAATATGTCCCCATCTCCATCAGAACGGCTGCGGCGTGAAGAAAAGCAGAGGCAAGAATTGGAAAAGACTCGTCGAAAGCTTGAAGGGGACTCCAGTGATCTGCATGACCAGATTGCTGAGCTGCAGGCTCAGATTGCGGAACTCAAAATGCAGCTGGCCAAGAAGGAAGAGGAGCTGCAAGCAGCCTTAGCTAGGTGAGAACCTGACCTGCAGGGTTCAGGGACCACCAGGTTGGGAAGCATTCCTTGTCTTTGTTTCACTTTGGAACAGGAACTAAATGGTATCTGTGGCTGTTGTATTTCAGCCTATGGACTGTTAAGATCCATGTCCTCGGCATCAGAGTTCGTTGGCTGCTGCTCATTGCCACATTCTCTGTACAGAGCTAGACTATGAATATAATGCACACTGCACGCGTTTCACTGGAGCAGTAAGATTTCAGAGGGGGTTAAAAAGTAGTGGCAACACACTGTCTCTCTTGTAGTTGCTGTATTCATCTAATCAGTAAAGTGACCAGTTTCCGATGTAAAATGGTGCTTTCTCTTCTGCTTTCTTCTGTTGTCAGTCTCTCTCTGTCCCCTTCTTTAAGGTAAGTAATCGTGCTCTCTCAAGTATTGGCAAATAGAACTTAGAATTTGTAGATGATACAAGGATCAAAGTTTGAATGTGATATGGTAGAGCTGACCAATACCAGCTTTTTTTCTTGGTTATTCTTGGTAGGACAGGTGTTTTTATTTACATACAGTTTAAATAGGCTCTGACCAGAACCCTATGTTGAACGCAGGGTGGAAGAAGAGGCAGCTCAGAAGAACATGGCCCTGAAGAAGATCAGGGAACTCGAATCTCAGATCACTGAGCTGCAGGAAGACCTGGAGTCAGAGAGAGCATTCAGGAATAAAGCTGAAAAACAGAAGCGGGATCTGGGAGAAGAGCTGGAAGCATTGAAAACAGAGCTAGAAGACACGCTAGATTCTACAGCTGCTCAACAAGAACTCAGGTATCTCCAACGTGTAGCCGTATTGTCGTCTTTGATTTTGACTTTTTAATAAATGCTGCCACATCCAATCTCTTACCAAAGCAAGTCTTTGCCTTTATCAGGGTAGGTTGGTTAGCAGCCTTACTGTCTACAGTAGGAGGTAGTGTGTGAGCTGTAGTAAAGACTGCATTACCTCACCTGATATAAGAAAGTTAATTTGCTCCCTAAACACAGTGTTAGTGATACCCCTGAAACATTCATACTTTCAGGCTATTACTTCTTAGGGTGGAAGTAGTGCTGCCAGCTTGCACTTCAGAAGGGTGCAACACTGAGTTTTAACTTCTAAAATTGTCTTTATAGCTCGTAGAGCCAGAGCTTGGCATTTTTCTACGTTAGAGATGCTGTTGGTGGATATACACATCTGTTTGATTCTCTTCTTGGCATCTAAATGGAATTTGTGAATTTTGCAGGTCAAAGAGAGAACAAGAAGTAACGGTTTTGAAGAAGACTCTTGAAGATGAGGCAAAGACTCATGAGGCTCAAATCCAGGAGATGAGGCAGAAACATTCACAAGCTATTGAAGAGCTGGCAGAACAGTTGGAGCAAACCAAACGGGTATGTGGAACAGAAACCAAAAGGGCCACAGCAGTCAGCCTCCCTGAAATGATAGCTACTCTGTGATTATGTCTTAAAGTTGCAGAAGAACATGAAGTGTTAGTGATACTAGGCTTCCAATACATGTGCTCTTCTTCCCGTGGTAGATCACTTTTGACTATGAAGCATATATGAAGTTGTTTTAAATGGTTGCATTCATTCTTTTTTCCCATCAGGCATGTTATACTGCATAGCCAAGACGTTCTTTTCACTGCTAGCACTTGTTGTCTTGTACAACCTTCAATTTGGAAGTCTAATGGTGTATTGTTGTCTCCTCTGATTGTTAGATTGTCTCCTGCTTATCCGTGGCAGGCTGTTCAAATTGGGTTTTTTTTTGAGTAAGCAGTCTACGATTTAGCCGCTAAACTTGCAACATTAGCTTGTCTGTTGGGGGAAAAGAAAAGTACTCAGTGGAAGGAACCTCCCTTATCTAAAGTCTGAAGGGTTTTGCTGGTTTTATTTTTCCTCTTCAGGTGAAAGCAAATCTTGAAAAGGCAAAACAAGCTTTGGAAAGTGAGAAGGCTGAACTGTCCAATGAGGTGAAGGTTCTTCTGCAAGGCAAAGGGGATGCTGAGCACAAGCGGAAAAAAGTAGATGCTCAGCTCCAAGAGCTGCAGGTGAAATTTACAGAAGGTGAAAGAGTGAAGATCGAACTGGCTGAGAGGGTTAACAAATTGCAGGTGAGTGGCATGGGTTTTCCTTAGCTTCTGATTCAGCTCAGGGCCAGAGAGAAAAGGTTGTAGGATGGTACCACCCCATATCTAGTTCAGAAATCTTGTTCCTCCCAAGGATAAAGGTCCTACAGAAAGCAAATCCGTAGTTTGCTTCCCAAGGACTATGCAAACTCCTTAACTCATTGCCAGGGCAGGACATTTATATTGCTGTCACTTATCACGAGCAGACCTGAGAAAGTGAAGTAATTAACCAGTTGCCATTTGAGTTTTGTAAGCCTTAAAGTATTAGCCTGTCTGCTCCCCTTCTGCATGCATCAGTTTGTACAGAACAGATCTGTAAACACTCAGCTGATTGTGAACCTAGAGTGGCGTAAACACACTGATGATTGTGTAACTAATTTGGAAGACAGTGTCTTGAGTCTTTGTAATGTGGTTGATGGTGATGAGGGGTTGCTCAAGGGTGATGTAGAAATTTAGGGGGTTTTCCTCCTTTCTTCAAGGGAACAGCAAATCCCTTTGATTCACATGGAGCATTGTCTTCTGCCGCCTTCTTTATGGAGGGTTGTCATTAGAAGTTGAGCAGTGACGGTGTGTGCACTATCTTTTGGGGTGCAAAAATGTAATTTTGAGGCTCTATATCCAGTCCTGAAGCAAATACTGTAAAATAGAAGAGAGTTAGTTTAGTGCCAGTCTGTCTAAAATCTCATCTAGGCCTTAAAAAAACAACCACAAAACAACCAAAACCAGAAGGCTGTTGCAACAGAGGTGATCCCAAGCAAAAATCTTTTTGACTTCTCATATTTCATCCCTGGGACTCTGGAAATGATGCATTCATTCCCCTTACTTTTGAGAGGTGCCTCGGCTTTCACTTTTGGGTCTCATAAATGCTTATCTGCTCATGGCTTTGTTTTTGCTGATGCATTTAATAACTGATACTCTGATCTCTCCTTCAGGTCGAGTTGGACAATGTCACAGGTCTTTTGAACCAGTCTGACAGCAAATCAATCAAATTAGCAAAGGACTTCTCTGCTCTGGAATCACAGCTTCAGGACACACAGGTGAGAGCTTTGGAAGCCAAGGCATCTGTGTATGGTGCAGCCAGTGTCTGTTAAAAATTCTTAAAGTGGGAAATCACTTTGGACACCATTAATTACTGGATATAGAACACTTCAAAGAATTGGGTCTGTCTGTTTTTTGCTAAAGGGTTATATTGAGTGGTACTGAGAGCATTTCTACAAAAACAAGCTGTTTATCTTCCTTCCGCTTCCTCAGTATGTGGACCATTTGGAACTTTCCCTGTCTTAGATTTAGAAGTCTTCCTGTATCACCTTTCTGCTTGAGAACTCTTTAATGCTAAAACTGCACTGGAATGCTACGGTCTTCTTTGAGATCTTCATAGTCAGTATTTGATAGGGGTTTTGTGTGTATGTGTGTATGATTTCTGGTAAATTTGTACAGTTAAGCAGAAAATTTTATTTCTTAGTGGGTGTTGGTGAAGTGATATATTCAAATAATTTGGTATTTTTTCAGGAAAAAATTATGCTTAGTCTTACACTTTGTGATAAAACAATCATTTACAGTTAGTAGAATATAACTGTTGTGGTAAAGCACGGAGTACCAAGCAGAAGGTTGGGAGGGAAAGAGCGCACCAAACCTCAGATACTGAGTAACCTTGAACAGTCATTGATGTTCTGTCTACTTATTACTCTTCTTAAGAAATAGACTCAAAGATAGCACCCAATACAAAAAAAAATACGCAGTAGTTTGAAGACTGGTCTTATTAACCCCTACAGATCCTTCAGCTCAAGCACTGACAACATAAGTCAATAAATGTGGTTGATAGATGACCAGTGTCTTGAAATTCTGCTAAGACCAACGTTGCTTTTAACCGTGCTAAGTCACTTTAGCCTGTTGTCCATTTCTTTGATACTTGAAAATGAGAAAGTCATGTTAGCAAAGTACAGCCACGCTGTTGTTGGGAAAGTTTTTAATGCTTTGTGTGCTACTCAGGGGACTCCAGAAAGGACTATGGATGGCTTGAATAGTGAAGTAATATACTTTAATTGTTAGAGTGTACAAGAGAACAGAAACCTTCTCAGTATTTTGTTTCTATACTGACTCACTGGAAGACAGTTATAAATTCTGTCTTCAGTTGTCTTATCTGTGAAATAAGTTGCCTATTTAAACTCAACCTCAAAAATACTCGTTCTGGAGAGAGTGGGTGAGGATTGTGAGCCTTTAAAGCCAAGGAACGGTGCTGAATTCCACTGGCGTGTTTGCTTTATAGGAGCTGCTGCAGGAGGAGACTCGTGTAAAACTCAGCCTCAGCACTAAGCTGAAGCAAATGGAGGATGAGAAGAACAGTCTCAAAGAGCAACTGGAAGAAGAAGAGGAGGCAAAGAGAAATCTAGAGAAACAGATCTCTGTTCTTCAGCAACAGGTACAGAGTCTTCATCCCATAAACCAAGGGCTTTTGAGAGGAAGCATAAGTGCAGGTCTGTCTCGAAGGAAGTAAAATCTAAATGCAGAATTGATTTTTAGTAACGGAACCTTTCCTGGGAAAGAGTGATCCAGATGACTTTGGTCAGAGAGGAAATGAAGAGGTCTTCGGTAATTATATGAACAACTTGTAGATTTCTATCTAGGAATTCCTTTGGGAATTCAGTCATATAGTATTCTTTGAGGGGGGAGTAATACCTTCAGAAACGAGCAGACTTGTTTCTTCAACTGCTGGTGCCAGTAAACTACATATAGTGTTATCTGTGACGTGGCTTCATGTGTGATCTTTTCTGTCCTTCAGGCAATAGATGCAAAGAAGAAGATGGATGATGGTCTGGGCTGCCTTGAGTCAGCAGAGGAAGCCAGGAAGAAGCTGCAGAAGGACTTGGAGGGCTTGAGCCAGCGTTATGAAGAGAAGACAGCTGCATATGACAAGCTGGAAAAAACGAAGACTCGCCTGCAGCAAGAGCTGGATGACCTCACTGTGGACCTGGATCATCAGCGGCAGATTGTTTCCAACCTAGAGAAGAAGCAGAAGAAGTTTGATCAGGTATGACTGCGGTCACTAGGCATTCAGTAGGTGCATCTTATTGACAGGTCTGCCTTAGAAATATCTAAGCAATGTTGCTTGGAGAATGCCTATTTATTTCTGAGCTAAGGCATAGCGTATAGAGTGGAGAACTAAGCTTTCATAGAAGAAAATTCATTTTGTTCCATGCATAAGAAATTTAGTGATGCTCCTTTTTCCAAAGGGAAACACTTTGGAAACTTTTGTAAGTTTTGAACTTACATTACGTTCAAAGTGTTGTCTGCAGATCATTGTTGAGAGAAAGTTGGAAATAATAGATTGGAGGCCTAGGAAATCAGAAGTTTGTTCGTTTGAGGTCATCATAGTTATTAAAGGTGGGATGGCATGCTTCATTCTTTGAAGATGCCTTTTCTTGGTTCCTTCTATCCATGGCAGAACAGTATTAAGAAGACATTAACAAAAAATGCATGTTTACCTTGTTAGAGAATTGTCAGTAATCTCTCAGAATACTGATGCTGTGCTCTTGTAGCTGTTGGCAGAGGAGAAGAACATCTCTGCCAAGTATGCAGAAGAACGGGACCGCGCTGAGGCAGAAGCCCGTGAGAAGGAGACTAAGGCCCTCTCCTTGGCCAGAGCCCTGGAAGAAGCCATAGAGCAGAAAGCCGAGCTGGAACGAATCAATAAGCAGTTCCGCATGGAGATGGAAGACCTGATGAGTTCAAAGGATGATGTTGGGAAAAGTGTAAGTATGAAGTTAAAATATCTGGGCAGGAAATGTCACACAGGTGATACTGTTAGTTCAATACTGCAAAAATCTTATGTTAGTGTGAACACAGAGAAATGTAAAAGAGAATACTGGATACATTGCGAGTTTGTGAATATTATGTTTGTATTACATTAGTAAGTGAGAAAGATGGGTTGGAAGAGCCTGGAAATGACCCAAATGAGGTAGTGACAATCTGAAAATTAACTGGTGTCATTCATTGTGGCAGAGATGAAGGTATGATGTGAGCCTGATATGGAAAATACAGGGATTAGCAAGGCCATGGAAGACAGTAACTTCAATATTATATCAAGAACGTTATGGTAAGCAGGAAGGAAAAGAAAAAGTTCAGAGGATAAAAAGTACTTTCTTGAATTATGTCAGAACCAGAGGTGTCCAGAGTAGGTCAGGTCTAAGCTAACAAATGGTTTCTTTTTCTCCCCACCACCACACATACATGACCAGAACTAGTAGGTAATCATGATTCACATTGTCAGTTTGCAGGTATGCGAGCAGCTGGCTTTGAAGGGGTATCTCTGCCCTAATACAAGGGACAGATGCAATATTCTGAGACTTCTTTGCTCTTAGCATAGATGAATTGTTTGCACTCTTTGAGGAAACCTCACGTGTGGTACTGTGCTGTAGGTCCATGAGCTGGAGAAGGCTAAGCGAGCCCTGGAGCAGCAGGTGGAGGAGATGAAGACACAGCTGGAAGAGCTGGAGGATGAACTGCAGGCCACAGAGGATGCCAAACTGCGGCTAGAAGTGAACCAACAGGCCATGAAGGCACAGTTTGACCGGGACCTCCAGGGACGTGATGAACAGAATGAAGAGAAGAAGAAACAGCTGATTAGACAAGTAAGAATTGCTCTGTAAATCCTGAAAGTGTTCTGTACACAAAGGCACTTGTGTCCAAAGACAGTTAGGCAGACAGTGCCAATCCACAGATTCTTGTTAATGGTAACTCTCCAGGCAGCGCTGCAAAGCTGTGAGAGACTTTCCCCCTTGTGTGCGTGTTTGTTCAAACAGCCTTTGTCTATCGAAGTGCCCATGTAGCTTTATTAGTGAGGAATGTGAGCCCCATCCCCCTGCCAGGAAGAATGAAAGCAAGTCACGTGCTTGCACTTAGGTACAGTTTGAAAGGGGGGATGCGAAAAGTAGCTGTTGGGAAATCAAGGAGCTGAAATGCTGATGCCTGTATTTCTCCTTACAGGTGCGGGAGATGGAGGTGGAATTGGAAGATGAACGAAAACAGCGCTCCATGGCAGTGGCTGCCAGGAAGAAGCTAGAGATGGACCTGAAGGATTTGGAAAGCCATATAGACACTGCTAACAAGAATCGTGAAGAAGCCATCAAGCAGCTCCGCAAACTGCAGGTGAGAAGCTGCAACTGTTTTAGTTGTCACTGTAGAGCATTTACCCAGGGAAATGGGATACGAGATTTCACCTCATGAGAACCATGCATGTGTCACAAGAGCAGCAGAGCCTTGTAGCAATTTACTGCAAAAGATTTATTGGCATTTCAAACATCTTTCTAACCCCCGTCTGCCTGTTTAACTCCCCGGGAGAAAAGGTGTAGGGAAAGTCCACTCTAGTGCTTGCCTCGTGTTAGTGTTTTTGGAAAGGATTATGGAACTGCAAAGCTTAGAGGGGCTTAAACATCATTTAGGCCTTCTCCTGCCCCAAGACAGTTCTGTTACGCTTTTATAATTCCTGCAGGCATTTGTCTGATCTGTTCTTAGGAAAAACTCTAAATCCTCCCGAGACTGTCCATTCCATTGCTTCACTAGAAAGCTTCCTGTACCCTCCCTTTCCCACCTCCCTGTATCTGACAAGATTATTTTTTTTTCCTGCAATTTAAACAGTCCTGTTTGCTTCCATTACTGCTTCTCCTTACTACTTGTTAAATGGGAAAAGGATGATTCCTTTTGTTTTTACAGCAACATTTTTGGTAGCTGAAGATAAATCCTTGTTTCTATTTTCTCTCCGTATTTCCCATAAGACAGACAAACTCAATTTATTACTGTAGATGCTCTGAAATTCATAGTTGTTCTCCCTTTTCAGGCACAGATGAAGGATTACATGCGGGAACTGGAGGACACACGTACTTCCAGAGAAGAGATCTTGGCACAGGCCAAAGAAAATGAGAAGAAGCTGAAGAGCATGGAGGCAGAGATGATCCAGTTGCAGGAGGTAATGGAATATGCAGACAAGTCAAGGGCTTGTTTGTTTCCTTTGGCCAAAAACTAAGTGTAGCATTAGTGTAGTCTAAACTCGAGTGGTTATTTCCTTTCTTTTGTACTTTTGCTCTGCTCAAATATGAAGTCTACTTCAAAATGCCAAATTTGGCCCTTGTTTGACAGCTGTGACAGGAGTCTGCAAAACAAAGGAAATTGTGGGGTGGGCGAAAACAGACCATGTCTTGCAATTAAGTCTGGATCTAGCTAGAGACCATACCACCCATTACCAGTAACTGCTTTTTTCCTATGCTGCATTAATTGGTAGCTTCCCATTGGATCACTGACCGTCTCGTTTTCATTCCAGGAACTTGCAGCAGCCGAGCGTGCCAAGCGCCAGGCCCAGCAAGAAAGGGATGAGCTGGCTGATGAGATCGCCAACAACAGTGGTAAAGGGTGAGTAATGTTCCCTGTTCAAGGGTGGAGGAGCTGGTTTGGGAAAATACTTTGCAGGCTGTTATTTTTATGTAGACTGCAGCACGCGCTGTATCCCCTCTGCTCTTGAGAGACTGAGCTTATTTTGTAAAATTAGAAGCAGTGAGTATTCCCCAAGGCATTAATGCGACCAACACTAATGATTCTGTGTACTGTAGAGCACTGGCCATGGAGGAGAAGAGACGCCTGGAGGCCCGGATAGCTCAGCTGGAGGAGGAGTTAGAAGAAGAACAGGGCAACACAGAGATAATCAATGACCGGCTCAAGAAGGCAAATCTTCAGGTACCTGTTCAGGCTGCACGTGCCAGTAGGGGTTCTCTAGTCTGTACAGATTGTCAAACTGCACTCCAAGTTAATGCCAGCTGCTGCTTTGTGTACAGGACAGGCCCACAGAAGTCTGTGGATGCAAGCAAGGTGAAACACGTGAATACCACAATACAGAAAAATAGGGTAGGCAGTCAGAGGTCATGTTAATTCACTGGTTTTGATCATTTAGATCATTGGGTAGCTGGAACAATCTCCCAAGTTTATTAAAAAAAAAAAAAAACAAAAAAAACAAAAAAAACCACCAAAACCAAAAAACCCCAAAAAAGCTCCCAGTCCTTTTTTTTCCTCTATAAAGGAATTATGAGAAAGATGATCTGTAGCCTGCTGCTCCAACTTGGCATGCAGAGCAGTGCCACAATGTGTTTGGAAAACGACTTTTCTGCCAGTTCTATGCTGCTTCAAATGGACTAACCATATGGAAATTGTTAGGCTGCTATAGAAACCATGATCTTAATCTGCCTGTTCTCTGCCATATTTTATCTGCCCAACTTTGAGAGTCAAGCATGTTGTTTTCTTAGCTCTCCAAAGCCAAGGAGCTAGGCAGATGGTTTTCCGAACAGCTTGTTCACTCTGGTGGATCAAAGCATAATTCCCTCCTTGGTTGACTGTCAGCCAGAGCCCTGGTTTGGAAGTGGCCTGAGTTCTTCCCCTTTCACCTTTCAATGTCAGTATTTTTAAGCTGCTTCTTCGTAGTGGAAGTAGACAGACAGCGAATAAATGAAAAATTAGTAAAGCACATGTATTGGATCCACTTGGCTCAGGATTTTTGTAATTCACTAAGACTGATAATTGTTGTGTTAAGTGCCAAACCATGGCTTTCACCCCAGAGACCATTGTACGTGATTGGCAAATTTAGCCCTAAGAGGAGGTTGATAAACCTGTTATTCAAGGAATTACTTTGAAAATTTGGGTAAACTAAGATATTTTGAGAAGTGCCCTGCCTTACAGACAGCTCCCTCTGTATCAGAGTTATTCCAGGTATTCAGCTCACCCGGAGGGTCCTTTTTCTTTGCATGTGTCTGAGAAATAAAGCAGCCTTTCAGGCTGCAGTGCTCTATATGCTGAGCCCTCCTTCCCTCTGCAGATCGATCAGATGAATGCCGACCTGAATGCTGAGCGTAGCAACGCACAGAAGAATGAGAACGCTCGCCAGCAGATGGAGCGCCAGAACAAGGAGCTGAAGCTGAAACTGCAGGAGATGGAGAGTGCAGTGAAGTCCAAGTACAAGGCTAACATCACGGCCTTGGAAGCAAAGATAGCGCAGCTGGAAGAGCAGTTGGATATGGAGACAAAGTATGTCCTAGTAGAAACTCTGTCTGTTTTACAAGCCTCCACCCACCCTGGCATTTTAAATTCTTCTGAACAAATTCTGATTTGTGAGTGAGGGCCTCATCCTAGGTATACTGGCTAGTATAGATACAGGATTTCCAAACCTCCCTTTTTTTTTTCACTATAGAGACTTCCAGCTTTTTCCAGACTTAACCACTCCTAGAAGTATGGACGTGGTACACTTGCTATCGCTCTGTACCTTCAGTAAGGGTCATATACGCGTGACATCAGTGCCTTTTGGTCATTTCTGGGAAACCTTGTCTCCTGTCCCCTTTTTTTCTAAGTTAGGAGGACTTTTGCTATTCTTCTAGTTTCTAACTTGCTCAAGCAAGGTTGTCTTGTTGGGGACAACAGGAGAGAAGTTCTTTTTCTGACATGACTGTATTTCTGTGTAGGGAGCGCCAGGCTGCCAGCAAGCAGGTGCGCCGTGCCGAGAAGAAGCTCAAAGACATCTTGCTGCAGGTGGATGATGAGAGGCGTAATGCTGAGCAATTCAAAGATCAGGTGTGTATAGTTACTTGCAGCAGTGGTGAGTCTGCTGGTGGGATGACTCACCTTCTGTGAGCAAGGCATCATCTGCGTGTAAGGGAGCTCTAGCATTAACCTTCCTGTGGATTTATCTTCTTTTCCCTTACTGTGATAATTACAAGATGACACAGATGAAAATGTGATGCTTTTAAGGACAAGCTCGGATCTTCAGAAAGGGAAGAGGGGGGCTTTGGAAACTCTCTGCTTTTTGCTGCTCTGACCACTGTGCGGTAACTCTGGAGAATCATTGATATCTTTCTTTTTTTTCTTTTTTTTTTTCCCGTCCCCCCATACGCACTCAGGCGGACAAGGCAAACTTGCGCTTGAAGCAGCTGAAACGCCAGCTTGAGGAAGCAGAAGAGGAGGCCCAGCGAGCCAACGCATCCCGTAGGAAGCTCCAGCGTGAGCTGGAGGATGCCACTGAAACAGCCGATGCAATGAATAGAGAAGTCAGTTCCCTGAAGAGCAAACTCAGGTAAGGCAGAGCATCTTGTGCAATACCCTGGCCACACAGTCCAGTGTAGTCTTGCTGGAACTGCTCCCCGTGGCAGCTGCCCACAGCAGACAGCGTGGCCGGGTGCTTCCTTACCTCTTTCCGAAGCCTGTGCCGTCTGGTGAGTTCAGTGGAACCTTATCTTCCTGACGTACTGTCCGTCCCTCCCTAGGCGTGGGGACCTGCCGTTTGTCATGACACGTCGAATTGTCAGGAAGGGTACAGGAGAGTGCTCCGATGAGGAAGTGGACGGCAAAGCAGATGCTGGTGATGCCAAAGCTACTGAATAAGTCCTCGCATTTGACCCAGGTTACACGTGATGGAGTGACCCATCCACCCTCCCCTCTTCCATTGGACTCTCAGCAAACCCTCTCCTCCTAAATTGGCTGGGGATCTGCAGAGCAAGCCCAGCTCTGTGTATCTGGAGCCATTGGGCATCTGTGTTCCTAGTTTCCTCCTCTTTCCAGTTTCCTAATCCTCTTTGTATTTAATGCCAAAGAGTCGGGGCTCTGAAATCTAACCAGCAGTTTGGCCACTTACAGAGGCCTATAGAACTGTCCGTGCCATGTCTGCTGGTGAATCCTTACACAGTTTGGAGGGAGTGGGGTTAGGGAAAGGTTATTTTTGCTGTAAATCTCCTTTGTCTTTGATCCTAGCTGCAGGGAAGCTCCTTTCTGTATTCTTTCCCCTCCCTCTTTGTTTGCTTTTGGCAATCATGTTCAGTGACCTCAGACTTCTGCCTCTTTTAATCTGCCCACCCACGTGGTTTGGGAGCAGTTTCAGGAAAAACGGTGTGCTTTGGCCATGGCAATTTTTTCTTTCTTTCTTCTTTCATATGTTTCCAGGGAGGGGTGAAGAGGGAAGCTCCTCTTGGGACCAGTTACCTGGAGGACTTGCCAAAGTTGTCTTTTTTTTTTTTCTTTTTTTCTTCCTCTTCTTATTTTTACTGTCTGGACAGATCTCTGAAGTGCAATGATGTCCTGTTAGTGTCTCTGCCTCTGAGCGGTTTCATCTAAGGTAGCGTGGACCAGTAGTTAAAGACAGGCTGGGGAAGCAGAACAATGTCCTTGTGCTTGTCTGAGAATCTCTGGGGGACCAAATATATTTAATGGTAATAGAATCTAGGGGAACTTAATAGGGTAGTGGGCCGAGGGTGGGGATAAGGGGAGGGAAATCCTTCTTTTATTGACATGTCCAAGCCTCTTGCACCTGCTCTGTAACCAGGGGTTGGGATTAGTTATTGTGCACCATTGACTAAGAGTATATTAAAAAAACCTTTAATCTGCACAGGTATATGTAAGGCCTTTGTATCTCTCATAATAAGTAATAAAGAAAAAAATAAAGGTCTTTATCACTGCCTTTCTATTGGGACCATGGTTATATATAGATAGTCTTTACTTTTCTACACCGTACACTGGTTGCTGGATTTACCTGTATTCTTAACCATATTGTATATGCTGCATTTAGACCTACTTATGAGCGAAGTAAAAATAATTAAATATGAAGCGCCATACTGTATGCCTGAAGCGCTCTAAATGCAGGAGCCTCATGTCCCAATTGCTGTCACAAACAAAAAAAATTAATTTTTTTTTTATATAATAAAAGTGCCTTAGCATGTGCCTCAGCTGTGTGTCACCACTACAGTCAGTAATGGTTTACTGGTGCTCCACTGATGTTACCAATAAAGATTATCCATGTGCTGCAGTCTGTGTGCGTGTGGTGCCGTTCCCTCCTTCCCTAGGTGCAGCGAAGATCATACGCGTCGCCTCCAAAGGTGGTGGCTGTGGTGTCAGAGCATCAGCCTGTCCCACCAGCAGCACTGCAGACCTTCCCTGACACCGTGAGTCACCCTCCGTAGCTGAAATCGGGTGTTATGGTACCCTCGGTGTGTCACGGGGGATTTCAGAGGAAGAGAAAATGCACCCTGTTTGTCTCCTCTCAGAGAGTTACCTACTCAAAACACGAGGCTGTGAGTTTGCGCGGGGCTAGTTCTGTTCTTGGCCTGTGGATGGCATTTTGGAGTCAGTTTGCTTGCACAGTTATTAGTTACACTCTTCTTCACTTCTGTTTCCAGTCTCTGGAGTCCCTGGAAAGTGAGGTTAGCGGAGGAGGTGATAGATGTCTAGAAGTCTCTTTGATCAATGAATTGTCAAAATTGCCTTTAGCTCATCTTCCAGCTTGTTCCCAGAAAATCTGCTTTTTGTTACATTTTTGCTAAAAATTGAAAAACTTGCAGCTGTATCCCTCTTCTGGTCTGTGGCCCCTTAAAGTGCTGCAGGTGTTTGTGTGTTCTGGTGCTACAGCTGTGGCATAAACAGCTACAGTATGACACCAGCACCGGATAATTGTAACCTCATCTCATTCATCCTGTGCTGGCAGAGTTTTAAACCTTGATGAGAAAGTCTTGAGTTAGAAGCTGGGGCTGGGTCGGACCCTGGGTGGAAGCGCTGGGGAAGGAAGCGCTGGTGTTCACCGGGAGGGCTGCGGTGCAGCCGGCAAGTGCTGCTGGCAGACACGGAGCAGGGAGGATGCAGCTCACAGTAAATTCCTTCTCGGGGGAGCACTTGTGTGTCTACTCAAAGGGTGGGATTTCCATCTAAACAAATGGTGAGAAGGGAAAAAGTCTTCTCGTTAAGAAACTTAAGTGTAGGTAGAAGCTTAAAAAAAGAAAAAGCAGAGAGGGTTGTGGAGAAGGAGGGGGCGTGAAGATTGACCACGTGCTGCTGCGCCTGTGGGTGTGCTCACATGAAGGGGTCAGTGGGAGCATGAACAACTTTTGGCGTTACCTTACACAGGCTGCAGCTTTTGAAAACCTGAATAGGGATTAATGTGTGAAGGGGTGGAGGTGCGTTCGTGGTGCGTGGAATACAGGCGCTGATGTCTTGTGCCTACACTTAGAAACAGGACTGGAGTTACTCTCATCGGGCAGATGCTTTGGTCTTTTTCCAAAGTATTTTGCAGAAACACGTAAGGTATCTTTGTGAAGAGCGTGCCCTTTAAATTAGATTAACTTTGATTTCCCATCATAGGCTCATCTTGAAATGGCACCAGCTGGCCAGGCACTGCTGTGACACAGAGCAGAACTGCCCTGACACCTGTGCTGAGGCCAAGCTGACCCCTTTCAGCTCGGGCTGCCTTTTGTGCCCTTTGCGTTGCAGTGTGTGAGCCACTGCTGGGATGCTTCTCTGTCCTACACGAGATGGAAAAGAGACTCGTGTTGGTTTTTTCCACAGGCGCAGTACTTTCCTTCAACTTTCTACTTCTTTGAGCATGCCAGTGGAAAGGCCAAAATTAGTCTTCCACAACATTTTCCGCTTTGCAGAGTGCAACCTTGAGCTAGCAAGTTCTCGTGGCTCCAGGTCAGTTGCTCTTCTGTGGATCTCCAGAGCTGTTAAATGCCTCACGCGGGTTTTCCTGAGATTTTGGGGATGGTCCGAGTAGGTGGGTGGTTACAAAGGCTTTAATGAGCAAGAGGGGAAAAGAGGAACTGGGAGCTGATCTGCAGTCCCTGTGTGCCAGTTGTTCCTGGAAGTCGGTGCTGGAGCTTTGTTGTCTGTGGGATCCAACCTCAGGGCTGATCCCAGTGGGGGTTGGAAGGGTCTGAATGAGAGGGGGCAGGTGCACACAGTTTCAGAAGATGCAAGGGATGGTGCTTAAAGTTAATTTCAAACATGTCTGTCCCTGCACTGGCCCGTTGTGCTGCCACAAAGAGTCTG
Organism: Calidris pygmaea; assembly: GCA_003697955.1. Taxonomy (NCBI): domain Eukaryota; kingdom Metazoa; phylum Chordata; class Aves; order Charadriiformes; family Scolopacidae; genus Calidris; species Calidris pygmaea. Next base: position 275,296 of record QJSC01012058.1, read on the forward strand.
TAAAACCAGATCATTAAATATGATAAAAAAAAAAAAAATAAAACAATGAATGCAGGTTACAGCGTGACCCTGGCAGGCTGTTGTAACAGCAGAACTGAGGGGCAGAGCAATCAGCCCTGTCACAGCCTGGGGGAGTTGGAGGTAAAATCACGGTCAGGGAGAGCAGCTGAGCACTGGGCTTGTTCCTGCTCCAGCTGCCCCGGGGCAGAGGGGAGGCTGTGGCCGTCAGAGCCGGTTCCAGCTGGGTCCCGGGCTGCAGCAGCAGTGACCTGCCAAGTTTGGGGATCTAACCCTCATCGGTTTCCCCCTCCAAACTGTCTCGAGTACCACTTTAACGTGAACGGGAAATCACTTCGTCAGAGCTGGGGGTGCAGATGAAGTGTCTGCGGGGCTGGGATGCCCCAGCGACAGGCACAGGAGGGAGGGAGCTGCGGTGGAAAACTGCAGCCTGCCCTGCCTGGAGGGAGACGTGGGTGAGGGACACCTCGGAGCAGTGGTTTGAGTGATCTGGAACTCCAGCCCTGCGGCCCGGCTGGAGACCAGCAAGCAATAATCCCCAAGGGCGTATAAAGCATTAATTGTTGGCCTGTGCCGCCCAGGAGCATCCATCCCTGGATGCAGAGCCTGGATCGTGGCTCTCGGAGCGGGGAGAGAGCTCTGGGGCTGGTGAGGGCCCAGCTCAGTCCCAAGAGCTTCCCGGCCTGTTCTGGAGATGCCTTGTCCCAAGCCTGCTGGCAAGATCCCAGCTGTGTTGCTTTCCCTGAAGAGCCCGGATCTCCAGTTTGCCAGGGGCAGGTCCTTTTAAACTTTGTCTCCAAGCACAGCCCGAGACAATGTTCCCAGTCCCAGGACAGATAGCTAATACTGGTAGATAACTGTTTGCTGTCTGTCTGGACCTATTTATTTCCTTCCTCTGATGCCAGCAGTGGGAGTGAAAGCAGAAGGAAAAGGAGAAAAAACAAAATAAATTAAAAAAACCAACAACAACAACAAAAAACCACCAAAACCTTCTAGTCCTGAATTTGTGACTCTCCTGTCCTTGCTACCTTTTTGAGCCAGCGTGGCCGAGCGAAACAGCTGAGCAGCAGTGCAGCAAGAGGAAAAGAAAAACGTGAAACATCTCGAGCGATGGTGGTCTGGCAGAGGAGAGGAGACCTGCTGGAGCCCCTCCTCAAGTCAGGTCCCTGCGGTGGGGCAGCCTCCCTCAGCGAGACAGGGGAGGGCTGGCCTCCGGGGCTTTCAATTCGGGTAAAATGTGTGGAGAAGGACACTTAAAAGTCAATTAGGTGAAAGTTTGCTCGCTCTTTGGACTGGGCCATCACCGGGTTGCTCACAAGGAGCTTTTAAGGCAGGCTGAGGACACGCACAAGCAGCAGAAATCTGTGGGAGGTGGTGCTGCCCGGGTGCACGTGTGCCCCGTGGGGAGGTCTGCCCTGGAGGTTTCGCTATTGCTCAGCTCCCCAGCCCTAAGGAAGGAGGAGGGAGGAAATGGAGAACTGATGAAGATGGAGTGGCTGGCCTCCCAATGCTTGTGTTTCTCATAATGTGGTTATGTGCTGCTAATTAATCTGGAATTATACTGTGAATGGCTTCATTCTCTACCGCCTTAATTGACTTTTGATGAAAATTGTGTGGAATCTCATGGAAAAGGATGTTATGGTAGGGTGTATCACTCAGGATCGCTTTCTTAGGCTCCCTTTTAGGAAAGGAGCCATCACTCAAAGCCCTGACCTCATGTAAGGCCAGGCTGAAGTGGGGCTTTGTGGCCAGACCAAGTCCCAGCAGGGACAAAGTACTAGTGGAGGGGACTGGTGGTGGTCAGCGGAGAGAGCTGCCTAGAAGTAGTGAGATGCTGAACCCTATCACCAAGAGCTGGGCTCACCCATAAGGCAGCCTGCACCAGCTTTGTGGGTGAAGTGATGACTTGATGGGGAAAGAAAGGGGGAAAAAAAACCAACCACCCAATCCTTGGAGCTGTAATCAAAGAAATTTGCTTCCTGCTTTTCATTCCTGCTGTATCCAGGGAAACATCCCCATGTGTTGCCTTATAAAGAAACGGCATCACACCAGAGCCAAGCCCACCTTTCACTTTTCCTCCTCCAAACTCCTGGCACCGAGCGCTCCTGGTGCGGCAGCAAGGGAAGCATCCTTCCTCCTGGCCCAGGCTCTTCTCTCCCAGACCCATTTCCCCAATTCTGAGCTGTCCCTGGGGTTGGAGAGGACCCCGGCAGAACCCCCCAGCCCTGCAGGCGGCTGGATGGATGCAGCCTCCCCAGTGGCCACCAGGCATGTGTCAAAATCTTGTTTCATTTCCTTCTCAGCACTTCCCCACTGAGGGCTGAGAGGGGCACAGGGGCTGCGTGCGCCACGCCTGGGCTGCCAAATTCATCCTGGGTTGGAGCCGGCTGTTTCAGACCCTGTTTCTGCCTCCCGAAGCCTCCCCTGCAGCCGGTGCGGGTCTGAGGAGCTTCACCTCTGGAGGAGAGACCTGCCGCAGTCTCGGGCAAGGCTCTGGGCTTGCTTAAGAAATGCTAATGATGTCGCTAGAAACTGCAGTGGGCTTTGAAGCAGAGGTACCAGTGCAGCCAAAAAAAAGGTTTTAACGAGGTAACACGTAGCCCAATTTGCTGTGGAGGCTTTTGATCCCTTCTGCTGTCGATGTAATTGCGTTCCGCGGAGCTCATAGCTCACCAGCGTGTTGTTTTCGGAAGCATGAGGCACCCAGCTGTCTCGCCCTGATGTGTCCTTGTGGGTAAGGCACGGATAAAGCTCTTGATCAGCTTTTGCTTGACGCCCGGCTCACCGTTTCCCTCTCACCTGGGAAGTTTCTGGGAGACAACTTCAAAGACGTGGCTTCTGCTCCAGTTAAGAAACGGCCGTGGGACCCCACGCAAGGGAAGGTGCTGGGTTTGTGCCGTCCGTGTTTACTCAGGTCCTTGCTGCGAAGCTGAAAGGAGTTTATCTGCACGAAACCCCCCCCATCATTTGCCAAGGGAAGTGCTCACCTCTCTGCTGCAGCCAGGGAGTTTGGGTCAGAGGAGAGACGGCCGGCGCAGCCAGCAGCCCCGCGGTTCCACCGGGGGGTAACACACAGCAGCGCTGCAGCGTGGGAGGAAATCTACACCAAGAGTGAAACCTCCCCTACCCCTTTTACCTGCACCGCTTCCCCAGGCAGAAAGTGAGAAAAACTTAGGTGTTTGAGTAGAAAAGCCAGCAGAGTGGCTGGGGACAAACACCCGAATTTGCAGAGCACACGTCCCCGCTGCCCCTGACAGAGGTGTCAGGACAGGGATGGGACCAGCACAGCTGTTCCAGCAGCCAAGGATGCGGTGCCACATATGGCACGGCCTGCAGGGCTGGTCCTCCCCTCCCAGGGCCTTCCACGGCACCGTGCTTTGGGCTGGGTTGGCCAAGGACAAGACAGCAGATGCTCTCCCCCACCTCTTGTTCCAAGGAGAGGAAGAAGAGAGAGAAAGGGATTGATGAGTTTAGGAAAACAACTCCTAAACTAATGAAATATTAATAATAGAATAAAAAGGAAATAATGAAATAGATACACTATACATGAATATATATACAAAACTGTGTGAAGCTCCCAGGGAGATGCCACCAGCAGGCACTAGGAAAGTCCTGGGCTGGTCTCAGTGAATGGGAATTGGATTCCAGAAAGCTCTGAGGGGTATCAAAGGTAGGCAACCTCACAGGGTCCTCCTCATTGAAGAGGAGCCAACTTGATCCCTCAGGCATTTCTACTGAGCATGGCAGATGGGATGGAAGACCCTATTGGTCAGTTTGGGTTACCTGACCTGTCTACTCCTTCCCACAGGTGTGACCCCTCCATGGGGTAAAGAAGCAAGTCAGCTGGCCCTGGCAACAAGTGCAAGGCACAGCCTCTCTCACTGAACAGAAAGTTGGCTCTGCTTCACCCCAAACCAGGACACAGCCCTGGCGTAGCTTTAGGGGGAGACTGATGACAAGCAAAGCCTGGCACCACGCCCCCAAAAGGGGACCTGACTTGGGCAGCGGATGCATGAGGGTTAGGGAGAAGCTCATGGAGGGAGATGTAGCGGATTGCAGCTTCTCTGCGGCTCCTCTCTCATAACCCGGGAGCAAAGAGGTATGTGATGGAGAGAGGAGGTGGGCGCCCACTGCATGGACACAGGGGGAGCTGCATCCAGGATTATTGTGCAGGATTGTCTGGAAATAGCCTCTCTCCAAAGCCAGATTTCTAGGATTTAGTCCCCTGGGTGGACAGAGAAACCGTTCCCTGCTTTGCTGTCCAGGCTCCGACACAGCAATTCCCCAAAATCTTCCCTCAGCATCTCCCTGGCACCTCGGCGAGCTGTGCTCCGGGGCACCTGCTCTCCATAGGGCTGCAGTACCCCTGGCTTGCCCAGCAGGAGAGGCTGCCTCCTGACGTCGCCATGAACTATTAAAAGCAGCAAGATGATTAAAATAAACTGTCATGGGACATTCATACCAAACAAAAAGCGCGAGCTGGACTCCTTCACTTCCTAACAAAATTAATCTGTATTTGCAGGCAAGGGAGATGCCCTGGAGTCGGGAGGAGGTCAGGCAATGCTGGCAGGACGCTCCCCAGCCCCACTTCTCCATCGGCGAGCGGTGTGTGGGCAGGGCCATTCCAGTTTCCTCCGTCGAACAGAGCCTTCCCTGGCCCCTGGGGCAAAGGAAGGAGAGCACGGGAGGGTGAGGGGTGCCCGGGTGGGTGCCCACGGGGCACCTCTCGGCTGCAGTCTGGGGTGCAGGGTTGAGCCCTGCACTGGTGTCTCTGGGGTTGGTGTATTTCAGGGGCAGGAGGTTCTCCTGCCCAGCTCTTGCAGAGTCAGGTGTATAAGCTACAAACGGTGTGACACAACTTTGGCCACACTTCCTGGTATTTCCTGGAACAGGCATAACGTGGGTGCTGACCAGGTTCCCCCCAGCACCAACAGCCCCACGGGCCGTGCTTGCACCCTGCCTGTGCACTTTCTATGGGCTCAAGTTGAGCTTCGAACAGCCCCCTTCCCACCCACCAAGGCAGAGAGTGCTCACTGGGAACTGTAGTGAGCTGGTAGGATTTTCATCCATTCCGGAGTCAACCAGAAGAACCCACAGCTCCCTTCTGTACTCAGTTTCCTCCAGAAAAGGTTATAGATTATCTGACATCCCTCCAGCTGGTCCCAGAGACCCTCCTGGCTGCCCAACAGAGCCCCTGCCTCTATGTGGGCAGATAACTCCCTACTGTTACTAAAACTGAGGCACTTAAGCCCTTGTGTAGGCTGGGGGTAAAGGCTTGATTGCAACCACCTGAGGTCCTTCACCAGGATGATCCCAGCCACCCTGTTCCCAGGTCTACCAGCCCTGCGTTGCTCATCGTGTGGCTGAAACCAAGGACCCATCTGCATGCAAAGCAGGGCGAACCCGCCGTGTTTAAGTCACCAGGTGAGAGCAAACCAAGCAGCAGTGACAAGTTGCACAGACAGGAAAACTTTGCTTTGACATAATTTGTTCCCTTCACCTGCTTGGCTTTCGGGTGCTGCCTTTCCTTGGCCATGGTTGCGAGCAGCACAGCCCTTCTCACTAACCCAGGCAGCTGCTGCACCAGGATAGAGACTGCTCTCATGTGGTTTTGCTGCTACCGCTTTCTGGTTCTGCTGAGCAGTGAATAAATAAAATATTTACTGTCTTTTCTCTCTTTTTTTTTTTTNAAAAAAAAAAAAAAAAAAGAGACAAACATTTTTGGGAGAAAGGCTAGTGGTGAAAATATAAAACCTGCCTTTAGCAGTGTGTGCACACTGTATCACACCAGTGTATGCAGCTTGGGCACAGGCTTATGCAGAAGCTGTCGGGTAAAATTTGGGAACGTGGATCTGGTAGGGTCCTACTGCTAAACTACAGCCTTAGAGAATGATGTGGAAATTGTGGATGGAGAACACTGGCTGCGATCGATGGACTGGGATGCGTTTAAAAAATAAGTAGCTCAGAAAACTAATGAAGAATGGTTTCAGGCGAAGAAATTTCTCCTGGGTTGAAAACTGGAGGAAGGGGATGAATTATCAACGATACAGCAGGTGAAAAGGGGTCACCTTATTTATTTCCCAAGCACAGCGAGACGCCGTGGGTACTTACCTGTGTTGATTATGAGCCCCGCTGAGCTTGATTATAATCTGCTCTCCCGGGCGGGCGTGCTGCGCTCGGCGGCACGGAGGAAGTGCAGAAGGAATTTGTCTGCGTTGGGATGAAATGTGATTACCGGCCGCCACGCCGCAGAGGGAGCTTGTTTCCCAGGGTCAGGGATCCCATCCATGCCTCTCAGCTAGCCGATGGGTGCTCAAGCACGTGGGGGGAGTTTATTGCAGCTGGTAATTTACTTTTTTTTTTTTTTTTTTTTTTGGACTTGTTTCTGACTGGTTTGGTGCCGTGACACCTGAACTGGCGTTTCGTCACAGCGCAGAGCTGATTGGTAGCATGAGGTGATCTTCAAAGCCAAGCAACGGCTTGATAATAGCTTTATGTCAAATGGAGAGAGTTGCTGTAAACTCATTCTAAAGCAGGCACCCTGGAGAATTAGAGGAGCTGAAAATTGTTTTAACAGTGGCCTTAGCTGGAGCTTGAGACATTTATGGAAGGGATTACCTGGCTTGATGTCGGTGCTAGCAGGTGTCTGGGCTCAGTGACGCAGGGCAGACTTTCCCATCTCAGAACAGACGTCTTCTACCTAAAGATTAAAACTGAGCATTTATGAAGGAAAGATGGAGCAGTTGCTCCTGCTCTTTTTGACAACAAGCTGCCTTGGGCCATGCAAGAAGGCCCTGGAAAGGCTTACTCCTGCCTGCAGAACCCAGAGGTTCCTCCAAGACCTCAGCACCCATCTTGGCTTATGTTTCAGGAGCCATCGTGTCGTGACTTGGTGTTTTTCCAATGGGAACAGTTAGAAAACCAGGGGATGGAGCGTGTATTTAACAAGCAGCCTGATCGCTGCTGCTGGGGATGGGGTGAGCCATGGGCAGCACGAGCAGGGATTCTTGGGTACACTGCAGAGGCTTTGGTGGGTGCTGGGGAAGAAGAGGGCTGGAGCAGAGGCAGGGCAGCGAGCCCTTCGTTTGTAGCCTCACCCTCCCGGTAGCTCTGGAGCCTTCGATGAGTTTTTGGCAGCAGAGGGGTGAGTTCATGCCTGTTCAGGATATGAACCTCTGGCTCTCATTTCTCCTCTTCTCTCATCGTCTTCTACTGGCTCCCAAGGGAAAGTTCCTGCTGCAGGAAAGGGGAAGAAAAGAAAAACCACAAAGGCAGAGAGCTGAGGGCCACAGGGGGTGAATCCATCTCCAAGGGGCTGCACTGCTGGAGCAGATGCAGGGATGTTGGCAAGGGGGTTGCAGCGAGGGCAGACATCACCCACCCACCCGCGCATCCAGGCTTGGGTTTACATTGCCCCAGGCTGGCGGAGAGCTACAGAGGCGGGTGCGAGTCAAGGATGTGCCCCCAAATCCTCAGCGACCTTCTAAGAGCAGGAGCCCAGGGGCTCCCTTGGGATCCAGTGTCCAGCAGAGTGCATGGGGGGGGCGGGCGGCAGAGCACCCTCCTCCAGGCGGGATGAGCAGCTGGAGGAGACAGAGGCCCTGGGAGAGGCACTGGTGAGGGGCGAGCAGCCTGCCTGCACGAAGCAGCCCCCCTGCAAGGAGCAGAAAAGAGCAGCGTTGAGGCTTTCTTAAAGCCTTACGTCTTCGTGTACTCACATACGTACACTCATGTATGTGAGTGCATATGTGTAGACATAAGCTTATATGCGGGTGCAGACAGACGCATGTGTGTAACTTTGCATGAAGCAGAATGTGGGTGTTACCCAGGGTAAAGTCCATTACACAGATATTGCAATTAACCTCTAAGTACGCACTGCAAACTGAGGAAACTCGGTGTTGAGGTCAAACACAAAGTGTATTTGGTAAGTGCATTAAGATAAGCGAGGCACAGCTGAGGCACCCAAAGGGGCTGATGGATGGAGAATGAGAATCAAGGGGAGGAAAAAAAATACTGTGTCTTTAAAAATGAGCGTAAGTGAGTCCGGGAGATAAAACTAAATTGACTCCTCCAGAATGACATGGTTACAGCCTGGAACCGCAATTACATTTATTTAGGTGCCCTACCTGTGCATTCCCGCTGCTGAAGAACACCCTCAGATAGCTTCCAGCTTTCCCCTCTGCCCTAAATTGCCTGAATTTATAGCACATACTTGGGAGACTCCGGCAATTTCCCCATTCCATATTTAACCCGTGTTACCCAACTCCATCTGAGTGCAGCTCCTGTGAAGGTAAGTGGNAAAAAAAAAAAAAAAAAAGAGACAAACATTTTTGGGAGAAAGGCTAGTGGTGAAAATATAAAACCTGCCTTTAGCAGTGTGTGCACACTGTATCACACCAGTGTATGCAGCTTGGGCACAGGCTTATGCAGAAGCTGTCGGGTAAAATTTGGGGACGTGGATCTGGTAGGGTCCTACTGCTAAACTACAGCCTTAGAGAATGATGTGGAAATTGTGGATGGAGAACACTGGCTGTGATCGATGGACTGGGATGCGTTTAAAAAATAAGTAGCTCAGAAAACTAATGAAGAATGGTTTCAGGCGAAGAAATTTCTCCTGGGTTGAAAACTGGAGGAAGGGGATGAATTATCAACGATACAGCAGGTGAAAAGGGGTCACCTTATTTATTTCCCAAGCACAGCGAGACGCCGTGGGTACTTACCTGTGTTGATTATGAGCCCCGCTGAGCTTGATTATAATCTGCTCTCCCGGGCGGGCATGCTGCGCTCGGCGGCACGGAGGAAGTGCAGAAGGAATTTGTCTGCGTTGGGATGAAATGTGATTACCGGCCGCCACGCCGCAGAGGGAGCTTGTTTCCCAGGGTCAGGGATCCCATCCATGCCTCTCAGCTAGCCGATGGGTGCTCAAGCACATGGGGGGAGTTTATTGCAGCTGGTAATTTACTTTTTTTTTTTTTTTTTTTTTTGGACTTGTTTCTGACTGGTTTGGTGCCGTGACACCTGAACTGGCGTTTCGTCACAGCGCAGAGCTGATTGGTAGCATGAGGTGATCTTCAAAGCCAAGCAACGGCTTGATAATAGCTTTATGTCAAATGGAGAGAGTTGCTGTAAACTCATTCTAAAGCAGGCACCCTGCAGAATTAGAGGAGCTGAAAATTGTTTTAACAGTGGCCTTAGCTGGAGCTTGAGACATTTATGGAAGGGATTACCTGGCTTGATGTCGGTGCTAGCAGGTGTCTGGGCTCAGTGACGCAGGGCAGACTTTCCCATCTCAGAACAGACGTCTTCTACCTAAAGATTAAAACTGAGCATATATGAAGGAAAGATGGAGCAGTTGCTCCTGCTCTTTTTGACAACAAGCTGCCTTGGGCCATGCAAGAAGGCCCTGGAAAGGCTTACTCCTGCCTGCAGAACCCAGAGGTTCCTCCAAGACCTCAGCACCCATCTTGGCTTATGTTTCAGGAGCCATCGTGTCATGACTTGGTGTTTTTCCAATGGGAACAGTTAGAAAACCAGGGGATGGAGCGTGTATTTAACAAGCAGCCTGATCGCTGCTGCTGGGGATGGGGTGAGCCACGGGCAGCACGAGCAGGGATTCTTGGGTACACTGCAGAGGCTTTGGTGGGTGCTGGGGAAGAAGAGGGCTGGAGCAGAGGCAGGGCAGCGAGCCCTTCGTTTGTAGCCTCACCCTCCCGGTAGCACTGGAGCCTTCGATGAGTTTTTGGCAGCAGAGGGGTGAGTTCATGCCTGTTCAGGATATGAACCTCTGGCTCTCATTTCTCCTCTTCTCTCATCGTCTTCTACTGGCTCCCAAGGGAAAGTTCCTGCTGCAGGAAAGGGGAAGAAAAGAAAAACCACAAAGGCAGAGAGCTGAGGGCCACAGGGGGTGAATCCATCTCCAAGGGGCTGCACTGCTGGAGCAGATGCAGGGATGTTGGCAAGGGGGTTGCAGCGAGGGCAGACATCACCCACCCACCCGCGCATCCAGGCTTGGGTTTACATTGCCCCACGCCGGCGGGGAGCTACAGAGGCGGGTGCGAGTCAAGGATGTGCCCCCAAATCCTCAGCGACCTTCTAAGAGCAGGAGCCCAGGGGCTCCCTTGGGATCCAGTGTCCAGCAGAGTGCATGGGGGGGGCGGGCGGCAGAGCACCCTCCTCCAGGCGGGATGAGCAGCTGGAGGAGACAGAGGCCCTGGGAGAGGCACTGGTGAGGGGCGAGCAGCCTGCCTGCACGAAGCAGCCCCCTGCAAGGAGCAGAAAAGAGCAGCGTTGAGGCTTTCTTAAAGCCTTACGTCTTCGTGTACTCACATACGTACACTCATGTATGTGAGTGCATATGTGTAGACATAAGCTTATATGCGGGTGCAGACAGACGCATGTGTGTAACTTTGCATGAAGCAGAATGTGGGTGTTACCCAGGGTAAAGTCCATTACACAGATATTGCAATTAACCTCTAAGTACGCACCGCAAACTGAGGAAACTCGGTGTTGAGGTCAAACACAAAGTGTATTTGGTAAGTGCATTAAGATAAGCGAGGCACAGCTGAGGCACCCAAAGGGGCTGATGGATGGAGAATGAGAATCAAGGGGAGGAAAAAAAATACTGTGTCTTTAAAAATGAGCGTAAGTGAGTCCGGGAGATAAAACTAAATTGACTCCTCCAGAATGACATGGTTACAGCCTGGAACTGCAATTACATTTATTTAGGTGCCCTACCTGTGCATTCCCGCTGCTGAAGAACACCCTCAGATAGCTTCCAGCTTTCCCCTCTGCCCTAAATTGCCTGAATTTATAGCACATACTTGGGAGACTCCGGCAATTTCCCCATTCCATATTTAACCCGTGTTACCCAACTCCATCTGAGTGCAGCTCCTGTGAAGGTAAGTGG
>QJSC01012059.1:0-31710 GCA_003697955.1 Calidris pygmaea
TAATCACAACCTTCTGAGCTCTGTCCTTCAGCCAGTTTTCAATCCACCTCACTGTCCATCCCTCTAATCCACACTTCCTAAGCTTACCTATGAGGATGTTGTGGGAGACGGTGTCAAAAGCCTTGCGGAAGTCAAGGTAGACAACAACCACCACCCTCCTTTCATCTATCCAACCAGTCATGCCATCATAGAAGGCTATCAGGTTAGTCAGACATGACTTCCCCTTGGTGACTCCATGTGGACTACTTCTGATAGCTTTCTTTTCCTCCATATGTTTTGAGATGACGCCCAGAACGACTTGTTCCATCATCTTTCCAGGGATGGAGATGAGGCTGACCGGCCTGTAACTTCCCGGGTCCTGCTTCTTGCCCTTTTTGAAGACTGGGATGACATTGGCTTTCCTCCAATCCTTCGGCACCTCGTCTGGTCTCCAGGACCTTTCAAAGATGATGGAGAGCGGCTCAGCAATGACTTCTTCCAACTCCCTCAGCACTCATGAGTCCATCCCATGAGGAGCCATGGACTTGTGGGCATCCAGGTCACTTAACTGCTCCTTAACTTGGTCTTCCTGCACCAAGGAAAGGGCTTCCTTTGAACAGACTTTCTCTGATTCTTCCAAATTCTGTGGCTTCTGAGGGCTGGCCTGAGCAGTAAAGACCAAAGCAAAGAAAGCATTTAGCAACTCCACCTTCTCTGCATCCTCCGTCACCATTGCACCCGTCTCATTCAACAGCGGGCCCACATTTTCTCTAGTTTTCTTGTTGCCTGCAATATAATTGAAAAAAAACCTTCTTGTTAACTTTGACATCCTGTGCCAATTTTAATTCCAAGGAGGCCTTGGCTTTCCTCGTTTCAACCCTGCATACCCTAACGGCACTCTTATAATCTTCCCAAGTGGTCAGTCCTTTCTTCCACGCAGTGTAAACTTCCTTATTCCACTTGAGTTTTTTCAGAAGCTCTCTGCTCGACCATGCAGGTCTCCTGCTTCCCTTGCCTGTTTTCTTGCTCTTAGGGAGGCACCTATCCTGAACTTGCAGAAAGCGATGTTTGAATATCGACCTGCTCTCATGAGCCCCCCTTCCTTCCAGAGCCTTATCCCATGGGATTTCGCTTAGCAGTTTCTTGAAAAGGTCGAAGTTAGCCCTCCTGAAATCTAAGGTTTCAGTTCTACTTATTGGTTTACGCGTACTGCCCATGATCCTGAACTCTATCTTTACATGGTCGCTGCAACCAAGGTTGCCCCCAGCTTTTATGTCCTCCACCAGTCCCTCTTTGTTTGTCAGCACTAGGTCCAGTAGTGCTTCTCTCTTTGTTGGTTCCTCCACCAGCTGAGTTAAGAAGTTATCGTTAATACACTGCAGGAACCTCCTGGAGTGCAGATGTTTGCTTGTGTAGCCGTTCCAGCAGATATCTGGGTGACTGAAGTCACCCATGAGAACCAAAGCCTGCGATTGCAAGGCTACTTGGAGCTGGTTATAAAAGGCTTCATCAACTTCCCCATCCTGATCAGGTGGCCTGTAATAAACACCCACTATAGTGTCCCTCATGCTGGCCCGCCTCTTAATCCTCACCCACAAGCTCTCAACTCTCTCTTCATCTGATCCCAGGAAGGGCTTTGGGAACATCTCCTCACACTCTATCCATTCCTTAACATAGAAGGTGACACCTCCACCCCTCTTTCCTTGCCTGTCCCTTCTGAACAGCTTGTAGCCCTCAATAGCCACCCTCCAGTCATAGGATTCATCCCACTAGGTTTCAGTGATGGCCACTATATCATATCTTTCCAGCAGCACGGTAGCTTCCAACTCCTCCTGCTTGTTGCCCATGCTGCGTGCATTTGTGTAGAGGCACTTGGACTTTTGGTTCTGCTGCCTTTCTAAGGGAACACCCACTTTACTGTGAGGGTGGTGGAGCACTGGAACAGATTGCCCAGGGAAGTGGTTGAGGCCCCTTCCCTGGAGATATTCAAGGTGAGGCTCGATGAGGCCCTGGGCAACCTGGTCTAGTTGGGGGTGTCCCTGCTGACTGCGGGGAGGTCGGACTAGATGACCTTTGGAGGTCCCTTTCCGGCCTGGGCAATTCTATGATTCTATGAATTCTATGATTCTATGATGTGTCTCACAGGGGTTTCACACTTACTTCAGCTATCTCAGCAGCTGCTGGCTCTTCTCCATAAGACTTTGACTGCAAGGCAGTGTCATCAGCTTGGCTCAGGGAGCCAGGCTGAAGGTCCTTACTAGCACCCTGTCCCCCTAATCCTGAAGTGTTATCACTCGGCTTGCAAGTCTGGTATTTTTAACCTCCTACCCCCTCACGTCTAGTTTAAAGCCCTATCAATCAACCCTCCAACCTCCTGCACATAACTTTTCATAGCTATATCATAAAAGAAATGGCATAGAAGTAATTTCTAATTAATTGGTTTACTATCTGCCTAGAATTTCTTCTTCAAAAGGAAACATGAAATAAAAGTGGAAACATTTAGTAATATGTCAAAATCAATAATGTCAGACTAAAGGACCATGACTTTAGAAAATATTATCCTTGACAAAGGGGGGCCATTTGAAAGATATCCATGGAGGAAAAGCATAAAATAATATAAAAATAACAGTTATTTGAGCTAAAGAGTTTATTGTAAAATTTCACACTTCTTTGGAAATATATTTAAGTTATTATAGCCTTTCTTTTGAAATTTCAGATTTAGCATTATTACTGATTGCAGAAAAATAATTGGTGTTCCATTTATGAGAAAAGGAGATCTTTGTCTCCTGTTAAGTACTGTTAGGCTCTCTCACATTTTCAGAAAGATTTTGTGAAATACACTAGTTGGTACTTAGTCAGTTGCCTCCTGAAAGTCTACCAAAAAGTGTTACATGAATTTTTCTTAAATATAACTTGCTAACATCTAGTCTAAATCTACCCTCTTTCAGTTTAAAACCGTTATGCCTCATCCTATCACTACACTGCCTCATAAAGATTCCTTCCCATCTCTCCTGTAGGCCCCTTTCAGGTACTGGAAGGCTGCTATAAGGTCTCCTTGGAGCTTTCCCTTCTCCAGTCTGAACAACTCCAACTCTCTCAGACAGTCTTCATAGGAAAGTTTCTCCAGCCCTCTGATCATCTTTGTGGTCCTCCTATGGACCCATTCCAAAAGTGCAGTTTTCCCAAGCATTAGAAAAGAAATTAGTCCAGTGTCACTCAAACCAGGACATTAACAATCTGAAAGGAACATACACTTTATATCAAACAGTAATTTATTATAGATTATATTTGGGGTAGAGATTAGATCCCACCTTTTGCCATGGGGTGATCTAAATACTATGTGAAAATTACTTGTACAAAACATATTGCATACCACAAAATCAGTATACTATGCATACTTTTCTGTTATGTATACTACGCATTATACAAATTACTTGTTCTTTTCCAGTTTGGACCAATATTTCTGTAATTATCTTATGCCAAGCACAATAGTATGAAAGCAAAGGAATTGAGAGCAGTTTCAACAGAATCCTGAAATCACAGAATGGTTGTATTGGAAGGAACTCTAGAGGTCATGTTGTCTACTCCCCCTGCTCAAGAAGAATCAGTTAGAGCAAGCTGCCCAAGACCATGTCCAGACTGCTTTTGAGTATCTCCAAGGATGGAGAGTCCACAACATCTCTGGGTAACCTATTCCAGTACTCAGTCACCCACACAGTACAAACGTGTTTCCTAATGTTCAGAGAGAACCTTCTGTGTTTCAGTTTGTGCCCACTGCCTCCAGTCATGTGAGTGGGGATGACTGAAAAGCACCTGGCTCTTACATATATTGATGAGATCCCTCCTGAGCCTTCTCTTCTTGAGGCTAAACAGGACCAGTTCTCACCCTCTCCTGATATAAAGGATATTCCAATCATTTCATTGTCTTCATAGTCCTTTGCTGGACTTACCCCAGCATACACATATAATTCTCTTGCTCTGGGAAGCCCAGGCCTTGACCCAGCACTCCAAATGCGGCCTCATAAGTGTTTAGCTGAGAAGAAGGATTACGTCCCTCAGCCTGCTTATAGCAGTCTTCCTAATGCAACTCAGTAGGCTGTTTGTCTTCTTGGCTGCAAGGGCACACTGCTGGCTCATAGTCAGATTCTTGTCCACCAGGACCCCCAGGTCTTTCTCTGCAAAGTTGTTTTCCAGCCAGTTGACCACCAGCCTTTCCTGGTGCCTGGGGTGACTCCTTCTCAGGGACTTTTCCTTTTACTAAACTTCATGGAATTTCTGCCAGCCCATTTCTCCAGCTCTTCAAGGTCTCTCTGAATGGCAGCACAAACATATGGTATATCAGTCCAGTCTTGTATCATCTGCAAATTTGCTGAGGGTTCACTACCACTGGTATTATAATACAGTTGTTGTTTATAACTTTCTGGTGGAACGTTTGCATATGACTCCCTCCAATAGCAATCAGGAAGTCAGTGAAGATCTCTTGTAGCTTGACCAATCATGCCTATCTTGGAAAGAAAGAAAAAGAGAGATGTTTCACTTTAAATACTAACCAATATCATTCAATCTTTTTAAACATTGTGGACGCAGCAAGTTCAGGCTCTCATGACAAATTTTCAGTTTTATTTAATATTTAATTGAGTCAAAGGAGGACAGAAAACTGAAAACTTTTTTTTTTTCTAGACTAGTAGGTAAGCTGCTTTCTTGAAAGCAGAAAAGCCAGATCCAGATTTCTCTGCCACTTAATAATTAATTTTTCAGTTAGAGTAGCACTACATCAGAAAGGCTCAAAATGGCTTTTGCAGTGTTGAGTGATTAGTGCGGTCCTCTGAGAGATTAAAGCAATAACAATAAAAACTTTAAAGACTTTATGACTTTCTGGTACAAATAATCTCATTCAAAAATTGTATATAAGGTGAGCCTCATACCCTTAAAAGTTGCAGCTAAGAAGTTCACAAAGTAGTTAGATCTTGCTAGTGAAACCATGTTAGTGACAAGTTAAAAAATGGATTAAATCTATATGATATGATAGCATCATAAACAATGGAATGCATTCAAAAAGATGAGAAAAACAAATCAGACAAAATATAGATATCTATATAAGTCTACAACAGAATTAATAATTGGGGTAGAAATAGGAACAGAATAATCATAAGAGCAGTAGTACTAATCTTATGTCCAGAGTAAGCTAAGTAACTGGGCAACTAAGCGTCTTGCAAATTGTGTCATAATAAGGGTAAAAAAAGCAGAACAGTGCAGCCAAAACATTTTCTGGAAGTATATGAAAAGAATAAATAGAACAAGATAGTAATGCAGTTCACAAGATTAAAATATTCATTAGGGTTGTGACAAAATAAACACTGAAAATAATAGAGAACATGAACTGGGACATAATTAACTAAACGTTGAAGTGCTCAAAAAAGAGAGAAACAGAATCAAATATTACAGGTTTCCATACTTAGAGAAAATGGATCATAAGAATTAAAAAGTGAATCAGTAACGCAGAAATGCATGGCTTTTTAGTGAAAAAGACAATATCTCTGCACAGACCTTGAGGTCACAGACCTGAGTGTTTCTATCTAGGATCATCTGATGTTCCGTGTGCAAAAGAGAAGTTCTTTCATGGGATTTGAAGGTAATGTACCTGGCATAGTCTGTGAATATGGAGACATTTTTCATATAATAAATTGCATTAAAAAAGTAAAACATCATCTCTATAGAGTTCTCTGGTGGCAAATATACAAAGGAAAGTGCCCCAAGAACATAAATGGCCATGTTATGAGATCTGACTTAGAAGACCTAGAGATGATGTGGAGTCCTGTGCTCCACAATTTAAAAGGATGTTAAGGTATGAGTACATCCAGAGAAGGGCGATAAAGCTGGTGAAAATGGAAATGGAAAGCATATGAGAAGCAGCTGAGGACTTCGTGTTTGTCTAGTTTGAAGAAAAGGAGGCTGAGGAGGGACCTCATTGCTCTCTACAGATTCCTGAGAAGAGGAAGTGGAGACGGAGGTGCTGAGCTCTTCTCTCTGATGTCCAGTAACAGAATGCGTGGGAATGGTTCAAAGCTGCATCAGGAAAGGTTCAGACTTGACATTAGGAAACATTTTTTTACAGAGAGGGTGGTCAAACACTGGAACAGGCTTCCTAGAGAGGTGTCCAATACCCCAAACCTGTCAGTGTGTAGGAGATATTTGGACAATGCCCTTAATAACATGCTTTAACTTTCGGTCAGCCCTGAAATGTTCAGGCTGTTGGACTAGATGATCCTTGTACATCCCTTCCAACTGAACTATTCTATTCTATTCTATTCTATTCTATTCTATTCTATGCTATACAGAGAATGGCTTTGCAAATAGTGCTTTCAGTGTGAGGAAGACATGTCATGCTAACAAAACAAAATACAGAAATAAGAAAATGTGCCCAAGGCTATATTCGGTAGTTTAAGTTATTTCAGGCCTTATTCAGAAAGCATTTCTCAGGAAGAAACACCAGCAGGTGATGAAGAACCTTTAAGAATCATTGGTGTGACTGTTTCCATAGGACTGGTAACGGTATAGACTGCACTTGCTCTAAGCCTAGGAAAGAAATAATACCAGTGAAAAGAACCTGGAAATGAGAAATCAAAAATTGGAATAAGCATGTATTTAAAAGGTCTATATTATGGATATTTTACTATCTTTATTTCTTTAAATCTTTTACATATGTTCACTGTTGTAAATGGGTATTTTCCTCTTCACAAATAGAAACTGGGCATGTAGTTTTCAAGTCAGAATTCTAAGAATGACTTAGACCATAAAAGAAGATAGAGGAGTTTAAAGTTCAACAAGGAAAATTTATCAGTGGAATTTTCTCAATGAACTTCACTGACATAAGTCTTCTTCAATGAAGTGAAAAATGAAATGTCTGAGAATATTCTTCAAAAAAAGGATATGTTTAGACTGCTTCACATTGCCTTTGTGACCAGTACTGACCCCAGAAAACAAGGTCTAATTTGCATAAATATTTGAACAAACATGTTCAAAAGGTGTGGTGAAGGTATACAGAGAAGAGACAGTGTTTCAAGGATTTTTAAATTGGCCATCTCTAATGTGCTAACAGCCAGAGAGAGAAGATAGATAAAGGTCTAGCAGGTTCAGCTGTACTAGTATCTCACCAATAAGATTCTCAATGTTCATGCAGTGTTATTCATGTATTGATATGTGCTATATAATTTTGAATTAACTACTCCTATTTACATGCACTGTCAGCAAAAGGATTTGTCATCATTTTCATTATTTGCATCATTTGGCCTACAGAATCTCTACAAATATTTCTTTGATGTCTCATCAAAGGCATGATAATAGAGAAAAATGGAAACTGCATTTTTATATTTCTTCACTGCTTGTAGAATGCTTATGAAGTCATTGATACATCATGATGCTCTTTGTCGTTAATTTTTTTCTTCTCTGGCAGTATATTACAGGAACCCAGCCAGAAGGAAAGGACAGCTCCGTGCCAGATCTGGGGATAGAGAGGAAAACACCGGCAGCTTAAGTGAAAAGTAGGCTCCAGTGCTGTCAAGACTTGGATACCTATGGGCATCTCCGAAAGCAGACATTTAAGCAGACAGGTGAAGTTTGTCTCATCTAATTTTAAGAATCAACTCTTTTAATATTTATGTCGGAATTATTCATGTTACATCCCTTGTAAAGCCAATTAAAAAGAAACAAATAAATTTCAGGGAAATCATTTCCTCTTACTGTAGACTTCTTAATTAGTTAATTATCATATTCCAGATTCCACTGATCTATTTTACTTGCAAATTTTAGGATGAGAGATTTAAATTCTGGAAGTATCTATTTATTCCATCAATCATAAAGCAATCTAGAATGACTGGCTTAGCCATAAACCAACAGTAAAGTTGGTAAGCAGTGTGTACTTGGCAAAATTTTTTGTGACAAGAAAAGCAGAGATTAAAGGTAAGAATCAAGTAGAGAATTAAGGTTCTTTGCTTGGGTAACAGCTGAACAAGGACTTTAAGGAATTAAGAGCATAAAGAGGAAGGCAGAGAAATTCAGGTAGTTAAGTCCCTTGTGGATTACTTTTATTGTCTTTTGAAAGTCAAAGCTCCTTTTAATAAACTTTTTTTTTTCCATCTCACCACAGTTTACATAACCCTCTAACTCTCCTTACTTCTCTAAGTCTCTCTACTTTTATTAAAAATAAATAAACAAGGAAATCAGTAAATATGAATGAATTAAATTTACCCGTAATATAATACATAATCTGAAATTTAATTAAATTTGCCTAATTTTAAGTATAAAGGGATTAGTCATTGTAAGGATAAGAAAGACACTTTTAAGGAGTAGTTCTTTGTCTTACCGTAGATGTCTAAAACTGGTAAGCTGAATCACACTCAAAACCAACTATACTTATTTTTTTAGAATCAAGACAGCTTAAAGGGAAACTCTGAGGCAGATGACATCTCCAGCGAGCAATAAGCAAAAATCAATAAACAGAATATGTCAAAGAAAACCTTAAACTTTTAACTTTGATTTTTGATCTATACTCATCTCAAATCAGCTTCAGGAAGTTATTAAGATGCACATGCCAAATTGCATGCTGATAAAGCAGAAAGACATTCAAATTGAATTTGAATTAAGACTTAACAGAGCTGAATTAAATAGGTTTCCTTTTTTATAAGGTTAAAATAAATCTTTAAAAATAAGACTTTTATTCAATATTTTCATTATGGTTTTCTTCTATCAGACACAATTTGTCTTATTGCCCTTATCTAAGAAATGCCTTATCAGGCCTTGGTTTATTATCTACATACCAATTAATTCTTTTTTTGCTTCATTTATCCTTTTTCTGCTTGACTTCTGCCTCAGTAAATTATCTCCTCCATGGAGAACAGGTGAGCAGAGACTGAAAAAGGCTTATTTTTGGCAATTAATGAAATTGTAAGGCTAAATTGCCTGACATTTTATAAAGCTTTACAGATGGCACCTTCCCTTTTAAAGTAAACCCATTTTGTTTGCATAGTCAATCTCCACAAAATAAAAGTAAAAAATCATTAGACTTTTTTGAGGTTAAGTCTGAAATGGATAGAATGATATGCTTCATCATGATGTGCTATCCAGTTATATTTAAATTAAACTGTTTCTAACTTATAAATCTTACATATGTTCCTGCTTTTGATTACTTAATATATAAAGACATGCTGTAATTATTCATTATTGAAGCATATGATATGCCAATAATGTCTAAGATATGTAATTTCCCAAATGTTAGAGGTCTTTTAAAACTATTTTTAGATACGAGTGAATGTATCAACTAAGTTAATATAACATTTAACTAAAAGGATTTGGGACTGAACATTTATATATTTTTATGAATTCATAAAAGCAATTTAAATCAAGTGCTTTTAGTAAAAAATCAGAATCCTGAAAAATGAACATTATTATTATTTTCATATTGCAAGCTAGTGATCATAACAGAACAGTGAGACTTTTTTTTTTGTCTCTAGGATTATTTAATAACAACAGATAGAAATGGACCACTTTTATCTCACCATTTCATGTATTAATTCTACCATTTTTTCTCAACAGTTCATCCAGATTTAATTCATCCGGTCTTAAATATTCTTAAAGGATTCTTTCACAGAATTTCAGAAAAACTGTTGAGTGGTCCTTAACAAAGTCCTAAAGGGGATGGCTTGTTGTCTATGGAAAGCACAGTTGTCTCAGTTGATTTCTAATAGATCTTTAGTACTTAATCTAGATAAAGTTCCCTAGTTAGATGAAAGTAATTTAGAAGTTAATTAGATGGTAATTTATATACCCCACCACCAGCAAGGAAAGAAACAAGCTAGTAAGCTTTTTCAAACAGGGAAACCAAAGGTATTAGTCTAGAAGTAGAACCTGTAAAATAGCTAAATTAATTGTTTTTCATCAGCAGATTTATCTTGCTCAGTAACTGGATGAATCACCCCCATCCACTGACTTCCAGTTAAAGAAGTATCCTCATACTTTGTTCAAAACAGTGGAAGTCTACCTTGTTTTCCAGGAATATGTTTCATTTAAGTCATACTGAGAAAAGCCCCAAGTTATCTAGTTTGGAATGTAATTTAAAAAAAACCAAAAAACAAAACAATAAATATTAAACAACAAAACCTCAGATGAGATTTGAAGTAGTTATATACACTGAATTCTATATAGTTCAGCTCTAAAATCAGCTGAAGGTGATCACATTTCTTCAAATTTATGTCTTCTGTATTTTTAGTTTTATTTACAGATTTTTTTTTTTGCTTCAAATTAACATATGTTGGAGGACATTGTAAAGATACAGGAGAGTAATGGTATTTCATTCCTAGAAGCAGTATATTTGCATGTGCTAAATTGTAAAACTGTTTACTAATATTAAATATAAAAGAAGCTTCTAAAAATACTTATAGTTCAGCCTAAGTGGCAAGTTTGGTAACCAGGGAGAATTAGATTAGCCCTTTACAGCCTCCAGCTACAGAGCTAGTTATATTACTGGTGTAATATTTTCATAAATATTCTCAGTAACACCTTCCATATATAACAAGTAAAATATTGAAAAGAAAATTTGTTTTTCATTAGGCAAAATAAATAGACATGCAAAGCAGCATCCCTGTAATACCTTTATTCATATTCAATCCGATTCTATGTCAGCATATAATACTGGAGTCCCATACACAGATGAGTTAATGTAGTGGACCACCTAATTCTGTCAAACATAAATCTTCTACAGTGTTAAAATGTTGCTTTCCTATCTTATAGAATGCCATTCTTTCTAATTTGACCAGTTTTTTAATCTCTTAGAGACTTTTAACTAGCCAATTCTCTCTTCCTTCCATGACTCTCAAATCTTCAGTTGTTTTTACAAAAAATAGTGAATTAAGTTGCAATAGTGCACTCAAAATAAGTTGAAAATTATCACTGTACTTATTCAATGCTTTTAGTTTATCACAGAAAGTGGTCTCAAAGCAATGAATCTGATAATGCACATGCATATATGTATATGAAAATATTTACATATGTATACACTTTATATATCTCTCTCTCTATATATATATATATAAAATACATTTCCCAAACTTGGCATTTGTGAAAGATATTAACTTGCTTCTATTAAAAGCAACACACATTTAATTATTTAAAAATGTATAAATGCATAAGGAAACTTATTTCAAAATCTCGTGCATTTTCTTTCTCATCAAGAAAATTGCATCTAATATTCCATTTGTATTCCATTTGTATTCCATTCCACACACAACTGAATAGTGAAAAATATAAGAAGGAAAAATTGAAATTGTGAAAAGGAGCAACAGCATTCTCAAAGACAAGAAGAAGGTCTGAGGACATTATTGATAACCTTCTTAGAGTTGGGGTTCGTTTTGATAGTTGTTGAAGTGATTTTCTGGAGTATTTTATCAAATATGCCTAAATTGTCAAGAGAATCAACTGAGCAGTTGAAAAAATGTAGGTTAGATGCATACAATGATACTCACAGACCTTGGACCCACAGTCATTCAGACTGTACTATAGCTTTAGCACAAGATGTTTCTTCTTGGGTCCCCTATCCAGATTTTCCAGAACACTAGGGATAGGACAAACTGATTTTCTCTCCATCTAAACCCTAAATGAAATTAAAATGTGCTGCGACTTATGGCCAAATACAAGAAGTAGGCAACGCTCTGAGGTTCTGTAGTTACATTATGGTGTTTTAGAAAAAAATTTCCATGTTATCAACTATAAGCAGGGAATCTTATATTATATAGAATCATAGAATAGTCCAGGCCAGAAGGGACCTTTCCAAAGCTCATCAGGTCTGACCTCCCTGCAGTCAGCAGGGATACTCCCAACAAGACCAGGTTGCCCAGGGCATCGTCGAGCCCCACCTTTAATATCTCCAGGGAAGGGGCCCCAACCACCTCCCTGGGCAACCTGTTCCAGTGCTCCACCACCCTCACAGTAAAGAACTTTCTCCTAATCTCCANGCTCTCCCCAGCCTTCCTGTAGGCTCCCTTCAGGTACTGGAAGGCTGCTATTAGGTCTCCCCGGAGCCTCCTCTTCTCCAGGCTGAACAACCCCAGCTCCCTCAGCCTGTCCTCATAGCAGAGGTGCTCCAACTGCCTGACCATCCCTGTGGCCCTCCTCTGGACCTGCTCCATCAGGTCCATGTCTTTCCTATATTGAGGGCTCCAGATCTGCACACAATACTCCAGGTGAGGTCTCACCAGAGCAGGGTAAAGTGGAAGAATTACCTCTCTGGACCTGTTAGCAATGCATCTTTTGATGCATCCCAGGATGTGATTGGCCTTCTGGGCAGCAAGTGCACATTGCCTGCTCATGTCCAGCTTCTCGTCCATCAGCACCCCCAAGTCCCTTTCCTCAGGAATGCTTTCTAATACCTCATCCCCTAGTCTGTACTGATACCAAGGATTGTTCTGGCGCAGGTGGAGAACCTTGCATTTGCTCTTGTTGAACCTCATGAGGTTCACCTGGGCTCACCTCTCCAGCCTGTCCAGGTCCTTCTGGATGATATCCCATCCCTCTGGTGTATCGACAACACCATACAGCTTGGTGTCATCTGCAAACTTGCTAATGGTGCACTCAATCCCTCTGTCTATGTCATTGATAAAAATGTTAAACAGTATCGGTCCCAGCATGGACCCTTGAGGGACACCACTTGTCACTGCTCTCCATCTGGACTTCGAGCCATTGAGTACTACCCTCTGGATGTGACCATCCAGCCAGTTCCTTATCCACTGAACAGTCCACCCATCAAATCCGCACTCCTCCAATTTCACAAGCAGGATGTTTTGGGGGACCGTGTCAAAGGCCTTACAGAAGTCCAGCTAGATCACAGCCATAGGTCGTCCCTTATCTACTGACCTAGTCACTTTATCATAGAAGGCCACTAGGTTAGTCAGGCAGGACCTGCCCCTAGTAAAGCCATACTGGCTGTCCTGAATCACCTCCCTGTCCTTCGTGTGCCCAAGCTTGGCATCTAGGAGGATCTGTTCCATGATCTTCCCAGGCACGGAGGGGAGGCTGACAGGTCGGTAGTTCCCAGGGTCCTCCTTTCTACCCTTTTTAAAAATGGTTCTGATGTTCCCCTTCTTCCAGTCCACAGGGACTTCACCTGACTGCCATGATTTTTCAAATATCATGGAAAGTGGTTTGGCAACTACGTCAGCCAGTTCCTTCAGGATTCTGGGATGTATCTCATCAGGTCCCATGGACTTGTATATCTTCAGGCTCCTGAGTTGATCACGTACCTTGTCTTCACTTACAGTAGGAGGGATTTTGTCACCTCAGTCTCCAACTTGTGTGCCATCAACACAAGAGCTAGGAGGAAAGGGGTTGCCAGTGAAGACTGAGGCAAAGAAGTCATTGAGAACTTCTGCCTTCTCCTCGTCCGTTGATACAAGTTCCCCACTGTTGCTCATCAGGGGGGGTATGTTTTCTTTAACCTTCCTTCTCTGGTTAATGTACCTGTAGAAACCTTTCTTTTTTTCCTTTACATCCCTTGCCAAGTTCAGTTCTAGCTGTGCCTTGGCATTCCTGACTTCATCCTTACACAGCTGGGCAACGTCCCTATACTCTTCCCAGGATGCCTGTCCCTTCTTCCATTTTTTTTATAGCTCCACCTTGCCCTTTAGTTTGACCAGCAGGTCACGGCTCAACCATGGTGGTCTCTTGCCCTCCTTGCCCATTTTCCTACATGTCGGGATTGAGATCTATATATAGAGCACTATAGAGAGCATCCTTAAAGATCTGCCAGCTTTGTTTCGCTCCCTTGTCCCTGAGGGCTGTTTCCCATGGGGTCCTATTTACTAACTGCTTGAAGAGTTGGAAGTTTGCTTTCTTAAAATTTAGAGTCCTCCAGCTGGAGTAAGAAGGCATTGTCGACAGGCTCTGACTGGTCAGGAGGCCTGTAGTAGATTCCTGAGGCTCCCTTTGTTGTCCGGATCCCCAATTCCTACCCATAAGCTTTCGACATCCTCATGGCTACTCTTTAGCAACAACTCTTCACATTCTAGCCACTTCTTTACATAGAGGGCAACACCTCCATCCCTTCTTCCTCTCCTGTCCTTTCTGAACAGCTTGTAGCCATCAATAGCCACACTCCAGTCATAGGATTAATCCCACCAAGTTTCCGTAATTGCTACTATGTCATAGCTTTCCTGTAGCAGGATAGCTTCCAACTCCTCCTGTTTGTTGCCCATGCTGCGTGCATTGGTGTAGAGACACTTCAGCTGGTCTGCTGGCCANCCCTTCTTCCTCTCCTGTCCTTTCTGAACAGCTTGTAGCCATCAATAGCCACACTCCAGTCATAGGATTAATCCCACCAAGTTTCCGTAATTGCTACTATGTCATAGCTTTCCTGTAGCAGGATAGCTTCCAACTCCTCCTGTTTGTTGCCCATGCTGCGTGCATTGGTGTAGAGACACTTCAGCTGGTCTGCTGGCCATGTCGCCTTCTTAGAGGGGCACTCCACATAGCTAGCTTCTGTCTGGCTGACAGAAAACCTAAACATACTAAGAATGCCCACATTTCTCTTGAGTGCAGAGCTCCTGACTTTAGTTTTACACTAAGTATATATGTCCTCTGGGATTTAAAATACATAGTCTGCCTCTTAAAGGTAATGTTCAAATGAGGATGGCTCACTTTCAAGACACAGATAGCATCAATTGACTTTTGCATAGAAGTTTGAGGCTAAAGCACTCATCCAGAAAATGAGGTAACTGGCTTCAACTTTCATGCTGCTCTGAAGGGATTCAGATTCATGCAGCCCATTTCCTAGGAAATTGCATAAACCATTAAGGGGGGAAAGGTTTTCCATTTGCTCTGAGGCAGCTCTCAGTGCTGCCAATATAAGATTTACAGGAATAAGAGAAAAAGCAACAAAAGCTTAACCCTACAGTTTCACTGTTGGGACAGCAGTCATAAGCTTGGGATACCACTTTTATGACTACAAATGTGTTATACACTAGATGGTCATTGGAGAAAATCAGAAAGACCATTGAGAATACCGTAGCTACAAAATGTCTCTTCAAAATTACATAGTCATAAGACTACAGTTTCAAGTTTGTACATGCTGGGTTTTTTTTTTTTGCTGTGGAAATACTGCTGGTTTCCTGGTTGCACAGTGATCCATTTTCAATACCACAGAGATCATCCCTTCTTGATACTTTCTTACTTTTGCCCTTCTTTCTTATTATTTGTTTAGTATCATAACAGTTATGTCAAGCTTCTGGGAAATGCTTTAGCTACCATCTCTTACTGAAAAAGTGGGTGACAGCATGTTGTCCCTTGTTTTTAAATGGAAATAACTGCAGATGGTATTTAGGGATTAGCAAAATTAGATGAAAGTGAATAGGATTCAGATCTCTATCGTGCTGCTTATGACCCAAATCTTCTTTATAAGCAGCATGAAGACACAAGCACCTCTACAGCATGGTTTGTCTCATTCTGCAGCTGATATTTAAATTAGCCAGTAGAAATAAGATCACAACAAGAGTGCTGTCTCCAGTTCTGGGCCCCCCAGTAAAAGAGAGACATAGGCGTATAGGGATATGCCAGATGAGAGAGCTGAGAGCCTGTGGGTGAGGATTAAGGGGCAGGCCAATATAAGGGACACTATAGTGGGAGTCTATTACAGGCCACCTGATCAGGATAGGGAAGTTGATGAAGCCTTTTACAACCAGCTCCAAGTAGCCTTGCAATCACAGGCTTTGGTTCTCATGGGGGACTTCAGTCACCCAGATATCTGCAGGAAAGGCTACACAGCCAGGAATATACAGTCTAAGAGGTTCCTCCAGAGTATTGATGATAACTTCTCAACCCAGCTGGTGGAAGATCCAACAAGGGGAGAGGCACTACTGGACCCAGTACTGATGAACAAAGAGGGACTGGTGGATGACATCAAGGTTGAGGGCAACCTCGGCTGCAGTGACCATAGAAATATAGAGTTCACGATTGTGGGTAACATACAAAAAACAAGTAGGACTGAAACTCTGGATTTCAAGAGGGCTAACTTCGTTCCTTTCAATACACCGCTAGGTGAAATCCCATGGGTTAGAGCTCTGGAAGGCAAGGGGGCTCAAGAGAGCTGGGCAATATTCAAACATTGTCTTCTCCAAGTTCAGGATCAGCGGACTCCCAAGAGCATGAAATCAAGCAAGGGAAGCAGGAGACCTGTGTGGTTGAGCAGGGACATTCTGAAAGAACTCAAGTGGAAGAAGGAAGTTTACACCGAGTGGAAGAAGGGACTGACCACTTGGGAAGACTACAGAGATGCTGTTAGACTATGTAGGGAAGAAACAAGGAAAGCCAAGGCCTCCTTGGAATTAAAATTGGCAAGGGATGTCAAAGTCAACAAGAAGGGGTTCTTCAATTATATTGATGGCAAAAAGAAAACTAGAGAAAATGTGGGCCCGCTGTTGAATGAGACGGGTGCAATGGTGACGGAGGATGCAGAGGTGAAGTTGCTAAATGCTTTCTTTGCTTTGGTCTTTACTGCTCAGGCCAGCCCTCAGAAGCCACAGAATTTGGAAGAATCAGAGAAAGTCTGTTCAAAGGAAGATCTTCCCTTGGTGAAGGAGGACCAAGTTAGAGATCAGTTAAGAAGACTAGATATCCACAAGTCCATGGGTCCAGACAGGATACACCCGAGAGTGCTGAGGGAGCTGGCAGAAGTCATTGCAGGGCTGCTCTCAATCTTCTTTGAAAGGTCCTGGAGACCAGGTGAGGTGCCTGAGAACTGGAGAAAGGCCAATGTCATCCCAGTCTTCAAAAAGGGCAAGAAGCAGGACCCGGGAAATTACAGGTCGGTCAGCCTCACCTCCATCCCTGGAAAGATGATGGAACAACTCATCCTGGGTGCCATCTCAAAGCATATGGAGGAAAAGAAAGCTATCAGAAGTAGTCCACATGGATTCACCAAGGGGAAGTCATGTCTGACTAACCTGATAGCCTTCTATGATGGCATGACTGGTTGGATAGATGAAAGGAGGGTGGTGGCTGTTGTCTACCTTGACTTCCGCAAGGCTTTTGACACCGTCTCCCACAGCATCCTCATAACTAAGCTTAGGAAGTATGGATTAGAGGGATGGACAGTTAAGTGGACTGAAAACTGGCTGAAAGACAGAGCTCAGAGGGTTGTGATTAGGGGCCCAGAATCCAGCTGGAAGGCCGTAACAATTGGTGTCCCCCGGGCTCGATACTGGGTCCAGTTCTCTTCAATATGGGCCATTCATCAATGAGCCAGACGAAGGGATGGAATGTACCTCATCAAGTTTGCTGATGACACAAAACTAGGAGGGGTGTCTGACACCCCAAAAGGTTGTGCTTCCATACAGCGAGACTTGGACAGGCTGGAGAGTTGGGCCGAGAGAAATCTAATGAAATTTAACAAGGGCAAGTGTAGGGTGTTGCAGCTGGGGAGAAACAACCCCCTGCACCAGTACAGGTTGGGGGTTGACCTGCTAGAGAGCAGCTCTGAGGAGAAAGATCTGGGAGTTCTTGTGGACAACAGGATGACCATGAGCTGACAATGTGCCTTTGTGGCCAAGAAGGCCAACAGCATCCTGGGGTGCATCAGAAAGAATGTGACCAGCAGGTCGAGAGAGGTTATCCTCCCCCTCTGCTCTGCCCTGGTGAGGCCCCATCTGGAGTACTGTGTCCAGTTCTGGGCTCCCCAGTTCAAGAAGGAGAGGCAACTGCTGGAGAGGGTACAGCAAAGGGCCACAAAGATGATTAAGGGCCCGGAGCATCTCTCCAACGAGGAGAGGCTGAGGGACTTGGGTCTTTTCAGTCTTGAGAAGAGAAGGCTTAGGGGAGATCTAATCAATGTGTACAAATACTTAAAGGGAGGGTGTCAGGAGGATGGGGCTGGTCTTTTTTCAGTGGTGCCCAGTGACAGACAAGAGGAAATGGGCACAAACTTGAGTATAAGAAGTTCCACCTCCACATGAGGAGGAACTTCTTTACTGTGAGAGTGGTAGAGCACTGGAACAGGCTGCCCAGAGAGGTGGTGGACTCTCCTTCTCTGGAGGCATTCAAAACCCGCCTGGACAAGTTCCTGTGCAACCTGCTGTAGGTGGACCTGCTTTGGCGGGGGGTTGGACTCAATGATCTTCAGAGGTCCCTTCCAACCCCGTGTGATTCTATGACTCTATGATGAGTCCAGAGAGGGGCCCTGAATATGAATAAAGCGCTGTACTACCTGACACATAGGGAGATGCTAAGTGAGCTGGGACTGTTCGGCCTGGAGAAGAGAAAGCTCAGGTGGGATCTTATTCATGTGCATAAATAGCTAGGAGCACTTAGAGGGGGATGGAAGGGGTTGAAGAAGACCAAGCTAGACTTTCTTCAGTGTTGCTCAGTGACAGGACGAGGCAATAGGCATAAACTGAAACACAAGAAATTCTGCCTGCATGTGCAAGAAAAAAATTACTGTGAGGCTGATCAAACTGAGATCAGGTTTCCCATAAAAGTTATTAAGTTTCTTTCCTTGGCAATATTTAAAACCCGATTGGACATGGTCCAGACTGACCTGCTCTAGTTCATCCTCTTTCAGCAGGAGTGCTGGACTGGATGATCTCCAGAGGTGCCTTCAGTCTCAGCCATCCTGTGATTCCCTGTTTGTGATTTGAAGTGTCTATTATTCTCTGCTGAATCTACAAGAACTTGAGGGTCACTAGTTCAGATGTAGATTTACACCACATAGTTACATTGTATCATACACACCCAGCTCTTTGGACAGTATTACTGCCGTTCTTTTGAGCAAATTACTTTGGGCCTTCTTAGCCAAGAAGAGAGACATGCAAGTAGAATATACAAAATTTAGAAATATAAAGCTGTTCTACCTGAGGAACCTGCACATACAGAAGTCTATGGGATCTGATGAGATGCATCCCACGGTCCAGAGGGAATTGGCTGATGTAGTTGCCAAGACACTCTCCATGATATTTGAAGTCAGGTGACATTGCTGGTGACTGGAAAAGGGGAAACAGTTTACCCATTTTCAAAAAGGGTAGAAAAGACAAACCTGAGAACAACCAACCTGTCAGCCTCGCCTCTGTGCCTGGGAAGATCACAGAACAAATCCTCCTAGAAGCTATGCTATGGCACATGGAGGACAAAGAGGTGATTCAAGATAGCAAGCATGGCTTCACCAAGGGCAAGTCCTGCCTGACCAACCAAGCGGCCTTCTATGATAGAGTGGCTACGTCAGTGGACAAGGCAAGAGCTATGGATGATGTCTATCTGGACACATCTCCTATGAAGGCAGGCTGAGAAGGTTGGAGTTATTCATCTTGGAGAACAGAAGGCTCCAGGGAGAACTTATAGTGGCCTTCAGTACTTAAAGGGTCTTGTAAGAAAGATGGGGACAGACTTTAGAGCAGACCCTGTTGAGATAGGGCAAGGGGTAATGGCTTTAAACTAAAAGAGGGAAGATTTAGTCTAGATATAAAGAAGAAATTTTTGACAATGAGGGTGGTGAAACACTGGAAGAGGTTTCCCCGAGAGATGGTAGTTGCCCCATCCTGGAAACATTCAAGGTCAGGTTGGATATGGCTCTGAGCAACCTGATCTAGTTGAAGATGTCCCTGCTCATTGCAGTGGGTTTGGACTAGATTACCTTTAAAGGTCCCTTCTAATCCAAACTATTTTATGAATTTCTCTATTATCTAAATTTGACTAGATAACAAATATGAGTTCTGGTTTAGTACTTTTAGCTCAGGAAAGATTTTGTGGAACTTCTAAAAGACTCCAAAAAAGGAAATAAGTCATTCCATGTAAGGAGTGACTAAGTAAGCTCCTCTGGTAAGCAGGCAAAACAGGGGGGAAATAACTGAGGTCTATAGAAATTATCATCATAAAAGTTAATTTTTTGCTGTCTTTTCAAATCTAAGAAGAATTATGAAACACCGTCTGAAAGAAGTAGGAAGAAGGTCAAAAGCCAGAAAAATAAAAATGTTCCTCAAATAACATGTAAAAATAAGCTCTGGAGCTCTTTGTCATATTGTGGCTGCTGAGGTTTAGTTCTGGTGAAACTGGGACAGATTACAGAAACAAGATACACTGAGGGCTCCAAAATACATTAAATAAAACAAAACTCAGGTCTTGCTATTGAAATTTATTCTATTCCCTAGACATCAATTTTTACAACATTTGGAGACAGGATACTGAATGAGATTGGCTTTTCCTCCGACCACGTCAGTCAGGCTTTGTATGTAGGGTTTTTTCCCCCGGCTGTTTATGTTAGTTTGTTCTAGGCTGTGTTGTGCTCATCACAAGAGTTGTTATGAGATAGACGCAGCTAGGCAACACATTCTTAGTTTTTGGGTTTTGTCTGAAAGTCAGTGTCCCAGTTTGAAGTAAAACTGAACCAATTTTGTGTTCTGCAATTTTACATTTTAGCTGGGCCTTCTCTAACTCTCTGAAATTAACGGCATATTGTGGAGAAAACTGCTCATTCTCAGAGTGATAAGACCAATGTTTGTGCAACACGCCAAGGAATGGTATGCAGAGAGGCCCTTGCTTATGCTTATTGCTATAACAACCAAGGTCAGCCAATTTTCGTTGTTTGCCCCATAGAGGGTTGGAAACAGAAAAAAACATAGAGGGGTCACATCTGTGGGGAGGAGTGGACAGAACAGGTGACCCAAACCTGACCAACTGGGGTATTCCATCCCATCTGCCCCATGCTCAGTATAAAAGCTGAGGGATCAAAGGGTCAACTCTCTTCCTGCAATGGTCGATGTCCGAAGAGGACCCTGTCTGTTCATCTGCTTTTGATCCCGATCAGAATGTTCCTGGATCCAGAGCTGGAATCCAGTTCCCATCCGTCGCTGAGTCCAGTCTGGGACTTCCCTAGTGACTGACACTAGGGTGACAAGACTGTCATCCTGGGAGCTTGATGCGGTTTTGTATATATTGTATCTATTTCATGATTTTCTTCTCTTTTTTTTTTTTTTTTTTTATTTTAATATTAATTCTTCATTAAAGTAGTTTAGTTCATTCTAAACTTCTAAATCTCCTCATCTCTTCCTCTCCTCTTTTGAGGAGGGGGAAGGGCCATCTGTCGGTCTGGTTGCAGTGATTTTGGCTGAAACCATGAAAGTCAGACACCTGCAGGCATTGTTACATCAAAACCGCATTAACCTAAAACTTCAAAAGACCATCACAATAATGGATATTTTCTGGCCAACTGTAAATATACTAATAAAACAGCTGTTTATTTTTTCATTCATTTCAATAAGACACTCAATTGGTTTCAATTTCACACAAGAAAGGACGGTAGAAGTTTTAAAGTAAGCATGAAATAAGATGGGAAAAAATGGCAAATGTATGTACACTGGCATAGAATGTAAAGAGTTTTGACGTATTTTGGTAACTACCTCAAGAGAGTGTTTACCATACCGGTATGTCGAAAAGATAGCAGCAAAAATGTTATTTAACTTTTGGATGCTTAGCTACATATTTTTCATTCATTTAATATACAAAGTTAGCAGTTATTCCAGTGGGCATTTCATATACAGCATAAAGTTGCATATGATGTAGTGATTCACATTATGCATAGAACATCTATCACACACAGAAGAAAAAAACAACCAAGTGTCCCAGCTTTGCACGCACAGAAAGCATAATAAGGAAAGTCTTTCAATTTAGATATAGAATCATAGAATCATTGAGGTTGGAAGAGACCCTTGGGATCATCGAGTCCAACCATCTACCCTACTCTACAAAGTCCTCCCCTACACCATATCCCTCAGTACCGCATCTAAACGTCCCTTAAACACATCCAGGGATGGTGACTCAACCACCTCCCTGAGCAGCCTATTCCAATGTCCGACCACTCTCTCTGTGAAAAATTCCTTCCTAATGTTCAATCTAAACCTACCCTGTTGGAGCTTGAAACTGTTCCCTCTCGTTCTATCGTTGATTACCTGTGAGAAGAGACCAGCACCAACCTCTCTACAGTGTCCTTTCAAGTAGTTGTAGAGAGTGATGAGATCTCCCCTCAGCCTCCTCTTCCTTATACTAAACAGTCCCAGCTCCTTCAGCCGCTCTTCATATGATTTGTCTTCCAGGCCCTTCACTAGTTTCGTTGCCCTCCTCTGCACTCGCTCCAGCACCTCGATATCTCTCTTGTATTGAGGTGCCCAGAACTGGACACAATACTCGAGGTGTGGCCTCACCAGAGCCGAGTACAGGGGCATAATCACCTCCCTACTTCTGCTCTTCTGCTGGTCACACTATTTCTAATACAAGCCAGAATGCTGTTGGCTTTCTTGGCCACCTGGGCACACTGCCGGCTCATATTCAGCCGCTTGTCAATTAGAACCCCCAGGTCTCTTTCCTCCAGGCAGCTTTCCAGCCACACTTCCCCCAGCCTGTAGTGCTGCATGGGGTTATTGTGGCCCAAGTGCAGAACCTGGCACTTGCCCTTGTTGAAACTCATGCCATTGATATTGGCCCAGTGATCCAATCTATCTAGGTCCCTCTGCAGGGCTTCCCTATCCTCCTGGGAATCAACACTCCTGCTTAACTTGGTATCATCTGCAAACTTGCTGATGATACACCCTATGTCCTTGTCGAGATCATCAATAAAGACGTTAAATAGAAATGGTCCTAACACTGAGCCCTGAGGCACACCACTTGTGACCAGCCACCAGCTGGATTTGAATATGTTTTCCTTTTTCTTCCCCCTCCTGTTGTCTGTCTCTTCTCTTTTCCTGCTCTCTCTGTCTCCTGACCAAAAAGTTTCCTTGTTTCCTTTTTTTGTTGGTGTTGTTGGTTTTTGTGTTTGGCTTTTTTGAATATAAATATGGGTAAGAAGCGCTTACAGAAGAAAAAAGAACTTGACTTTCCTGGAGGATAATACTTTTTTTTCCTACAAAAATCTACACAAAACTTTTTAAAGGAAACAGTCAAATATGTCCTCTTATAGGAAAAAGAATTTCCATTTTTTATAAATATTTATCTCATTTATCAGTCTCATATTCTAGAACAGTCTATGTGAACATTGTTATGATATTATTCTGCTGAATGCATTTATAGAACTGAGGAAAGAGATTTATAATTTATTTTAGTAGTTTTGAGACAAAAATGCGGAGTAAATATAAATATCAAGCTTGATCTTGTAATATGAGGGTCTATCATTCAAAGCAGATATCTGTGATATTTGCATATGATTTTCCATGGTTTTGTTTCTTGATTTATTTGTCTTCAAAGGCAGAAAGATATTTTTGTCTTATTTTACTCCACTGTAAAACTGAAAGTGTGTGCAATAGGCAAAAAGTATTTCTAGCTGTCTATGCTTTTGAAGATATCTTGGGAAATATGTACGTGATTTCTCTACATTTTTTTCCCAGCATTCAATTACAACTTATTTCACAGTACTGCTTTTCCACATATGTACTTCACTATAATGCATTTTAGAAATGTGCATGTCTTATCTATTCTAGTTTGATGCACTACTACCTTTTAGGGTTTTTTTTCTTTATTTGAAGAATGGTGAATCTTCAAGTGTCCAATAACACCCAAAAGGTAAATCAGCAATTGCAAATTTAACAGGTGCTAAGTGCAAACTTATACAAAATGCAATTACTAGAGTTCAAAGTCCCATCTTCTTTCTTCCAGTGAATCATAAGTTAGTCATGGTCTCTCTTGTCACACTTTGTTATTCATGCTAGTCATGTTGAGAATGTAATGTGCCTTTGTTCATAGAATTTTCAATTGGCTTTTTGCTCTCACTTGGAACCTGTCCTTTGAAGCCAAAGGAACATTTCTATTAAACTTAATTGTCATTGGATCAGGACTTCTGTGAGGAAAAATCAGGTAGAATAGTACAAAGGCAATTATACTGGCATTGAAGGTTTTTTTATTGGTGTTTAATAAACTCATAAACCAGAAAAGATTATCTAACTTCACATGATCACTTCTGCTGTTGAAAGAGTTCTCTAGTATTAGAGAAAATAATCATCTTAATTACATGTTGATGACTGAGTGTAGTCTGTCTTCATGACTTTCAGATTTGAAAGGTTATTTGTATAAAGTAAAATAAAAATCAATCTTTAATACCCTAAGTTCAATTTTGTTAATTTAACTAAATCAAATAGCCAGATAAAACATACAAAGCACCTTGATCTTTCCATGCAAATTAAAACATTCATTTCAGTTCATTGAGATAAAAGTGTTACCACATTTTCCTCACTGCAAAGGCATCAGAGCAAGATAAGGTGATTCACATTTCATGTAGGCTAGATGTACATTTTTCCCTTTCGTTATGGAGAGATCCCAAGACACCTAAAATTCTGACACATTCCCCAAATAAGGGATTTATTTACATGGCCTGAATGAAGCTTTGGGGGGTAACTTCAGAAGTGGGACTGAAACACGAAAAAGACACAAACCAATGGTAAATTACTGAAATGAGTCAAGGCTGAAACATTTGCCAACAATGGTTAACAAGCTGGAGAACCTAGAGAAGAGGAATAGATGTGACACAGGATGTACTGAAGGTATCAAGAAATCCTGATATGGTAGGGGATCAACAGGTTGTCATGGTTTAGACCAGGTTGACTAACGACAAGACAACAGATGCTGTCCCCTGCCTCTCGCTTCAAGGAGAGGAAGAAGAGAGATAAAGAGATTCATGAGTTTACAAAAAAAATAAACTACTTTAATGAAATATAAATAATAAAATCAAGAAGGAAATAATGAAATATATACAATGTATATAAATATATATACAAAACTATATCAAGCTCCCAGGGAGATATCATCAGCAGGCACTAGGAAAGTCCCAGACTCAGTGAATGGGAACTGGATACCAGAACACTATGATGGGGATTAAAGTTAGACAAACTCACGGGGTTCTCCTCATTGAAGAAGGAACCAAAGACAAGAAGCCAAAGACCCAACTCCCTTGGATCCTTCAGCTTTTATAGTGAGCACGGCAGACGGAATGGAACACCCTGTTGGTCAGTTTGGGACACTAGTTCCTCCCCACCGGTGCAACCCCTCCATGGGGTAAACAACCAAGTCAGCGGACCCTGGTTGCCGCAGCAACAAGTGTAAGGAAGAGCCTCTCCCACTGAACAGAAAGTTGACCCTGTTCCACCCCCAAACCAGGACACAGGTGAAGACATATGAAGCATTTTAGATGAAGTAAATAAGACTCCTGAAAGGTGCGCCAGAAGAGAAGGTGATGGAAATACTGGCAGAAACCGAAAGAACAGGTAAATGACACAAATTAGTATGATAAGCCTCCCATCAATACCCTTATGACAAGGTTAGCAGTTAAGAGTCAATGGGAAGTGAGGAAGAACTGTGCAGTGTCTGTTTTGTGACTCCTCTAACTTGTCTTCCAAAAAGTTTTGGAAGAAAAAGACAACCACATACAAGACAGTAGCTGACTACTAGCCTACAGCATCTAAGACAAGACGCTTATATGCATATATTTAGCAACTGCTATTTTACATTAAAATATGCATTTTAGCTGTTTGTTATAAAGAAAATAAACAACACATAAAAAACAATCACAAGATTGATACACAGTTGCTTAAGAATAAAAGCTTATATATTCAATAAAATATGTAAATAAAAATGTAGCTAATTAGACCTTTAATATCACCAGAATCTGTTGTGAAGGACTATTTTCCAATTAAGATGGCTAACTAAGGTAATTTTTGCTATTTATTGCCTTCCACAAGAAGCACAGAAAAATGAAAAATCAATTATGGTTTTTGCATACTCTTAAAAATTCCTGATCTTTGATTTTCTTTATCTGTTTTTGGTTTTATTAGCCACCCTTGTATCCTCCTCACTACCAAAACCTTGCCACTCAAACTCAATACAACTTCTCTACAGATCTGATTTTATTTTTCTTGCAAAAGTCTGTAATTGGAACACAGGCAACAGACATGTTTTCTTCCAGTAGTTTCG
The DNA here is from genome assembly GCA_003697955.1 of Calidris pygmaea. Lineage (NCBI taxonomy): Eukaryota > Metazoa > Chordata > Aves > Charadriiformes > Scolopacidae > Calidris > Calidris pygmaea. The sequence goes on from QJSC01012059.1 coordinate 25,954, forward strand.
GCCACATGCATTTTCCTTATGTGTTTTTAAGAATCCTGATTTTCACATAGGGATGGAACAAACCAGACAACTATTTCTCTGTGCTTCTCCAGAGTTTTTCTAAGTTCTATATAAATCATTCCTTGAAGGATTTTATCACGCTTTCTGTTTAGTCCATAAATAATTCCTCCCTGGAAATCTATCTTAAATTTGCATTTGTTTTACTTAAATCATATTTTACTATGATTGTCACTTGTAATTTGTAAATTAGTTGCATGACCTTTTGGTGTCTTCCCAGAATCAAATATGTTGATTAAGCAGTTTAATACTTACAATTATACAAGTACAAACAAAATATTTGTATTGCTAAGGATGCCTTTAACCTGACATTCCACTTCATGCTTAGAGTAAATTTTATATTATAAAATTATGTATTATAAATCTTACATATATTATATATTATATAATTAATATATGAATTATATTTTATATTAATATATTTATAATTTATAGATTAATATATAAAATTATATCTGTTATAAATTTATATAAAATTCATATTATTTTAAATGTGTTATATTTTATCATAATACGCATTTGTTCTCTTCTCATTCTCCTTAATCTTTCATTGAATTTGTTGTACATCAACACAAACTGTATCATTTAGAAGTGCAGCAATTTAGTTTGTTAAAATAACTGTATTGATAACATTATTCATGGTTAAAAATTATTATCACCTCAGGTAAAATAATCAAGTTAGAACTGAATGAAATGTAGACTTTGTTTTGTGTTCATAATCAAACCATCTTCCTGTCATCCCATCATCCTGCTCATTAGTGTGTTAGGACAACTGAATTTTGCTTATTTTATTCCTGTTTCTCTCTCTTTAGCCATGCTTTATAAAGAAAAAAATAAAGAAAAAAAATCTATTTTTTATACTTGTCTTTTTCACACTTTGATTTACATTTTGAAGAGCAGATTTTCCCTGAAATTCCATTTCCAAATTTCACATTGCTTTGGAATTCATAAAATTGTAGACTAGCTTAGGTTGGAAAAGACCTTTAAAATCATTGAGTAAAACCATAAACATAACACGGCCAAGTCTACCAGTAATCCATGTCCCTAAGCACCACTTCTACATATCTTTAAATATCTCCAGGAATGGTGACTCAACCACTTTCCTGGTAAGCATGTTTCAATGCCTGATAACCCTTTCAGTGAAGAAGTTTTTCCTAATATCCAGCCCAAACCTCCCCTGGTGCATTTTGAGGCTGTTTCTTCTCATCCTATCCATTGTTACCTGGGAGAAGAGACTGACCCCCACCTTTTCACAACCTCCTTTTAGGTAGTTTTAGAGAGCAATAAAGTCTCCCCTGAACCTCCTTTTCTCCAGGCTAAACAAGGCGAGTGTATAGGGTCTGCCTAAGATGAAGTTAATTTTCCCCATAGCAGACCTTACAGTGTTGTGCTGAAAGGTTTTGACAACACACCAGTGTTTTGGCTACTGCTGAGCCGGGCTTGCACAGCATCAAGATTCTTTCTCCAACATTGCCCTCTCAACAGAAGGCTGGGGGTAGACAAGATCTTGGGACGGGACACAGTCAGGATGCCTGACCCAAACTGACCAAAGGGATATTCCATACTATATAATAGTATGCTCAGTACTGAGCTCAGTGCTCAGTAATAACAACTAAGAGAAAGGGGAGGGGGGAGGAGGGTGGGGAGGTACATTCCGTTTGTCTTCCAGAGCCACCACTATGCATACTGTAGCCCTACTTCCTGGGAAGTGACTGGACATGGTCTGCTGACGGGAAGTAGAAAGTAAAATCCTTTCATTCCCTTTGCTTCTGCATGTGGCCTTTGATTTTGTTTCATCAAACTGCCTTTATCTTGACCCACAAGTTATTTTCTATCTTATTTTTTCCCCTCCCTGTCCTGCTGAGGAGAAGAGTGATAGAGCGGCTTGGTGGGCACCTGGCATCCACCCAAGGCCAACCAACTACACGCAGTTCCTTCAGCTGTTTCTCTTAAGGAGGAATACTTCCTTCTTGAGGAAAATTGTGCCACAGCCATTTATAGAAATGTTAGCACATCTAACTTCAATAATATCGCTTCCTTTTAATTTTCTCCCCTCTGTCCTCTCCATCCCTTCCTCTTCCCTCCCCTTCTCATCTATGGTAAAACACATGAATAATCTAATCAGATTCCAACTATTGCCTTTTGTTTCAGCTATTATCTTCTGCCTCATGAAATGTGAGAATTACACATTCAAATCTATTTGGCCTAGAGGGTCTTGACCTCATTTTTGTACTTGCTCAGATGTACTCCTACTTTTATAATTCAAGGGAGAGGGCAAAAGGAAAAGGAGTAGGAAGTGAGGCGAGGGGAACGGGGAGGAGGGGAAGAGAGAGGGCAAGGAAGAAGGAGAAGGAAAGGAAGAGGGAGAAGAAAGGAACCAGGAGAACTGCATTATCCTAGCTGAAGTATTCTACCAGTAACTCTGCAGTTACTTTTTTTTTTTTCCCTTTAAATTTTCCTTACATACATACGGTCTAAACAAGCTATAAAACCAGAATCTTCAGAGGACTTCTGAACATCCTAGACAAAGGGAGGTGAGTGGTAAGCATTCAGTTTAACAAATCATGACCTCTTCATGGCATATCAAAAACCATAATTTTAGCCCTCCTGGGATATGTTTGTGCCTGAAATGTTAAGCACTTGAATTGCACCTGCTGACTATGCCAACCGAATGGAGTTGTCCTCTGTGGTTCTCTTAAATTTGATTTACTATTTCCAGTAGCACATGAGCCTCTGCGGCACTTTATTGAATAGCTGCCCTGTCCTCACTTGTAACTCAGCTGGAGAGATTAAAGCTGACTGCTACATCTACATATGCTGCTCCAGACGTGTCTCCACATTGTGGTGAGCAAATCCCTGATGTAAGGATCTGCTTCTGAAAGCATGTCTCAGCTGCCTCCTTCTCTCTTATTTGGATGATCCATTAAGTATTTGAAGTATCGCATGTTCTATAAATGGTACATACCATGCTAGTAGTACACAGGATTTTAGAAGATGAAAGCAATGACACTAAGCAGAGAACAGAGTGATGAAGAATGATAATGTACATTAATGATCGCATTTCTATGCTAACATAAGCTTCTCCTGGGCTAACTTGTTATGCAGATATTTCACCTTTGGCTGACAGAGTACATCTGTTTTTGTTAGTCTCCTTGTTGTGTGCAACATATTTTACAAACCAAGCAATTAGAAAGGAGAAATTTGTCTTGATGTGTTGATGCTGTGATGACTTGCTATTGGAATAAGATATTTTGCAATCAATAATTTATTCTAAAATTATATCCACAAAAACCAAACACATCTTCCCTCTCTGAGTCTTGTGCCTTTTCAGCAGGGAAAAGAAAGACACAACCCCATACATACATTATAATTACAAATTAATCCAGTAGCTAAGAAAAATTTAAGTATGCAAAATTAGGTCACTCTTGATAACAAGGTTATTTTCATTGAAGCTGTTATTTGTAAATCCTTTTTCGTTTAAGGGTGTTGTAGTGACCATGTTGAAGAACGATTGTTTTTATCTCTGCTTATTAAAGAGAATATAAACTTTTAATTCAAAACCAGACCTCACTACATTTATTCCTATTTATTAATTTCTTCCACTCTAGTTAGGTTCCTACAATTTAGTCTCTTTGGGGCTACTCTTTGTCACCATGTCAAAGTTCAAGACAGTCTAGAAGCCAGCATCCTTTTTATACTGCAATCATGTAACACTCTATTTTATGAGCTGTCCTACTGGTAGCTGTCCTACTGGTGGAGATGGTAGGACCTTGATTTCAGGGAAAATTCTTATTCTTGACTTTTTAAGGTCTCAAATGGTACAAATTTGACTCCTTTTTTTTTTTTTTTACATTTTTGGTAAAGGATTTTATAGCTTAAGGAAAAAAAAAATCAAGTTTTTAATAATTTCTGTTGTAATATCTTTTTTTTTTCCTTCTAAGTGATCAGACAACAAAGTGGCTATTTCAACAACCGTGGACTTGATCCCACGACACTGCAAGATATAAAATGTGATAACTGTCTTTGAGTGGAAGATTCCCATCACCTCCTACTCACTGGCAAGTCCAGCTTGAATTTTGCTAGTGAAACCACATGCATGCACCATGCACACCAGGATTGTGGAAGACACAGAAATCACACCCCTGCCCTTTGGCCAGCACCAGGCACACTGTTTGTGACCTGTAGTCCTGCTCTAGCTACCAGCTCTGAGCCTCTCATTCCCCCTTCCCCTGCACATTGCCTCTTAAGTTGGCACGGCCTCACTGACCCCCTTCAATATCCTGTACTTCCAGGTTTGCAACTTCATCCATTGCAAAGTGCCAATTTACCTGCAGTTTTTTGATAGCCCATCTGACCAGGTGACTGACCAGGTTTGTGTATGATTATTGTTTGTTAATGTTAATTGGTCAGGTTTTCTGTCTGTGTTTGTCTCTCTCCCTTTCCTTATCCTCCCAACTGAAAAAAAAGAAACATTTTCACACTCCACATACTCTTGCCACTGACCAAGTTTGTTCTTGTCACAACCTCCCTTATCCTGTGTCTGTATGTTCTGTTTTGTGGCTCTTTGGAACATAAACCCTTAAAGGAGCAGACACGCTCCTCTTACATATGCTAACAGCATAAACTAACATTTATTTATTATGAATAGTCAAAAGAGTGAAATGGGAACCTAAGATGACAGCATGTGATTTGTTTGTGACTGATAAAAGGACTGAAGGAGTCCAATTTTCCATTTATAGCAGAATTGGAATATAAATTTCATTGGAACATATAAGTGATAAAGATAGGACTTGGCATTGATTCCCAGGGTAGAGAGGCTCTGTCTAAACTGTGTTGGAGAATACTACTTCAAATCCCTTGGCAGTGCACATGTCCTAGCTATATTGTAAAAGCATCCTCCAAAACGAAAAAAAGCAGGAAAATGGGAGATACTGTACAGCGAACTGCATTCTGAACAAATGTCTCAACAAAATGTTATGAAGCACCTGCAGAGATATGGCCAGATGGAGATGAAGAGAAAACATTGTCCTAGACACCTTCCTTGGAAATGCCAGGGCCCTGAAGACAACACGGAATCTTACTGACCCTTATTGGCTTCACCTGGAGTCTCCCCTGGAGCCCCGGAGCCTATGGGTTGGACTAGATGATCTCCAAAAGTCCCTTTCAAAGAACCACAGAATCACACGGGGTTGGAAGGGACCTCTGAAGATCATCGAGTCCAACCCCCCTGCCAAAGCAGGTCCACCTACAGCAGGTTGCACAGGAACTTGTCCAGGTGGGTTTTGAATGTCTCCAGAGAAGGAGACTCCACCACCCTCCTAGGCAGCCTCTTCCAGTGCTCTGCCACCCTCAAAGTAAAGAAGTTCCTCCTCATGTGTAGGTGGAACTTCTTATACTCAAGTTTGTGCCCATTTCCTCTTGTCCTATCCCTGGGCACCGCTGAAAAAAGACTGGCCCCTTCCTCTTCACACACACCCTTTAAGTATTTATAAGCACTGCTTAGATCCCCCCTCAGTTTTCTGTTCTCCAGACTAAAAAGACCCAAGTCCCTCAGCCTCTCCTCGTAAGGGAGATGTTCTAGTCCCCTAATCATCTTTGTAGCCCTCTGCTGTACCTTCTCCAGCAGTTGCCTCTCCTTCTTGAACTGGGGAGCCCAGAACTGGACACAGTACTCCAGATGGGGCCTCACCAGGGCAGAGT
>QJSC01012059.1:31765-62187 GCA_003697955.1 Calidris pygmaea
GCCTTTATTGAAGTACATCAGGTTCCTCTCTGCCCAACCCTCCAGCCGGTCCTGGTCTCCCTGTATGGCAGCACAGCCCTCCATCGTGTCAACCACCCCTCCCAGTTTTGTATCGTCAGCAAACTTGCTGAGGGTACACTCCATCCCCTCATCCGGGTCATTGACAAATATATTGAAGAGGACTGGACCCAGTACTGACCCCTTGGGGACTCCACTTGTTACAGACCTCCAACTAGATTCTGTGCCCCTAATCACAACCCTCTGAGCTCTGTCCTTCAGCCAGTTTTCAATCCACCTCACTGTCCATCCCTCTAATCCACACTTCCTAAGCTTACCTATGAGGATGCTGTGGGAGATGGTGTCAAAAGCCTTGCGGAAGTCAAGGTAGACAACATCTACTGCCCTCCCCTCATCTATCCAACCAGTCATGCCATCATAGAAGGCTATCAGGTTAGTCAGACATGACTTCCCCTTGGTGAATCCATGTGGATTTAAGCCCTGGTTTGCCCATCACCAGAAGTTTCAGGAGCTCAGTGGCACTCCATAGCCTGTCCCCATCATGGGGCAGCCTTGCCCCTGCTGACAGGAGACAGCATATAACCACAGTATGGAGAGGAGGAAGCATTACTGGGAAGGAAATAGTAAATCCAGAATAATGGAAAAATAAAAGACTCTCTGAAAGCAATTTGCTCTGTGGGAAGCTTGAACAGAGTTTTTTAGTGGGTGAGATGGCTTTTAAACATTTTGGGAACAAAATGCCTGAAAATAAGCTTCTGTAGTGTGTTCATCACCTTACTGACTGGAATAAAGATGTCACAGACTTCTTAAGGGATAAAATCAGAGTTCCTCTAGGATTAAGTATTTCCTTTCCATCTGGTTTAAAAAAATCTGCAGATTCTAAGGGATACGTGAAGAGAGAGATCCTGGTGCGCTTAATGGGAGAAAACATAATAAAATATTTTTAATAGTATTAATAGAGAATAGAATAATAGCCACCAAAAAAGAGTGGTAACATAAAAACATTTTACTGAAGAGTTAGACAGACCTGATGAGAAAAAAGAACAATAACAGATACCAGGATCCATCTTTACTGAGATATTGCAACAAGCATATCATTATAATATCACATCATGCAGTCTGCAAATGCTCATCTCCTAACAACCCACACAATGAAAGTAAATGTTTTAATTCCTGCTGCTCAGAGAGGATTATGGTGATATGAGATCACATTCTTATTTGGAAATACTGAGAGTTCTCTTCAACACATATTTTTGGCAAATATAAAACTTAAGAAATTCTTGTTCAATTAGAAGTGTCTTACAACATGTTTATATCTAAAGTGTTGCAGAAAAATGATGCTGATAATGCAATGACTTTGTATTTCCTTGAGAGAAAAAGACTGCCCTAACAAAGATTTTGCAATAAATACAAGACAGCAAATTGTTCCTACACTATAGACTCATTATTACAGAGATTAGTGATCTCTGAGATTAAGGTTGCCTACAAGTTTCCTGATAAAGTTTTACTTTAATGTCTTTAAGACTTCACCCTTGAAAATTGTTTTGTCTTGGTAATAGCCAGCTGTCTTACAAAGGGCAAACAATTGTTATAAGCAATCTTTCTCTCTGCAAGATTTTAAATCAAGGATCCCGCCAAATAAGATCCATTAAGCATCCATACACTTGGTGTATAATCAATAAAGTGAAAGAAAACCCCTGACATTTCTCCTCTCCAAGGAAATCCAAAGGGGAAGGAGGTCCAATAAATGAGAGTTAACATTAGGTAGAAAGAAGGGGAACTAACTAACTAACTAACTAAAAAGATGGTGATGTTCTATTCTATATGAGAGGCAATTCTACTAAAAGATAAACATGTTATAAACTGAAAAGTTTTGAATTTACCATAGCTTTTGGACTAGAAAGCTATAAATAACAATCCCTGGGGTAAGTACTCAAAGTATGGCTCAAACTTCCAGGATTAGCACAAATTCCAGGATTAGCCTAGGAAGGAAATGAAAAGGGCAGTAGATTTTGTGTATGGAATGAAGTAGAAGTTGTTTAAGATCTTTTTACCAACTGGGAGATAGGAGGAGCTGTTTGAGAATACTCCATCTGCTGTAAGATGGGGTCAATCACCAGCACTAGAGATAACCTCACTTGTAGGTAACATACTGGACCTTAGCAGTGCTCCTATGGTTAACCGGAAGAGAGAGCAGTGTGAACAGCTCTTTGCATGAGTGGAGAGCAGAGCATGGGCAGTCAGCAGAAACAGCAAGAGGCAGAACAAATAGTTGCAATGAACATGACAAAGCTTGAAAGGGTGGCCAGGAAAAGAACCAAACAACTTGTGGCACCATTCAGTAGAACCAATTGATCCCACAAGGTCATTTGTCTTCTTTGTTTTTAGCAAAGGTCACTTCAGCAAGATCACGTGTTTGCTAGATTAAGCTTTGATATACTGGATGCATTTTTTTTGAAACAAGGAAAAGTTCCCACCTAACCTAGAAGCTGCCTCATTTTGGGAAAAAGGAAGCTAGCCGCAGTTGTATTTTAAGCATTTAGATATTGTATACTGACTTGTTCCATCACCAAATTCATGTTTTCTTTCTTTAAGATACTTGATGGAGTTCCCACCCAAAACATGGGAAAATTAAACCAAACTTTTGATATTCAGTTCATGGTTACAAGTGAAGAAAATTTGCTATATTTTTCTCACATTTTTGGATAGGAAATCTAGCCAGTGTTTTAAAAAGAACCTGGGTGATGGTGTTAGTTATCAATTTCTGGCAGAGTGGTTCCATAATCACAAGTCAAAAATCTGAACTGCAAAGTCACGAGAATAGTACAGTGAGGTGACCAGCTCATACTAAGTGCACAGCTAAATTAATGGCTGATAACTCATCAGTGAAAATTTAATCTGGGGAGGATTCAATTGCAATATCAATGTACAAGTTGAAGAGCTTCCTAGGTGCATCATGTTAAAAAAAGGGAACTTGTTATCTTTGGTCCTGCCAATGGCAGGCCCATGGGACAATCCATAACACCCTTGAGTACTCAAAATTAAACTTGAGCTTGGTTTAACACATATACCCAAAAGTAAACCTAAGCTGGATTTAACTCTCCCCATGAAAAAATATTCTCAGCTAAAATGATGAGTTATATGTGACATGAAAACATCTTGTGTAACACTTCCTGTTTAAAAGAAAATCCTGCCAGTAGATTTTAATTTACTTTTGGTTGGATTTTTTTTCCCAAAATTGAATGGAATCCATGAAAAATTATGTTTTCTTGGAAAATCAAATTACCGTAAAAAATCATATCAAAATAACTGTAATTTCTGGGGCTTTTGGGGGTTTTTTGGGGGGGATTTTTGGTGTTTTTTTTTTTTTTTAACAAATGTTCCCCATTGTACTGTTCCAACATAAATAATATCTAATGAGAATAATTTAATGTAGAAAGCACGAGACAGACATACTTCATGGGAAATTCAGTTCAGGTCTCCTCTTAATTGAATGCTTAGTGCAGTCATATACTTAGGAAAGGCACTGTAGAACATCAATACATATTGGCACCTCCTTTTCCATCTCTGAACTCAACTTCTAAGTGTTGCTTCAGTGGATGCTTCTTTGTTTTACCTACTAGCTAGCTTTGGGTCTATGGGTAGGGTTTTTTTTGCTTGTTTGTTTATTGTTTTTTAGTCAACCTTCTCATGTCTTTATCTCTCCCCTAAGCACCTTCTAATTTGGAATTATACTTTGTAACTACTATATCAATACACTCTTTAGCATCCAGCTTCTATGTTGGATAGAAGTTTTTTAACTGAATTTTAACTTTTAACTGAATGGAAAAATGGGTTTGCTTTTCAAAAAGAAAGCATTTAAGATCAAAAGATACTGTGCTTGAACATATGAAGTATTATGAAGTGGAATTTTTTCTAAAAAAAGTCTTATACCACCTCACATCAGTTACCTCAAAATAACCTTAGACACAGTATGCCTTGGTTCTGTACCAACGTGAGAATAGGATCTTTCACCACCACCTTCCCTTCCCTTCCCTTCCCTTCCCTTCCCTTCCCTTCCCTTCCCTTCCCTTCCCTTCCCTTCCCTTCCCTTCCCTNGAGTAGGGCTTAAATAGTGTGCAATAATTTGGCTTGAGGCCATACCTTGAGCAATAAGAATAAAACAAAAATATTGAGTAGCTGTGCATTAAGTGAGAACCATCTATTCTGTGCAGTGAATGAGAAAGGGCCAGGAACAGAACATCTCAACCTTCTTTTTTGAAATTACATTTTCTTTTCTTTTAAAAAAAGTGTATTGCATAATATATAAGGAATACAGACAGGAAAAAACAAAGTAGAATTATGCAAATATATGTCATGCCTCTGCAAAAAGGGATTAAAGTAAGGTCATCAGCCATTTTAGTTCTCATTTTTTCCTAGATTTTTATTCTTCATTTCTGTTTCCTAAAACCTGATTCATTTATATTCTTCCTGAGATGATTTGAAGCAATGATTCCTTTTTTGATTCAATTGAACTTAAATCTAATATACTAAAATAAAATATACTGGGATTGTCAACAGATTTGCTAAACTGGACACCTAGGGAATCAGAACTGCAGGGCACACCGTGACAAACACCTGGACTGCCTTTGATACCATGCCAAAGGCAACCAAGCAACAATCTGCTGAGGGCTGGCCAGCTCCATGCAGGCTTTAGCTTGCCTTCTGGACCATATTCCACTCAGCAGTGTAGATTTATCGTAATGATGATGGATTTGGTATCTGAATTTGATTCCTTCCCTGATTCTTTCCCTAGGGAAGATGATGTATACAGTTATGTAGTAATGTATGCTATTTATTTCCAAGTCCACATTTACAGTATATTTGAACAAAGGTAGGCAAGAAACTTCGCAGGAGAATTGGTGAGTTTTGTAATAATTCTTTCTTGGGTTACATAGTCTCATTTACATCAGTGTTGACCTTGTTTCAGACATCTAACTCTGATATACTTAATTAATTAATTTTATAGTCAATAGAGGAAATACAGTAGCTCTAGAGGATAATTAGTCTGATCCTGAAGTAGGCCAGATAAATCACTGTCTGCTTACTGTTATGTCTTTCCAGTTGCTTTGAAAGAAGACAGTGGTGACTAAGTAAAAGCTAAACGTCTACCTGTAAAATGCATTAAATTTCTTGAGATGATTCTCACCCTAGTTCTCTATTAATTGACTCCATGTGTTATTTGACATAAACTATGTATCGAGTTCTCTGGTTCAGAATTTCCTATAACATATGTTTGTATTTGAAAGAATATATTTTTAATGAAAACACCAGTATTTTTCTTTCAGGTATTAAAATCTAATACACTTTTCTGTAGATGCAATTCTTTGCTTTATGCTCTAAAATATGTTCTGTACCATGTTTAGTTAGGGAATAGGCAAGTGGTTTCAACTTTAGTCCAATAGTTTTGTATTATTATGTTCCTTCTAATGCGTAGGGTATTTCTACCTTAATTGTTAAGGATATAAAACATATCAGGTATATTCTTATATTTACGGCAGTTAAACACGGCTTTTCAGTTCCTTAAATTGAACATATGTAAAATAAGAAGTCAATACTAAGGAGATTTCTAGCAAAGTGCAGTATGACATTTCTGAATAAGATCAGGAGCTTTTCTCAGGAAAGTGAATGTAAATGAGGACTGGGTACAGGTTAACCTTATTCTATTAATTTTACCATTTTACAGTAGGAAGTAAATGCCAGAAAAAAAACCACTTTGCATATAAATTGCTTCAGTTGTCTGTAAGCCTCCCCATGAAAAGGATAAGGAATAAGTTGCCATACTTTGTATTTTTAAATGATATAAAAGGTAATCCTTTAGAATGTAGATAATCACAACTATAACAAACTAATGCCTCTAGAAAGAATGAAGATTTCAAGTGGAATGATATTTTTGGTATCACTTCAGGAATTGAAGGACTTTCATCTAAGATTTAGGCTGAGAAGACTAATAAAGGAAAGATTAAAAGAGCAAAATATGCAGATCTCAATAAAAAAATGGTTAGAAAGTGTCATGACAATTGTCAAGAAGTAGGGCCAACTGAATTATTCATTATAAATACTATTAATTACAAATTTTATCCTTTTTTTCTATCTGTGAATTGCTTGCAAACTAATGCTGAGTCTGAATGTACTTGTTATTCATATATATTTGCCTATGGCCTGTTCACAGCTGCTCACATTGACTAGTCACTATTTGTTATTTTTAGTGTATGATTGCTCATCTTATATGGTATTGTTTTTGCTCCAAGATTGGCTCATACTGCACTATATCAAATAGGGTAACAAAGAATAAGAGATAATGCTGAATTATGACTGCCATCCTATGAACGAATTTTAGACAAGTAATTATTTGTACTAACTTCAAAAAGATATCCAGGATTCACAGACTTTTTTGGATAGCTAGTTGCAATCTGTGTAATCAGGAACAATGGACAATAATGGCTCACACAGAACAATTAACTCACTGCTGTGTATTAGTGAGGATATTTGTATATTATAATCTACATTATTTGACCAGCTGTTCCTACTCTGCTCATATGTGATCACAATGGCTCCCATAATCACCTATGCAGTATTAGTTACTTCATTTTTGAAAGCTGTATTTTGCAGACAAAGAAGCTTAGTATAATAATAGGAAGTGCTCATTGCAACATGCTGACAGCTGGAACTGGATGATAAATAAAGCAAACATATTCCAAGTTAAGAAAATATTCTGAACATTAGCAGTTCTTCCAGAAATGAACCATCATGGACCCATACTCTTTAGTCACGCCAGAAGGGGGAGGAAAGAAAATGAACAGGCAAGGAGAAACAGTCATCCTTTCAATTCAAGGGATGTGTTACTGCTGTCACAATGATCTGAAATACCTTGCATCACTACCAACCATATTGCACCTAGTCTCTGAGTTAAGAAATGTGTCATATCTGTAGAACTGCAAGGTTGAATTTCAGCTGTCCTATCAATCTCAAAAGTAGATATCAAATGTATGTTAGTCATTCTATAATGAAAGGGAAGACAGATAAGCATCTCATTCAGTCAATCCATGCTAAGCCAAAATAAATGTTTTACACAGTTAAAGTTCTCTGGATTTGCCTGTCCCTCTGAACTAGCTATTGCAAGGTATTTGAACTGGCTGCATCGCTTTTGTATTGTTATAATTAGTTTGGATTAATTGCAGTATAGTCACCAAGACTTCAGGGAACAATATTCTCCTTCCTCCCAGACTATATTTTAAAGTGACGATTCTTTATTCTGTTCTCTAAGGTGAAGAAGTAGTAGAAGCAAATTTTATCAGGCTGAGAAATGTGTAAAAATCAGATTTTTGCTTCTTTTGTTGTGCATAGATTTTTATGTAACAAGCCTTTGGTAATAGGAATAGCTTGAGTCTGAAATCCCAGAAATGTTAGAAAGTGGGGTTATTTTGATTGCTGTCCTTAATGTAGGTTTCAAAATTACACCTAAAGTAAGTAATTATACCTTAAGGTTTCTGAATATTTTGCCTAATATGACTCTTTTTTTTTTTTAGTGATGGTGATAACATCCCAATTAGTTCATCAAATAATCTTTTTTTTCTAACCATTGTTTGTATTCACCTTGCAACAGATGTTCTTTCCCTAGGAACTGATTCTATGTGATTATTTTGGAAATTTAGCTACAGTGATCATTGCAGAGGCTGGAATGAGAATTACAGTTGAATGTCAACAGGATAAGGGGAGAAAATAAGATGGAAAAGCTCATGAGTCAAGATAAAAGACAGGAAGATCAGTTACCAATTACCATCCCAGACAAAACAGACTCAAGTAGCAGAAGAGTAATTTAATTTATTGCCAATTAAAGTAGAGTAGTATGGTGAGAAACAAACACAAACAAAATTAAAACATCTTTCCCTCCCACTTCTTCCAGCTGAATGTCACTTCTCTACTCCCTCCCCCAACCTCCCCAGTACCATGGGGGAATATGAATTGTGGATTACAGTCATTTCATAACAGTTCCTCTCTGCCATTCCTCTCCCTCTCCATGGGCTGCAGTCCTTCAGGATAAGCCTGTTTCAGTATAGGTCTTCCAAGGGCCACAGTTCCTGTCACGAGCCTCCTCCAACTTGGTTTGTTCATGGGCTGTAACTTGCTTCAGGCCATACCTACCTGCTCTGGGAAACACCTCCCCACAGGCTGCAGGCTGCACTTCTTCCCTTTCCTTGTTTGCTGACTTTGGTGTCTGTAGAGCTGTTTCTCACAGTTTTTTTTGCCCTCACTCTTCTATCCTATCTGCTGCAAAGTATTTCACCCTTTCTCAAATATGTTTTCCCTGAGGCACTGTTATCTTGGCTGAGGGGCTCAGCTGTGCCCTGTGGTGGGTCTGTTTTGTAAATGTCTGGAACTGTGTCTAGCATGGGGCAGCCCCTGGCCTCTCCTTACCGGAGGCCACCCCTCAAGCTCCTCTCCACTACCAACACCTTGACATGTCCAATATAATAACACACTGTTATGAAAACAAATTTTGGCATAAAGTAATTTCTTATTGGAGAGTGATAGCTATTATCTCTTGAATTTCCTTATTTATTTTTAAGCACTGGAAGTTAGAAAAGTTGTGAGGTAGAGAGGAATAACATTAGTGCAAAAAGAATGAGAATGCAGAAACACAGTCTTCTCTTGGTAGTGCTCCTTAAATGCTGACCTTCCTCTCTGTCTCTGTCCCTCTCCCTAAAATCGTCATTCTCCTAAAATAAGCAGATGTCATCCAAACATCTATCCCTTCTTTGAAAGTTTATTTTTTTTTTTCTGTGTCTAGACTTGTTTATAAATAACAATTGAGTTGGTACTGAAAATGTGTTTCCCTTGTTGGGTTATAGATCCTCTCTTCTGAGAAATAGCTGCAAGTCATTAGTGGGGTTTTTACTTGTTAAACTACAGTTATATATATCCATTCTTTTAATATAAAAAGATGTAATTAATAACTTCTTACTAAACAGCATACAATAATATATCCTAAGGCATGGATTTGAATGTGCCCGTCTGAAGGGTCAGTGGAAGATATATAATACTAACTATTCATACTTAAGACTCGAGATGAAAATTAGTTTATTTATTAGTTAGTCCATATTAGACATATATTCATACAAGAATAGCTACATATTTTGGAATACGGAAAGAAATAGCAGAGGGTAGAGTAATGAGGGAAGGAATTCCACAAGCTGAAATTAAAAGAACAGTCCATTAATGCAATAATTTCCTTTCCCAGCCCCCCTTTTTTCCTTGGAGATAATTCTTATAAATTTCTCCAACATTAACTTCTTTGCCTTGCCTTGCCTTGCCTTGCCTTGCCTTGCCTTCCTTTCCCTTCCCTTTTCTCCTGGACAAACCTGTGATTCCTAACCATTCCCACCTCATCTCTTACGTACTCTCTGAGTACTGTTTTGTGAATTATAAATAAGTTTTTCCCATAATAAAATAGAACAATAAAAAGGTTAACAGTGTTTTTACCTGCCATCAAGAAAATAACGAATAATGGTTTGCTTAATCAATAAATTGCACAACACAAAGTGGAAAAAGTTCTGCGTTCTAAATTAGACTCACAATTTTTTATAGAATCAGAAAATCACATGGCTGATGTAATAGTCAATTAAAAAAAAAAACTACTACCTCTTTATTTTAAAAAATGATATTAGAACAATGGATAATGTGCAAAAAAAATTAGGTTTTTTCTGTCACTCATTGTACAGAGCCAGCTTCTAATTTATGACAAATAATCAATGCGAGTCCTAGGCAATTTACTGCTGCTAAATTGAGACCTCCACCTGCTGTCCGGTTGTTAAAATATATTACAAAAGACTCCCTGATATAAAGTAAATGTACATTCAGTTTAGAAAAGGAGAGTTCCTTTACTGCATTGTTTTCATGGTTTTCTATGGAATAAATAATATTTCTATGTGACGTTTAATTTCTTCTTAAAATAATTATGTGAGAGATAAGAAGCGTTAATCCTCTGGAGATGCCTATTTCTCTCCACAGATTATACAAGAAACATACAATAGCTGGCTTGCACTACAAAATTTAATTTCTAAAATTAAAAAACATGATTCTGACATTATGTAACATTAAACAAGTTGCATGATTTTAAAAGTAAAAATTTAATGACAATCTTAGAGGACTACCATTCAAAGGAGAAATAAAGAATTTCACAAATTGAAACAAGATCGGTTCAGGAAAAAACATGTTCACAGTAAGAGTTATGAAGCAGTTTAACATGTTGCTCTTAGAAACTGTGAATAATCCAATCTTGAGGTGTGCTGGCAGGATAAAGCTCTGAGCAAACAATCAAATTTCATAGTTGCCCTATGTTGACTGGGGTTTCGGACCAGGTGACTTCAAAGGTTCTTTCCAGTGCAAGTACTTGCATATTCATAAGCACTTACATTTACTTTAGTTTACCATTCATTTTCACTATAATATATATCAACTTTAATTATTTGTAATAAGTATCTTTGATTTTTATCTTCTTATGCAATTCATGGTGTTAAGTAATTATTTTATCCCATTCTAGAGAAATAAAAGACAACATGCATGCATAAAGGCAATCACATATATTTACCGCCAAATGCCAAAAACTTCACTTCATAGACTTAACACATCTATGAACGCAGTGAGATCATGCCCAGGATACTCTCACATGACCAATCTTAATGTCTGCATTTTTAAAGGCTGAGGATCCTGATAACCTTTTAGATGTAATGTGTTTTCCATCTTTCCTCAACTTTCTGAAAAGATCAGAAACTTCTCCATTAAGTGGACGATGTAGTTTAACTTGCATTTCCATCCAAATGTAATAAACTTTTTAATAAGAACATTATAATGAAGCAGTAATAAAATTGTACCTTTGCTTTAGGAAATGTGAAGCAATTCTGTCAAGACAATATAGTGAGTAAGCAGCAACAATTCATTTGACCAAATGTAAGCTTCTGCCTCCAAGTTATTTACTCTACACATCCATTATAGTCAATAAAGAGAAAGAAGCACTTCCAATAAGCACTCAATCTCATTTTATATTAGTTGTATAAAATAGATCAAATGAATAGCATTCTTGTGAAAGACTACAAAGGAGCCTAGGAGTACCACTCCGATGTAAATGAATCACACTGCAGTTCCTGACTCCCACTTAACAGCCATTACACTAGATCTGAACAGAATTTGGAATGATAGTTTCAAAGGGAATTTCAAATGCTAATTATGCTTTTATTCCAAACTTAAACATTTGGGGTTTTCTCCTCTCAGTAAATAAACTTTATTTTACTAATTTTGATTCAGAATAATAATTTAGAAAAGTATTTATTATCTAAATAAACTTGAATAACTTTGAGTGTTATTCTTGCCTTAATTTAAATTTTAATTTGGTATTTTCATATTATTTCATGAATCTCAGTAAGTGCAGTGCAACATACTTAACTATAGAGCTTCACAATATATCTTAAAATTCATTTTTTACAGGTGTTGGACAATTTAATAATATTCAGCTGAAAGAAGAAATAAAGCAAAGAGGTATTTGGCTTAGAATAAAATGCGTTTTGTGACAGAAAGTATTTTGAGGAAAATTTTTTAACCAGTTCCACAGATGACTACTTTAAAGTGCCTTCTCTAGTTTTGGCCATATACTACTTCTTGTAGTTAATCATGAGAACTGATACATATATTCTTAGAAGGAAAGTCAGTTGCTATATATGAAAATAAGCTTATTATGTAGGTCAGTGAATGATTCACAGTAAATTATTTATCAAGGGAATGCACTTTCTCTTTCCCATAGTCAGTTGTCTAGGAGCCAATTACCAATGCAATTTTGAATAAATCTATGAAAAACCATATAAATGTCCTTGTTCACTGGATTACTCATGTTTATGATATTTATTTTTGTATGACATTGAAGTCTTTAGCTGGGGAAGAACTATCAATATTTTGAAGCTACACCAGGGATGCCATCCATATGAGACATGAAGGCCAGGAAACAACTGATGAAGATCAGGGAGTCAGTAATAGTCTGGAAAGAGCTGTGTTCCTGGATAAAATTATGTACAGCATTCACAAAAATAAATTAATATGTGTAGGGTCTTAAAGCTGATGCATTTAAGAAACCAGATAAATATTAATAGATCTTTTAAAGTTAGAAATTAATGGAAGATATAGAATTTTAAGAACTGCAATTCCTAATTCTGTCTTCTTCACTTCAACATTTCTTTGACATTCATCTTTACAGTTTCTTGGGAATGATGCACCATTTTAAAGGGCAGTATGTTTTCAGGCAGTGCATGCTAGTGTTTCTATGCTAAAAACTCTTTTTGTACTCTCAAAGTACATAAATGTAGCTTACAGCTGCAGGTGTTTGGTTCTTGTTAACCAGCACCACACCATCAACTCTATTTAAGATCTCAAAATCTTAAAAGGATGCTTACGAAACAAACAAAAATCATCATGTAGAGACAAACTATTTAGCACCTTAGCGTAGTACATATATGGATTTAGAAAAGGCAAGTTAATCTTTGATGAGATCATTTTTTCTTTCCCTGCATCACTGTTTGACTACCTATCCTTATTATCCAGGCTCTAAGGAAGGGATATTGAAGAGTTTCTGAGGATGCTGAGACTGGACACTCAGTACCTTCCATAAAAGTTTCTTATTTACTTTCACAGCTACCAGCTGCTATTCAGCCTGGTTTCTTAAATCCTTAGCTCTCTGATAATACTGATGTCACTGTCTACCCCCTCCAAGCCTGTTAAAAAAAAACCTCAACAAACCCACAGTAAAAGAGATGCTATAGCCTTTCATCCTACACCCTTTCCACCCCCACTTATATTATCCTTTTATGACTTGGCTGCAAAGTGTGTTCAAAGCTTTCTAGTTTCAGACTTGTACAAGTCTGTAAATACCAGCAGTTGTCAAAATCTGCATTCATAGAATCACAGGACCATAAATAATTCAAGGAAGGTACTGAGCATGTCTCTAATTCAAAATCCTTCGCAAATTAGGGTCAGCTCAGACCAGGTTGCTTGGGGCTTGATCCAGTCCTTAAAAAACCTGCAATGGTGGATCCTGTAAAACCTCTCGGGACACTTGACTGCTCCCATGGGTAAAAGTTTTTTCATATAACCAATATGAACCTCTTTCATTTTAGTTTATTCCTGTTGTTTCTCACCTTCCTGCTTTGCACCACTATGAAGAGCCTGGCTTTTCACCCTGCAGGTACCAGGTGGCTGTTAGGGGCTCCTGCAACTGTCTCTTCTGCAGGCTGAACAAGCCTCAGTTCTTCAGCCTCTATTCAAAACACAACTGCTCCAGCCTTGGCCATCCTGGTGGCCCTCCCCAAGACTCTTCAGTTTATCACTATCTTTCTTGTTTTGCGAGGAGTAGGGAGAACAAAACTGGATGCACGATCTAGAAAAGAAGAAGGATCACACCCTTGACCTGCAAGCACCGCTCTTCCTAATGCAGTCTGGGATGCTGACAGCATTTTTTGCCACAAGGACACATTTCTGGCTCAGGTCAGCTTGTTGTCCACTAGGATCCACAGGTTCTTTTCCACAAAGCTGCTTTCAACCCAGTTGGCATTAAGCATGTATTGATGCATGGGATTATTCCTGCCCAGGGGCATGACTTTGCATTTCCCTCTCCTGAATTTCATGAGGTTCCTGCTGGTCCATTTCTCCAGGACTTCAAAGTCCTTCAGAATGGAAGTGCATCAATCTGGTGTATTGACCACTCCTCACAGTGTTGTACCATTGCAAAGCTGCTGAGGGTGCACTCTATCCCATCATCCAGCTCATTAAAAAAGATATTAAACATTATTTGATACAGTATTGACACTTGTACAGGGTTGACTACCTTGTACACTACCTTGGCCGCTAGTTGGACTCTGTTCCAATGACCACAACCCTCTGAGCCCAACCGTTTACAGTTTTCAGCCTACTTCACTGTGGTGGTGATTTGATTCATCCTCAGAAAATTCATGCTGCCAGAATTGTTTTCATCTCCTTTGTGAGTCCAGAAAAGTTTCCCAAAAGAACTCACTCCATGATTTTCCCAGGCATTAAAGTGTGGTTGACAAGCCTGCAGTTTCTCATATTGCCTTCTGGCCTTTTTGGAAGACGGGTGCGAGACTTGTCTTTCTCTATTCATGAGAAGCTGCCCCAGTCTTCATGACCTTTCAAAGATGATTGAGAATGGCCTCATAAGAACATTAGCAACCACTCCCAGCACCCATAAGTGGCAGCCTGTCACCTCCTGTCATGAATTCCCTGTTTAGTCCATGCCGGTCTCCTGATATATCCTTTGCCAAGTAATGTGATGGATCCTTCTTGCCCTTAGAAAATTCTGTCCTTAAAGACCTGACTCTTTTCTTTAGCTCCCTTGCCCTTCAGAGCTGCCTCTGGGAACCCACCTACCAATTTTCCTGAATAAGCTGAAGACTGCTCATCTGAAGTCCCGGGTCTGTACTCAGCTATTCTCCTTCCTTGTTCCCATAAGGAGATTGAACCATACTGTTTCATGGCAACTGCAGACAAGGCTGCCATTGATAATCATATCCCAAACCAGTTCTTCATTATTAGTAAATAGTAGATCCTGATGTCTATCTCCTCAGTTGTTCCATTCAGTATATAAACCAAGACATTATCCTTACCCTTTAGAAACCTTAACTGTTTGCATCCTGTCATATTACCTTTTCAGCAGCTGGCAGGGAGTTTAAGGTCCCCCATAAGATCCCAGGTGTGTGATATCGAGACTCCCTTGAGATATTTAAGATATTTTTTTTTTGCTTCCTCATCCTGATTGAGTAGTCCTGAAAAAATTCCTACCACAATGTGACTCACGCTGCCTCTCCCCTGACACTGACCCACAAATTTGCAAGCCAGCCATTCACAGGGGAGCTCCCTAGACCTAAACTGTTCCTTCTTAGAGAGGGCAACCTCCTTATCATCTTTCCTACTATCTTTCTTGAAATCCTGGATATATCTGTCACAGCATGTGAGTCATGTAAGGTAGCCCACCTCAGTTATTCCAAAAATGTTGTAAGCTTGTGACCATACGCAGCACGCTGGATTCTCGTGTTTGTTTTCCAGGCTGTGAGCATTTTCATCCGTATACTTGAGGAGGTACTCCTTTTGTGCTGTTTTTCCATTCCTGAGGTCTTTTCTGTGTGACCCTGTACTCTTTATTCTCCACTTGTCCTCCACTTCCTACGACGCAATGAGTTTGGAGATATATTTAAAAATTACGAAGAAGTTACAAAGTACAATATTTTAATGCAGGAAATATTTCCTCTTTCAAGAAAAATACAAGTACAGTAGATATAGGGGTTTTTTCTTAACATTTTACAGTAGGATTTCTGAAAGTATGACCCACACAACATGTTCCAGTGAATAGATGGCTAGTTACACAGTGCTGATTTGGTTTGGGGTTTTTAGTTGTTGTTGTTGTTGTTATTTTCCAGCTGCTAAACTTATGTTAAAAGATAACTGAAATACTTTAAGCACTTATTTTTTTGTCTGAAAAAATACGGTTTGATACAGTGATATTATACTTTAGTGAATCATGATCCGTGCTGTTAAAAATTGACGTGTCATACTACAGAGCTGTAATTCTGTAAGAAAGAATACATATAGCTGAGGGTATTTTAGGATTTTAGGACTATAATAAATAGAATAATGAATGATAACTGAAAGCTTGTATCCAGAATTTACTTCTTCCTTAAACCATAGTTCCTAGCTTCCACTTCCCATTTACATGTTGTGATTGTTTCCCCCCAGAAATTTAAACTCAATATATTGCAACTACAGAAATTTTTAAAAACAAACTTATTGTGATTACTACATCTCAAATTGGCAATAAGCAGCAGAGAAAGAGTGGGAGTTCCCTATTAGTAGCAAAGTCAGCTCCTGGTTTCTGGCAGGCAAGCATAGAACTAAATGAAAAACATACCATAAATAAAAACAAAATGCTATAGAACCCCATATCTTTGATTTCAAAGTCCTGATGAACCAAGATAGAGAAATAATATAGTATCATATATCAAGTCAGGATCACAAACTCTGAATAAAGAATTAAAATATTGGTAGGTCATTCACAGCATGTTTGTGTGTCTCTTCTCCCCTCTCAGTTACTACATTTTAAGTAGTCATAGTTATATTGACTTGTCATAATTCACATTTCTGTTCCCCTGGGTTGATCCAGAAGGGTAAACTTCCCCTGCAAAATTCATTCTTTACTATAACATTTCTATTAAAAATATGCAATTACAGCAAATAGAGCAAATGGGTATAAAAGAGATTTTCAGAAGTACTGTGGTCCATTCCTCTGCCAAAGGTAAAATATTCATACATAAACCTTCTTGACAGTTGTTTGTCTAAGATGTTGTTAAAAACTAAATAAATGGTGGAGATTCCACTGCATTTCTGTTTCCCCAGGGCTAGTTCTCTTTAATATCTTTATCAATGACCTGGATACAGGATTTGAGTGCACACTAAGTTTGCTGATGATACTAAACTAGGAAGAGCTATTCATTCCCTCAGGGGTAGAGGGGCCTTACAGAGACATCTTGATAGATTAGAGTGCTGGGCAAGCACCAACTGTATGAAATTTAACAAGGACAAATGCCAGACTCTAAATCTGAGGGGGTGAAATCCTGTATAGATTGGGGGACAAGAGGATGAGGTGCAGCCTTGCAGAAAGGGATTTGGGGATTTTGGTTGATGGCAAGCTTAATATGAGTCAACAATGTGCCCTGGCATCCTAAAAGCTAACCATATCCTGGGGTGCATTAAGCACAGTGAAATTAGCCAGTTGAAAGAAGTGTTTGTCCCACAACACTCAACATTGGTGTGGCCTCACCTCAAGTATTGTGTGCAATTTTGAGCTTCATAAGAATGATGTTAAAATATTAGAATGTGTCCATGGGAGGGCAATAAAGATGGCTGAAGTACTAGAAGGCATGACTTCGGAGCAACTCAGAATACTATTTCTGTTCATCTTCAGGGAGACTGAGGGGTGGCCTCATTGCTGTCTACAACTGCCTCACGAGGAGTAGAGAGGGAGATGCTGCTGTTACCTCTCTGGTGCCTGCAGACAATACAGGAAGGAATGGTTTACAGCTGCATCAGGAGAAGTTCAGACTGGATATTGAACTCACTCCCATCTCCTAGTTCAGTTTTGGTACCCCAAATCAGATGCAGTCCTCCAAATGAGGCTTTGTAAAGTGGAAGGATTTCTTCACATTTTACTTATGCTGCTAATTATTATACACATCTGTTTTCTGTCAGCTTATTTAATAAACATCCATGGAAGTTACACTACGATTAATTTTAAAGTCCTTGTTTAATGAAGAGCATGCAGCAGTGAAAAATTAGTTGTCACCCATTTCCAAGTAGATAGAAGATGCATAAAATATGTATATACACATACACACACATAACAGAGCATAAAGTGCAATAAATATGTGTATATGTAACAAGATATGTACTTCAAAGTATCCCACAGATGTATTCCAGGTTTGGTTTGTTGTTTTGGTTTGTTTGTGGGTTTTTTTCTGATGATATTCTAGTAATATAAGATTATTTTCATTTCACTAAATCTACGGGACTCTCAAATTTCCAATTATATATGGTGCTTCTGAATGTTTTGTGAGGCTCTGAATAATGTCAATCTTATTTCATTTTGCATTTCTGAAAGCTGCACAGTTTTTCTTCCTCAACTGAGGGATAAGTGGTTCAATTTGAATGAATGCTTACTTCACAAGCTTGATTTGTTTGGAAGAAATGTGCATAGGCTAGAAGACATAAGAGCAGTGTTTTTCCTGCATGGACTCACAAGAGCAAGAAGAGAAACATTTTCCTCTGTGATATAATTGTGCCAGATTTCTTCAAAGCTTCCTGCTTTGGGGTGAGAGTCAAGAAAATACATGGTTACACATGCAGTAGTAAGCCACCTGGGTAAGCTCCTGAAATGGAGGTTTACTCTTAATGGAATAAATGGCAACTACATTCACTTGAGCAATTTTTAAAAATGCAAAATATCTCCAACTGCTCTTCTGACTACCTAGCTGCCTGCAACATTCTCATTCCTTAATTTTTGTGGCTTATATTTAAATATATTGCTTCTTATTCCCACCTCACATAAACAACTCCAGCTAGGAATAATTTATTTTACTTAGATAGTTTAGCTCTGAATTTGGATTCTTTCTTTAAGTGAATATCTAATGTCATACACCTCTCTCCAGATAGTGTGAAAAGATACTAGAGTATGTTGGAGACATCCTTTTACTGCAGATAAGGGACAAAGTAACCAGTTGCAAGTGATTTAAAATCCCCGTAATAGGGGATAACAGACTGAGACTAAGAAGATAAAAATAGTGTGGATGAAAGTGATCAAAAAGAATGGGACTCAGGTGCTCTAGTAATTATGTTTCTTATCTGAGCTAGTTATCTAATCTCTCTCTTTGGTCATTCTTTTATAAGTGTCTGTCTCTCTATACAGACTATTATCTATCACTTTCAATAAAGAAAGACATAATTAGTTTAGGCTAAATGCCTAACTTTAAGAAATTCAAAATTACCTGAGCAGAATACTGTTTTCTACATGGAAAATCACATTAGGAATACAGTTTTTGGAAAAGTCTGATGCCCATATAATTCATCAAAGTAACAAAATCTATTGATTTGCAGACAATATTAAAACTGATTAGGCATATTAAGTCATTCAAAATATGTTTGAAAAAATCATGCCACAAATTTTGTGTATTTCTATAGCAATTGCTCTATAATTACTGTGAATTATTTGAAAATGGGACAATCTGAATGCACATGCACAGGTATTTGGGGAGCTATGTAGCAACTCGGTGTATGGGACTGTGCCATGCCTACAATACAGTGGGGGTGAAAAGAGGCAAACCAAAGTTCCTGGGTGCTCACGGATAGTCCCATTTAGATTTCACCTT
This sequence comes from Calidris pygmaea, assembly GCA_003697955.1. Classification (NCBI taxonomy): domain Eukaryota; kingdom Metazoa; phylum Chordata; class Aves; order Charadriiformes; family Scolopacidae; genus Calidris; species Calidris pygmaea. The sequence continues at coordinate 50,794 of QJSC01012059.1, forward strand.
CTTCTTGTAGAAATCGACTCCTGTACAGATAAGCCTATAGCATTTAATTAATTTTTCTAATATATCACAAGCAAACTTACAGTAAGTTTGTAGTTGGTACAAAGTATCCTCACCTCAGTCACCAAGCCAAGCAGCTCCAGTGCCAGCAGGATTTGCAGCAGGGTGCTCTAGCACAGTGCACAGCGGAGTTTCCCAAACTGGCAGGGAACTTCAGGGGGAGCCAATAGAGCAGCCAGGAGCCCGCAGCTCCCACAACAGTGGCTGGTGACACCATGGTGGGCTTCCCACAGTTATAAAAGAAGACCCAGGGGAGCGCTAGCGACCAGGAGCACTGCAAACAGGGCACGCAAACAGGGCATAACATGTCAGCAAGGGCATGGCACAGCAGTTTATGTGTCAGCTTGCATGGAAGGGTGCTGTACCTCTGCTATCTCACCCAGGGAGCAATGGTGTCTACTTGGAAGAAGGCCACATCCTCTCAAAATTCTGCACCCGCCATGACTGACACAGCTCCTCAGACAGAGCTCTAATGGGAACATGCTGTCACCCAGGTATCAGCATGTTCCCATGGTCTCATGCCAGTACTAGACAGCAGGAGTGAGCACACCTGTGGGAGGTGCACTCAGCTTCAGGAACTCCTCTGCTTAGTGGAACAGCTCCCGGAAGAGCTGAGTAGATTGAGGAGTTCACGAGAGACATAGATTATTGGAATAGCACCCTACCTTCCCTGGGACAGGCCCAACAGGCAGATGGAGGATTGCCTATCCTCTCTCCAGCTGGCAGAATGTGGTGACTTAAGATACAGGGGGCAATGGCAACAAGTTTATGCCCCGGTGCAGCAGACACATCTCCTCCACCATTACCTCACCTTCCCAGGTGCCCTTGCATAATAGATACAAAACTCTGCAAGTGGAACTGAACCATGACACTGATGAGGCTTCATCTAGGTTGGAGGTGTCACCAAGGTTAAGTCAGCCTACGCCCTGCATCAAAATCACTTTCATAATGAAAAAAAGACAAGTTATTGTCATAGGAGACTCTCTCCCGAGGGGAACAGAAGGTTCAACATACAGACTGGAGCCACTTCTTAGGGAAGTTTGCTGCCTTCCTGAGACCCAGGTTTAAGATCTGACAAGGAAACTTCCTACCTTGGTACAGACCTTGAAATATTATCCATTATTGTTTTTTAACATAGGGAGCAATGAAGTTGCACCAAGAAGTCCAAGGGCAAACAAGAGAGACTTCAGGGCCTTGACACTACCGGTTAAGGTATCAGGAGCACAAGTAGTATTCTCCTCTATCCTTCCAGTTGCAGGGAATGATAAGGGAAGAAACAGGAAGAGCCAGCAGATCAATAACTGGCTCTGAAACTGGTATCACCAGCAGAATTTTGAGATTTTTGATCATGGGTCAGTCTACATGATATCTACATGATATCAAGTCTGCTAGCAACAGTATTCCTGTCTTAAAGGGGGTAAAGGACCTTTGCACAGGAGTTAGAAGGGCTCATTGAAAGAGCTTTAAGCTCTTAAGGAAAGGGATAAAATCAGGCTTGCAAAAGATAAGCCTGGGGGTGACATGCCAATGTTTGAAGGACAGCATGCTAGTGAGGTCATTCGGTCTGTTCCATATTGTCCTGAGTACACTGGAGCACATTTAAAATGTCCCTGTACTAATGCACGCAGAACCAAGCCACTTTCAATCATTTATCACCAGTCCTGACTAACCAGAGAAGTCCCAATTGACTGTAAGTTAGCAAATGGGACACCCATCCACAAGAAGGGCTGGAAGGATGATCTAGGGAACCACAGGCCTGTCAGTCTGAACTGATGCTGGGGAAGATTATGGAGCAGATCATCTTGAGTGCCATCACACGGCATGTACAGGACAATCTGGTGATCAGGCCCAGTGAGTATGGGTTTATGAAAGGCAGGTCCTGCTTGACAAACCTGATCTCCCTGTATGACAAGGTGACCTACTTAGTAGACAAGGAAAAGGCTGTGGATGTTGTTTACCTGGACTTTAGTAAAGCCTTTGACACAATTTCCCACAGCATTTTACTGGAGAAACTGGCTCCTTATGTCTCGGACAGGCGTACTCTTTGCTGGGTGAAAACAGGATGGCTGGGCCCAAAAAGTTTTGGTGAATGGAGTTAAATCCAGCCAGCAGACAGTCACAAGTGGTGTTTCCCAGGGCTCTGAACTGGGACCAGTTCTGTTTGGCATCTTTGTTAATGATTTGGACAAAGGGATTGAACATACCCTCAGGAAATTTACAGATGACACTGAATTGCAGGAGTGTTGATCTGCTTGGGGGTAGGATGGGTCTACAGCGGGATCTGGAGAGGCTGGATGAATGAGCTGAGGCCAATGACATGAAATTCAACAAGGCCAAGTGCTGGGTCCTGCACTTGTTTCACAACCACATGCAACGCTACAGGCTTGGGGAAAAGTGGCTAGAAAACTGCCTGGGAGTGTTGGTTGACATCCAACTGAATATGAACCAGCAGTGTGCACCAGTGGCCAAGAAGTCAAAAGCATCCTGGCTTGTACCAAAAATAGTGGCCAGAAAGACTAGGAAAATGACCATCCCCCTGTACTCAACACTAGCTAGGCTCCAACTCAAACACAGTGTTCAGTTTTGGGCCACTCACTATAAGAAAGATGCTGAGGTGTTTGAGCACATCCAAAGAAGGGATGAAGCTGGTGAAGGGTCTGGAGAACAGGTCTTATGAGCAGCAGCTGAGGGAACTGGGGTTGTAACAAGGTAGGGGGCAGTCTCCAAGAGTAACAAGTGATAAGATAAGACAAAAGGGCCTCAAGTCGCGCCAAGGGAAGCTTAGGATGGATATTGGGAAATTTTTTTTCACTGAAAGGGTAGTAAACCATTGGAATAGGTGCCTTTGAAAGTGTTTGAGTCAACATCCCTGGAGGTATTTAAAAGACATGTAAATGTGACTCTTAGGGATAAGTTTTAGTGGTGGACTTGGCAGTGTTAGGTTATGGTTGAACTTGATGATCTTAAGGGTCTTTTCCAGCCTAAATGATTCTATGATTCTATGATTTTAGTGTAGTAATAAGGGTAAACCACAAAGACCTAGTATTTAAATTACATATATGTGGTAGAAAAATGACCTGAATAAAGTAAATTTATTTGAATTTAAATCAATTTGCTAGAACTAATAGTACAGAGATATTAAATATACAAGAATGTTCATTATGGTAGCAATAGCAAATGTGCTATTAATTACTTCAGAATAACATGGAAAAGATTTGTATGCTCCATTTAGTTATTCTATATTGTGTAAGATTATTCTAAATTGCTTGACAGTAAAATATCCTCTTGACACAGAGCAATTATAATACATGAATGGATTTCAAAATCATAATAATTTGCAATACATTATTTCAGATAAACAAATAAATAGCCATAGTCTCCAAATGAGCTTCTCATTACAACTCTCTAGAATTCTAGATTGTCCTATAATATAATTATTTTTTGTTTTCATTTTAAAGTAATCAATCAATCAAGGAGTCTCTGATGACTAGAAACGAAGACAGCAAAGGGCATATAAAATTCACTCTGTTATTTAAAATTGATTGACATGAAAAAAAATTATCTGAGACCACATACAAAATTTACAAGGTATTTTCTGAAAGGTGGTTAGTTTTATTTGACAACAGTGAAAAACATGCTAAATCGTAATGCAGTAGTCTTTCAAACTAAGAAATAACATGAAAATTCGGGCATAGGGAGGTCAGAAAGAGAAAAAGAATGAGATATAATTCACACAAGCAATGACATCATTGAATATTTTAGCTGCCCAAGCCCTCTAGGTGGGTCAATATTACTGTTTCAGCTTCATCAAGAGTGCTCTTCTGAAGCAAATTTCCCAGTTGGCACCGACTATGCATCTTTCTTGTGCTGCGTTTTACATAATGTTCGTTTACTATGTAATTCAAATTAACTAACATGAGATATGCACCTATGCAGGGCACCTATGAACTTTACATATTAACGGACACTTAGTCCATGCAACTACATTAGATACACTCTTAATCAAATGCTTCTGAATGCATATAATGTATACATTAGGTTTTCAGTATTTTGCTCTGTAGTTTTCATTATATTGAACCACACTACTTGCTAATGTAGTCACTGTCTAAATTGTTGTAAAGCAATTTTGATAATGAACCCATGATACTGCCTCAAGTACTAGATATTAATAAGCATTTACCAAAGCATTTTATCAGTATCTGTATGTATCTATAGATGCATGCATCCTCTAATGGATTGTTATTGTTGTAAGGTGAACTACTCAAATCATTAGAACAGTGACTTAAATGTGCAGGCAGAACTAACAAAATATTAGTTTTGGTTTTTAGGAAATCACAGCCTAAAGGCCATTGAAGACAAATGGGATTTTGACAAGAGGCCCTGAAAGAACAAGCACAAGATAAAAGATGCCCTTGAAAGTACATGCATAAGATGATAGCAGAGGCCCCAAATAATCAGTCTCTGTTAACTGATCAGTCTCTGTTCATTAAAGGAATACAGCTATACAGCTTTTCAAGCCTGGCAAAAACTGGTTTCAAGGTAAAAAACATAAAAAATAATTCTAAATGGACCCAAGATTAAAAAAGAACAGCCACTGTTCAGACTTTTTGCAGCAAAGACCTCAGGACAGTGGTGACTTCCTTCAGTCCCCACCATCTTCTTATTGAAGAAGACTAACACCATCGACCTTAGGATCCAGATGGTCCTGGAAAGAGTGAGCAAAACATAAAAAATACAGATTATAGAAAATGTTTGCATATCTGTTCTAGGGGTATTATTTTGGAACAAGCTCTAATAATTGCATAATTTGGACTTAATGTAACATATCTTGATTGAATTGCTTAAACAAGTTTATCAATTAATTCTTGGCTCCATATATAAGGTGTGTTTCTTTAGCGTGCATAAACTGAACATGATGTTTGGTCTTGTTCCTTGACTTGGAGTCTTTGTTGAAATTTGGATGCAGTGAAATGTCCATCCTAAGTTAGTTCTCAAGGCTACATTTTAAGCTGATGATTCTGTTTGTCCTGATGGAAATAAGATGAGCTGTATGGGAGAAGCTCTTTGTGTTCTTTCACAGCTCAGACTAAATTCCTGGGTTTTAGAAGGTTAAAATGAGGTCGGATGAATCTCATTTGCAGTGCCCAAATCACCTCCCCTTCAATGTATGAGTCTGAATATCCAGCTTATTTTGATTCTTTTGCAACTGACCCAGCAAAATAGCAGGTAAGAAATGGCTTATCATCAAGATGTAAATCACAGTAGTCTGGAAACATTTTAGAACTGTAAAAGGTCTGCAGTGAAATTACAGTATTAAGGCAGGATGTTCTCTTCTCTGTTACTTGTCTGTGGCATTTTAATACAATTTATCTTAATGAATCATAAATGACATAAGCCAAAAGTATACCTTCTCAGTGTTATTTTTTGTCTTGATAGTCTTACCGGTTAGTATCTCTTTGGAATACCAAAGCACTGATTCTTCTGTAAGATGAGACAGTGCCAAGGAACAGCAGTCTGAAGTTCAGTGTGATTTAACACCTGCAACAGACCAAAATTTTATGATGGTCCCCTTTCCCACTGTGCACAGAAAAAAGATGCATTTTTTGTAGTACGGGATGAGTCATGCTTTTGCAGACACTGGGTTATGGCTAATTAAGAACGGTGTTGCAATGAAAAAAAAATGCAACCGCCTGTTTAATTTGAATAGATTTAATGGGTATATTTTTTGTATATAAATGTTAAAAAGAGAAGATTGTTTTGATTGGTGATTTTGAAGTAATTGTGATGCAGGAGGCTTTTATCAATGGTGAATGCAAATATCTAGACATTATTCAAAGTTTATATTCTAATCACAGATAAAAAAATAAATTTGAGAACAAAAGTATTAAAATCAAAATTCAGCATAACTGCTGAAGAAGTTATCATTATAATGAGTTATTCTAATAATTACAATTATTTTTTTCTCATTTATAAAAAAGAAAGGTAAGAAATAGGTAAGAAATTCCTGTGAGACTCAAGACTGGAAAGCAGACACTTTGCTTCATTGTTGGATCATCCTGACATCCAGTCCTTCAGGAACCAGCGGCAATATTTGTTCATTTTAAGTGCAGCTGACTGGTGAGCTCAAAATTTTGAGGTTGTGTTCTCGATTATCTCATACTGTGCGCCCGATATCTTTATCTTGTCCCTTTCTTTCCCTCAGTTGGCTCCTCTTTAACTGAATTACATGGCAGAAGGACACTGCTTTGATATTTATGATGCCTAGGTAAGGAAAAGGACCTGACCAGATCTGTAAAATGACATTCTATTCTGGATATTTGGAGCAAAACAATGGCAAACATAACTCACAAAATACATTCTCAACACTAAGCACACTACCATAATGGATGAGTCAGCACAAAAACGTAGATATTACCTATATTTTCCAATCCTTTTCGAATTTTGCCAGTTGTTCTTTTTATGTATTCCTTTTTAGTTTCTGCTCTCTGATGAGAAGCAAAAATGGACAGCATGATTCAGAAAACACTAAGTCTTTGCGCTCATGTCGATGTTCTGAAGAGACTTTGGAAACAACTTATAAAACCTAAAATTATCTAGCGCATTAGAAAGGTATATCATGTGTTTTGTGCTTCATAGCATTAAAAGCTATGGAAGCTGTAGACTCACACCACCATTCTTACAAACAAAAAAATCCAGAACCTCAGCATGGTAAAACGGTTTTAAACTCAGAATCAGGCAAGCATTCATTATATTTCCCTTGAATTTTTTGACAGCCTTTAACTCTTTGAAAACTAGATACCTGCTTAAGATAATTAATCCTGTAGTCACCAGAAATAGATGGATAAGCAAACTGTCTAATATAATTCAGTGGTTTAAAAGAACAAAGAAAATTTCTAAATGTACTGATCTTTTTTAATCAGTGATAGAAAGGGAGATAGACAACTATTATAGACTAATTTTTAGATGGCTAAATTAGCTGAGGTGACTACCACTGTAAAGTATGGAACTTCTCACAAGATGGGATACTCAACCTTTTGATAAATGCTAAAAGATCTGAGGATTTCAATAAATCTATTTAACTTTTTGGAGGTTAACTTTCATTTACTGTTTTTGCTTTCCAGTTTTTGGAATGAGTAAAATGTGAGTTATCAAAAATACCCTGAAAGAATAATGTCAGATTACACAAATCTTGTGAAAAAGCTTGACTTAATTTTTTTGTCACCTCAATGCCTGGAACATGGAGCTTCAATTACAGTAATAGAAATTATTTAATTTTATTTATTTTAAAAGGAGCTTAAATGCTGGGGTATTTCCTAATTGTCTGGCCCCAATTCTGCATAATGAAGTGCTGCAAACTGTTGGATTTGTTTAAGACTCATCCTAACTTGTATATGGGAGCACTGAATATCACAGGTTAAATCCTGAAGACTTAGATGTTCAAAACTCCCCTTGACTTCCTTGCTGAGGACAAAACTAAATGCAAACTTCAACATGAATAATTAACGCCCAATCCATCAGTCCAATTTAACTGAAACACACATTTGTTTTCTTTTAGAATGAAAAGATTTATCATTTCTGCTGATAAATGTGGGGTTTTCTTTGCTGGTTTGGTTTGGTTTGGTTTTTTTCATTACAACTTTCGCTGCAGGAAAGTAATTGTAGAAAGAGAAGTTTATGTTCTTTTTTTTTCAATTAAAAAAGAAGGAAAAAAGAAAAAAAAAAGAGAAAAAAAATCCCAATATGCAACTAATATGTCCTCTCTGCTCTTAAAATAAGCAACTCAGCTTTTCCTCTCAGTATCTTTCCATCTTCGTGGAGCAACGACCATTCCTTTCCACCAACCATCCTGAAGCTGGAAAAGCAAATTATTTTTCCTCCTGCTGACACTGCATCTCACAAACTTCAGTGGGTTTCTGATTATGTACTCAGGCTCAAGCAGTTTTCTTCCTTTTTCAATTTTCTTAGGACTTGTTTCTGTATTGCACATGCACCTTCCCATCTAAGAATTCAAATCACCCATGTCCAACAGCGTTTGATGCCTGGGCCTCACTATACCTCCTGTGGTTCAGCACAAAATTGCTTTTTCGTCTTCAAAATAGAATGAGAATGTGAGCTCTGTCTTTTTGGTAGCCTAAACACTAAAAGATATGATTACAGAGCTGGAGGAGATTTTATCTTGAGCTAGTGTGTGTCAAAATGAACTTTCATGGTCTACTGATTCAAGAAAATCAAAATGTCATTGAAGGAAAGTGGTATTTCAGTGTATGCAACCCATCACTTTATTCTAATGTATCTACCTCTGCATTTGATTTTGTATAGACTGAACTGTAAAGTGTTTGGCCTCATGCATAATGAAAGATATATAATTACTTGAAAAAAACTGGAAAATAGCAGAAGTTAAAACTTATTTTTTAAAGAAAATAAATATGCAATTCTAATGGAAATCCTTTTGCAGGCACTTTTACAAAGGAGTGTTAAATATTGTTGGAACTACTTTTTCAGTTGCACCATTTATGGTTGCTAAGAAAACATATGGCTACTGCTAAGATTGATGAGTTCATGCAAATAGTCTCCAACCCCCAAACTTTTAATATGTGGAGTGTAGCACCCAACTTTCTATAGCCTCTTTGTGCAGATAGCCTTAGTTACCCAGGCAGATTTTATATTCTCTCATCTAATAAAATAACATCTTCCTTATTGCATTAGTAGTATTTCAATTCCTATGCATTTTACTTTCATTTAAATACTAAAACTTTTGGTATAATGAATAAAATTATATTGGTGGAGTGGCAGATTTTGTTATTATAAGCATGTCTGTAAAGTATGTAAGCAAATATGCAAGTATGCAAAACATGGGAATGGAAGGAAAAAAAAGGAGGGGAAGGGAAATATATGGAGAAAATATTAATTTTGAAAATTCTGAATGTCTTATTTGTGATTGAAAGTCCAAAAAAAAAAAATAATACACAATTAAGTAATTAAGTAGCTTGACTTTGAGACTTATTAAGCCAGTCCTATTGGATTCAGTGAATGTTATGTCTGATAAACGTTTTGGAAGTCCCAAACCCCTTTAGATTCAGCTGAGTTCTTTTATAGGCTTCAGTTTTTTGTGGTCTAGATCTTTAATACAGTACATAGTCAAGATATAAGGAATTAAATCTAAATATACAAGTTTGAAAATACCCGCATGTTTTATTATATTTATTCAATGTTTTTCTTTTTTTTTTCTGATCCTGTTTATTTATGTGCTGAAGTTCTCCAAACATTTGAAATAGATGGATTTGAAACACTTGTCAGGATTTTGTCATCTTCTTGTACAACAGATGTTATTCTGCAATATGCTTTGTTTGCTGAAACTTTCCATAAATTCTACCATAGGGACAGCTAGAAGTCATAACAGGACTAAAGCTTCCCTTTGTCTAGTTTGCTATCTCAGTTGGTCACTAGTCTATCTAGATATTCATATTTGTGTCTCCAGCCCCAGATCAAATTTAGTTGGGGGGAAAAAGAAGGAAGATTTTTTCTCACGTCAATTTTTCAGGAACTCTGACAGACCATAGCTTCATAAGCCATTTGGAGTTTTGGAGTATATCTCTGTACATCTACAAATGCATAGAGGCATAGCCTTCTGCTTGAGATCAGTAGTTTCCAAAAAAGCAGATGTGCTTTTGTGAATTTATGAGCTGGTAACACAACAGATCACACCTTCAGAAAACTTATTTGTCTGTCAGTATATCAGTCTACTGAACTGAATATAGAAAGGTGCTCAGCTGAAGATTTTAAATATATTTACCTTTCCTTCTTACATGGAAGGCTTCTAACAGCCATCTTCTCATGGAAGCACATGAGAAGCCACCTTTATGAGAAACCTGTTTACATTCTAGACTAAGTAATTACATATAAAAAGATAAAGGAATTAAATCTAAGATTGGTGTCACTGATTAATAATACTCTTTTTATTATTCCAAAATTTGAATAGCCCTATTTCTTTCAAAATAATGCAGAAACAAGAGATATTTGAAAGTTTAAAAATATCTTACTAAATGTCTAGAAATAATATATATTCTTTTGGAAAGATAACCATTTCTGACCATATATTGATTATGCTTAATCTAGAAAAGCTAAAAAAAAATTATTTTTATTTAAATGAAGGTGATTTTTTTATTCAGCAAAATTACATTTCTCTCCCTTTCTTTGTAGAGATATTTATATCCATATGCATATAAATATACTTAAATATATTAAGGAAAAATTAAAACACCCTTTGGACTGAAGTGATTAAGACGTTTTGGCCCAAATCAATTAATATTTCAATGGGAAGCTACGAACTTAATGAAAAATTCAATAACTAAGTAATTGCTGGATCAGGGCCATTGTAACTAAAGATTCAATAAACATTAAAAAGCAAGCAAGCAAAGAAAGACAGAAACTAACAATGCTTCCTTAGAACACTTTAATGTAATATATGTAGTAGTAGATTGGACATGGATCATGAGTCATATATGACTCAGGATCAGGAATCATAAATTTTTATATGCAATATCAAAATTTGTTCCTGTAAAAATTTCTAACATGGAATAAAATCGGTATCATGGTAAGTATCAACCAGAAATGAATTTCAGTGTAAAGTTATATATCTCTATTGGTTATTCCAAGTATTGAAATAGCAACATTAAAGCATAGGCCTAACTTCAGAGTTATTGAGGGGTGTTAACAGTTCCTGAAGTAAACTGAATAAGAAAGGGCTCACTAAAAATCAGATGGTATAAGTAAAGGTAGCTATTCTTAAAAGTTCTGATGTCACATGAATTGTGATAATTTTTGAGCAAGTCAGTGGAAACATTATCATTCAGATAACACCGAAGGTTTTAACCACCACAAAAATAAAAAAAACATACGGCCACATAAATTGACTAAGGAGGGACTAATGTATAGTTGACCCTGTATTAAAGAATATATTTAGCCTAATTTACTGATAAAAGAGTAGATTGAGACAGTTCTGAGACTGTATTAAGTTGGAAAGAATGTTAAGCGAAAGTCCACTGACCATGTTAAATGTGATGATTTCTGTACTTTAGATAGCTCTGTAAGAGCTAGATCTCTTACAAGCACCTACACTGTGTCCCCCAGGGTCAATACTTGGACCCGTGCTGTTTAATATATTCATCAGTGACCTGGAGGAGGGGACAGAGTGTATCCTCAGCAAGTTTGCTGATGATACCAAACTGGGAGGGGTGGCTGACACCCCGGAGGGCTGTGCTGCCATCCAGTGAGACTTGGACAGGCTGGAGGGCTGGGCAAGGAAGAACCTCATGAGGTTCAACAGGGAAAAGTGTA
>QJSC01012059.1:66176-78201 GCA_003697955.1 Calidris pygmaea
CACCAGGACTCCTAGGTCTTTCTCCTCAGAGGTGCTCTCTGGCAAGTCAGCCCCCAACCTGTACTGGTGCAGGGGATTATTCCTCCCCAGGTGCAGCAATTGCCTTTATTGAAGTACATCAGGTTCCTCTCTGCCCAACCCTCCAGCCGGTCCTGGTCTCCCTGTATGGCAGCACAGCCCTCCATCGTGTCAACCACCTCTCCCAGTTTTGTATCGTCAGCAAACTTGCTGAGGGTACACTCCATCCCCTCATCCAGGTCATTGATGAATGTATTGAAGAGAACTGGACCCAGTACCAAGCCCGGGGGACACCAATTGTTACAGACCTCCAACTAGATTCTGTGCCCCTAATAACAACCCTCTGAGCTCTGTCTTTCAGCCAGTTTTCAATCCACCTCACTGTCCATCCCTCTAATCCACACTTCCTAAGCTTACCTATGAGGATGCTGTGGGAGACGGTGTCAAAAGCCTTGCGGAAGTCAAGGTAGACAACATCTACTGCCCTCCCCTCATCTGTCCAACTAGTCATGCCTTCATAGAAGGCTATCAGGTTAGTGAGACGTGACTTCCCCTTGGTGACTCCATGTGGACTACTTCTGATAGCTTTCTTTTCCTCCATATGCTTTGAGATGACGCCCAGAACGACTTGTTCCATCATCTTTCCAGGGATGGAGGTGAGGCTGACCGGCCTGTAACTTCCCGGGTCCTGCTTCTTGCCCTTTTTGAAGACTGGGACGACAACGGCTTTCCTCCAATCCTCCGGCACCTCGTCTGGTCTCCAGAACCTTTCAAAGATGATGGAGAGCAGCTCAGCAATGACTTCTGCCAGCTCCCTCAGCACTCGTGGGTGCATCACATCAGGACATATAACCCTTTTTTTCTTTATCTTCTCTTTCATGTAGGAAGTGTGTTAATACTGCAAGGCATAATCTTACACAAAAATTGATATCATATGGCAGGAGAAGAACTGAACTTTCATCTCTCATAATTGCTTAATGAGAAGTCACCAGAAACAAACCATTTACTCGAAATAAACTTATTTTAAAGTCCAATTATGTGTGTTAACTTTGGTTTGTTTTTTGAGGTGCATCTGAGAAAGATGTATCTCCATATTGAACGTTTCACAAGGACAGAATTTTCAGTGTGTTTAGACTCTTCTTGGTCGAGTTGTACAATATGTCCTGTACTTGATTTTTTTTCCTCTCTAAAATGTTTTTTTTAAAGAAGTACACTACAGTTAATATATAATTATATTGCAATTTCAGAGAGGTTATTGAGTGATTTTCAATAATAATTCATCAGTAATTAATATAATTAATTAAATTTTTGCTGATCCATAATTTAATAATACAGCTTGGGAATAAGAACCATTTATGCTAACCTTTTTCAGATTAACATTATATGTCTACTCAAAGATAACCACAGAAACTTCACTTGAGGCAATGCAGTGTTAATAGGTGGGCTTTTATTACCTTGCGTGCACAGATTTATTATTGTATCATGACAGTAAATGCAAATAACCAAATAACCCATATTGGCATGATAAACCACAGATTAAAAGCCACAGGTTTTTTTGGATAAAGCATATTTTTTTTTCCTGTTGTGCTGTTGTTTCCTAAAAATGAATTAATTTTAAATAATCATTAGCAATTAATAATTTGTTGTTGTTGTTGGGATTTTGGGGGTTTTTTTGTCAATGTTGGTGGATAATTTGTTATTATTTGAAATGTTCCTCTTAACTACAAACACCTACAAAAAAAAAGGGGGGAAAAAAGAACATTACAAGACTCTCTCTTTTTTTCTTATATGCATCCTGGAAGTAGTATGTACATGAAACACATTAGAGATTAGGGATTGTTCAGCCTGGAGAAGAAAATCTCCAGGGAGACCTTATAGCAGCCTTCCAGTACCTAAAAGGGGCCTACAGGAGAGATGGGGAGGGACTCTTTATCAGGGAGTATAGCAATAGGATGAGAGGTAATGGTTTTAAACTGAAAGAGGGGAGATTTAGATCGGATATTAGGAAGAAATTCTTTACTGTGAGGGTGCTGAGGCACTGGAACAGGTTTCCCAGAGAATCTGTGGATGTCTCATCCTTGGCAGTGTTGAAAGCCAGGCTGGATGGGGCTTTGAGCAACCTGGTCAAGTGGAAGGTGTCCCTGCCGATGGCAGGAGAGCTGGAACTCGTTGATCTTTAAGGTCCCTTCCAACCCAAACCATTCTATGATTCAATGATTTCAGTACACTAATAGGAAAATTTAATAGAATTTATCAAAGATAGTTTTTATGTATTAGCGTAATAAGTTGCCTGTGCCTACAGAAGAGCCCTAAGACTACTTATTCCATTATGAAATAAAAAAGCCCTGTCAAATAATAGTTATACCTTAGGGCTGCACTTACACCTTGTGGGCCCTGAGTAGATGCTGGGATATATATCACAGACTACAGATAGAGCCCATTTGTCCCGAGGTCGTCTGCACGGACTGCTGTAGACACTGCCTGAGTGATGTATACATCAGTGTGTCTAGTTTGACCTCACCTTAAGATTCTGTCCCTTTCACGATTAGGTCAGAGCTGTCTTACTTTCAAATGCCTGTATTAGGGCAGATAAATCCTTTCCCCAGTGTTAATTGAGAGATAGACTAATTGATTGATTGACTCTCAGCATGCAAAAAATCTTTATCTTTCTGATCTTGAAAATGCTTCTTGTCAGGTTCATTTCCTTTCTCTCTGCTACTGGACTGTCATTATAATGAATTCCTGATGATCCTGAATATTATCAAGGAATTCAGTAGGAAACTCAACTCCTTCAATCTTCTTTATTCTAATTACATATTTGTCTTCATCTTAAATGTTACATCCGACATTTTATCTTTAATACTACTTACAGATTAAGAAAAAGAAATATCAAATCCTTAGACGGATTCTGAAAATATGAAAAGAAGGCAATATCTAGATTTACTATCTAAAAAATATTAATTAAGTTTACCAACAAATGTTTGTACAATGACTGACAAATCCCAGGGTCAACTGAAAAAATAGTGCTTTATTGGGTTTTCATGGCAACACTGTGGTAGCAGGGGGAGCTTTAGGGATGGCCTCTGTGAGGAAAGGCCAGGGGCGGCCCCATGCCAGACAGAGTCAGTTCCAGCTGACTCCAGTGGACCCACCACAGGATACAACTGAGTCCATCAGTCAAGACGGTGGTGCCTCTACGAAAACATACTTAAGAAATTGGAAGCAGCAGCTGTGAATGATACAGGAGTAAGAAAAAAAATTAAAAAACCAGCCCTGCAGACACCAACATGAGAGAAGAAGGAGTGGAAGAGGATGCTTAAGATGCCAGAGCAGAGATTCCCCTGAAAACCATGGACATGACCCTGACAAAGCAGGTTGTCCCCATGCAGCCCGTGGAGGACTGCACTGGAACAGATAACCACACTGCAGCCTGTGAAGGACCCCACACTGGAGTAGGGTCCTGGCAGGAGCTGCAGCGTATGAGGAGGAACCCATGCAGGAGCGGGTTTTATGCCCAGACCTGTGGCCTGTTGGAGACCTGTGCTGAAGCTGTCCACTCCTGAAGGACTGCCTCTGTGGTAATGATCCATGCTGAAGCAGTCCATTCCTGAAGGAATTCACTCAGTGGAAAGGACCCATGCTGGAGCAGTTTGAGAAGAACTGCAGCCTGTGGGAGTGCCCATGTTGGATAAGTTCACAGAGGACTGTATCTTGTGGGAGGGACCCCACGCTGGAGCAAGGGAACAGCATGAGGTGAAAGGACCAGCAGCAATGAAATGTTATAAACTGACTGTAATCCCCATCCCCCATTCCCTTGTGCTGCTTGAGGGGTCAAGGGCAGAGGTAAGATGTCAGGAATGAAGGAGTGAAATTGAGCCTGGGAAGAAGGGAAGGATGAGGGGAAAGTGTATTTAGTTTTGGTTTTGTGCCTTACTATGCTATTCTATTTCAAAACGGCAAAAATTAAATTAATCTTCCCCCAGTTGTTTCTGTTTTGTTCATAGCAGTAACCAGTAAGCAATATCCCTTTATCTTGACCTCCATGCTTTTTCATTTTATTTTCTCCTTCTGTCTTGTTGAGGATAGAGAGTGAGAGAGTAGCTGGGTAGGGGTCTGGCAGCCAGACAAGATCAACCCACCACAATATCATTCATTCCAAGTGGTAAAATGAATGTTTTATATACCATGTAAATAAGTTATTTTCTCTAACATTATGTATTAAGTTGATTTTAGTCATGAACTCTTTGCTATAGTAATATTGTAAAGATACAGAGTGCCTACAGTGTTCAGATGTGTTATCATAAAAATGACATTAACTGCTTTGAGTGCTTAAATAATTAATTATTAAGGTTTATGGACAGTTGAAACATACTTATCTCTTTCTTTACATACATTCACAGTCTGAATTATCTTTCTTGGTGATTCAGAGGTACACATTGAATTATTGCTGTATTACAGAGAAATAAAACCCCATAACACAATCATCATTCTCATTAAATGTAATAAACTCAAATTTTGATTTTCTTATAGAAAGACAGGGGTACTTCAGGTGGCAGTTTCAGAGGAAAAAAAGTGATTTTATTAACTAAGTATGCACTTACAGCATTCTGTCTGTTTTGTAAAACATATTGAGCATTTGACATGTAATTAACTGTAAACAGCTAAAAGTTTTCATGAATACATAGGTTTTGTTATTGGGTGCATGATAAACAAGATCTCAGACAGTGAGGTAGGCGATAATTGTGAGTTGATTATATTTAATAAAATCAATAAAATTATTAGTATTTCAAATGAGATTATGGAAAAATGGTTTATGTAAGGAAAAATCATCTGTTCAAATTAATCTTTAATAAGTGATTAGTAAATTATAATTTGGTTCTGTCTTTATGGGGTTTTGCATTCAATTTAAGAGACTTCTAAGCATATTTAACTTAAATATGCCTGCATATCATATATGTTAGTTAGTATGCACCACTTATTTTTTAGTACTTTTTTCTTCTGGCTGATTGCATGACTTTATAGATGATTTATACTGTCTGATTTTGGCTAGTCTTTCCAAGGTTAATCCTGAGAAAGACTGGATGATTCTGGCCTTATCCAAACAACGCATATATGTAAATTTGAGATCTTGCTTGAGCCATTTTGAAGGATTATTTCCTCAATAATATTTTGAGAAATTAAAACTTTACGTATTTGGGAATGGATTGAATTGAAATGCACAGGTTTCTCTCTCTTGCCATAAACAGATTTAGATAAGTTTCCAAACACCTATTTAAGATTTGGGTGAAGCTATTAAATAAATAATTTGCAACATTATAAACTGGTACAGTAAATTTCTCCTTTAAAGCTGAAAAGTCTATGTACATCATGGAGTCCCCTGCCATTACAGAAGCACTAGTGCATAGGCAGGCTTCTCTGTTCAGTCTCAAGAATTCTGCTATGGACCTTTACTCTTCATTATATTTCCTTTTTCAAACATGTGGAGTGTTACAGCTAGTTGCAAAGATCTGATTAGCTTTGCTGAATATAAAAGGGTACACAAACGCAAGGCAGGGCTGTCTCATTATGCATTTCAAACTGGAAGCAATTACTTTGATCAACAAATCCCCAAAGCTCTGTGTCTGATTTTGGCCTTCACTTAATGTGTCACAACAGCATACAGAAAATTATATATGGCCTTGTTAAGCTAATTCTGAAATCTGTATGAAAAATCTGGATTTTACCATAACATTTTGTCATCTGGAATGTTTAATCTTTAATTATGTACTTCAAATGTAACACAGCTTGCTTCAAAGATTCCTTCGGCATGTGTCTAAAAAGAAGTTTAACAAGTTCTGCTGAAAAGGCACCTGACAAAACTGTAAAATAATAATAATAAAAATAATGCTTTGAATTCACTTTCTGTTTTGCATTTCAGTAGCACCGCGCGGACATTCCTAATTATCTGTCCTAACATGGCTTTCTGACAAACATTATTGTTCTCTTTTTACATAATGTGTCCAAGGTTACAGAGCAGTTTATCACAGATGTATATACAATAAGTTTTACCTTCTAGTCTTTGTCTTTTCTTTTTAGTAACAAAACAAAACAAAACAAAGCAAAGCAAAACAAAGCAAAGCAAAACAAAACAGAACAAAACAAACATACACCTTCCTACACACTTGAATTCATATATAATGCATTTTCCTAAATAAGAACTGGTTTGAAATTATAGTTAAATTACCTCTAAAAGTTTTGGATTTCCCAATGAATTAGTAGGCATTTAATGAGGATACAGAACACTGAGTACATGATGTGTGCAAATGGACTTTTACAAATGCAAGTTAAAAGCTTCCCTTCTCATAATCAAATGCATGTTTTCTCTATCCACGTGAAATGAAATCCAGAGTAAGGTATTTAAGCTAATCTAAATCTTTTTCATAGATCTAATACAATGACATTATGTTGTACTATGCTACTACGTCTAGAAGAATGACATCTGCCTAGAGGTGGATGAAGAATGTGTTGAGAGCTTATGGGTAAGAATAAGGACAGACTAATATGGGAGACACTGTTGTGGGTGTTTAGGGTTAAGGACTAGTTGGGGATGTGAAGGTTGAGGTCAATCTTGGCTGCAGTAACTATAAGATGGTGGAGTTCAGGATCCTGCATTGAAGAAGCAGAGCAAAAAGTAGAATTACAACCCTGGACTCCAGGAGAGCTAATGTCAGCCTTTTCAAAGACATACTTGGAGGAATTCCATGGGCTAAGGCTCTAGAAGAAGGGGGGTGCAAGAGAGCTGTTTAATATTTGAGCACCACTTCCTCCAAACTCAAAATCAGTGCGTCCCTAGGAGAAAGAAATCAGGCAAAGGATGCAGGAAACCTGCATAGATGAGCAAGGAGCTTCTGGAAAAACTCAAATGGAACAAGAAAGGTTACAGAATATGGAAAAAGGGACTTTTCCTCTTATGAGGAACAGCCGAGAGACCTGGGACTTTTTAGTCTGGAGAAAAGATGACTTAGAGAGGATCGTATTAATGTTTATGAATATCTAAAGGGTGAGTATCAAGAGGATAGGGCCAGACTCTTTTCAGTGGTACCTGGAGACAGGACAAGGGGCAATGGGCACGCTCTGGAACACAGGAGATTCTGTCTCAGCATGAGGAAAATCTTCTTTACTTTAAGGGTGACAGAGCACTGGAACAGGCTGCCCAGAGAGGTTGTGGAGTCTCCTTCTGTGGAGATATTCAAAACCTGTCTGGATGCATTCCTGTGCAAGCTGCTGTGAGTGAATCTGCTTTGGTAGGGAGATTGAACTAGACGATCTCCGATCTTCCAACCCTTCCATTCTGTGATTCCGTGTGATTCTGTTGACATATTTGAGTGTGGTAAGCTGTGACTGGGGTAAGGACTCTAGAGAAAAAAGACAGAACAGCACCTCTGAGCTACTAGGATGTTTATACTGTTCTCTCTTTGGTTTTTGGACTATATCTCTTTGGTCTATATCTCTTTGGTCTTTGGACTAACACAAACTTTTCTGTTTGTGCTATAACTTGTTTGGCTGTTTGACTGACAGATGGAGAGAGACTTTTTACCAAGGTCTTCAGTGACAGAACAAGGGTAATGGTTTTAAATTGAAAGAAGGCAGGTTCAGATTGTATATAAGGAAGAAATTCTTTCCTCTGAGCATGGTGAGACACTGAAGCAGGTTGCCCAGGGAAGTTGTGGATGCCCCATCCCTCAAAGTGTTCAAGGCCAGGTTGGATGGGACTTTGAGTAACATGACCTAGTGGGAAGTGTCCCTTCCCATGGCAGGAGGGTTGGACTAGAAGATCTTTAATGGTTCCTTCCCACTCAAACCATTCTGTGATTCTGAGAGTCTACTTCTATCTAAGAAGTATTTTATTTCTACAATATCATGTTGGTTTACTTAACAAAGTGAAATGTCTCCCTCCTTGTGTGAGCTACTACATAAAACATAACAGAGCCATTATATGACTATATAAATATTTATAGAAATAGGGGAATGTAAGTAAACTTTTTGCCTTAGGCAGTCCCTGGGGCACACAGCACTAGTATCCAATTTGAGTGAATGTGATGTGAATATACATATACACTGTCTATCTGTGTTAGCTCCAGGCATTGACAATAACACCCATCAAGATCTAGGAGCATCTGCTTGCTGTTATTAGGATATGCACTACAAAACACTAATTTGGTTAGTCAGTTCTTAATTAGAACTACTTGAATTTCTTTCTGGAACTTACAGAATTAATACATGATTGTTCAAGGGACATTTTGTTATTCTTTTATCCGATGCAACACGAAAATTACATAAATAATTTCTGACCTACTGCACATATTTATTTGCGAAGTGTGTATCTTCCAGTATCAAGATGATTTTTTTTAAAAAACCCAGAATTGCTGATACAATCCATGGGTCATTTTCAAAACATTAGTTATAACTATCTGTAACAATGTCAAATATTTCTTGTGTACTCACCTCCACAAATCATATGAAGAGCGGCTGAAGGAGCTGGGACTGTTTAGTATGAGGAAGAGGAGGCTGAGGGGAGACCTCATCACTCTCTACAACTACTTGAAAGGACACTGTAGAGAGGTTGGTGTTGGTCTCTTCTCACAGGTAATTAACGATAGAACGAGAGGGAATGGCTTCAAGCTCCAACAGGGTAGGTTTAGGCTGAACATTAGGAAGGAATTTTTCACTGAAAGAGTGGTCGGGCATTGGAATAGGCTGCCCAGGGAGGTGGCTGAGTCACCGTCCCTGGATGTGTTTAAGGGACGTTTAGATGTGGTACTGAGGGATATGGTGTAGGGGAGGACTTTGTAGAGAGGGTAGATGGTTGGACTCGATGATCCCAAGGGTCTCTTCCAACCTCAATGATTCTATGATTCTATGATTCTATGATGAAAGGAGAATTTCTGTTTTAAGGAAGAAGGGAGCTCCACGGATCTCTGAACAAAATATAAATATCAGCTTCATAGCATTTCTAAATGACTAAGTGAACAAAATCTAAATCAGTATCACAATTTGTGGAATCTCTGCACTCACTGTAACAGGAAAAAAAGATTTGGAGGGCATGGAAACCAAAAATTAAAATAAAAAATAGAATAAAAGCCCCCAGGAATAAAAAATGGAATAAAAAATCCGGGATTTTTCTCACTGCATAAGGATTGGAAAAGGAAGCACTAACTTAGTTCCCTCATATGCTGTTGTTGGAGACTATTTGACTCAAGTTTCTTTTTTACTTGTCTGTACTCGCTTCATAATCTCTTCACAAACATTCAGTGTTACAGGTTATTGGTTTTCAGCTGAAATTTCAGAATACCTGAAAAGCTTGAAGGTCAAGGGATTTAATCTAGTGCATATATATTGTAGCCTTGTGCATAAACACAGATTTTAGAAGTGAACTTTGCAAATTTATGATGTGGAATCTTACCTTTTGAAAATTTTAGATAATGAAAATGTTAATATTTGGCATAATATTTTCTTCTTCTTTCCCTGTTTTTCACTCTCCTAGTTTACTTACAGACAGCAATAATAACCTTGTCAGCTTCTCTTTCTTTTTCCCTTAGGGTAAGCCTGCCACTGGCTGGCACCTGGACATATAAGCCCTCAAGGTCACAGACCCACTCCAGTGCAGTGGGTGCACTTCACACATACACACACACAGAAGCAGATCTGACATAGGACTTCTGGTACACTTGTGCTCTTCAAAAGCAGTAACTGTCAATCAAGCAGGATAACTTTTAGCTTTTCAAGGTAAAAAATTTGACTGGTTCCGATAAGGAAAGTAGTGTTATTTTCATTCCTATTACATTAATAACACCTTTAATAGACAACAGAAAAAAAATTATTTTCTTTTTTGCAGTTTTGTTGGTGGCTGCTAAAAACAGGGTTCTCTGAAGAATTACATGGATAGACAAGTGTAGTGAGTCAGCAGTGCATTAAATTATGGCAATGAAGCACAAGGATTGCTTTCTTCAAATAAAGTTCCAAATATAATTTAGGTTTTGTTAGCTAGTAAATAGGTTCCGGCAGCATTGATACAGCTGAACCAATATCTAACATCAGTTCACTAGAGTGTGGCTGTCCTCTTGGGCTGCAAATGTCAACATAGCAAAGCATTTTATGAGCAGGATGAAGTGAACTGCATTCATCTGTATTCTGATCAGGCACAATAATTTTGTCTACTGAGTTCTTAATAGATGCATTCCCTTCACATCTGCACATCATGGCACATTTTCCAAGGTAAGAAGCGTATTTCAATTTGCACACACTGATGTTGGAATTGTTAATTACAGCAGTTTCCAACTACTGGATGACTCCTTTTCTTAACTTAGCTCCTATTTGCTAATGGCATGTTTTGCAGAACACAAGATTTCAAAAGGGTGTTGAACAAAAAAAGCTAAAAGGAAAACAATGATTTTAATTAAAATAGCAATGTTATCTAAAATTTTTTGCTCAAACAATTTGGTCTTTCTGATTAACAGAAATTTACCATTTCACCTTCCTAAAAGGACAGAGTCTATCATTCTTACTTAAAGAGAACGTATAAGAGCTTTAAAATATCAATAAGAAAACCATTACTTTTGAAGTTCTAAAAGTGAATATGTTGCCACTAACTAAGAACTCAATTTTTTAGATAGGAACAAGACTGACCATATTAGAACTTATTTAAGCAATAAATAAAACAAGAAATTTGGGTACTGGATCCTGCTCATAATAAAGCTAATGTTCAATTTTTAGCATAGTGACTTAAAGATCTTTACATGGGTTGATACAAAAATGAACTGAAATGAAAACCTTTTAACAAAACATCTTGAACTGAATAATGGGAGTATTTGCAAAGGGGGGAGGTATATATTTTTTTCTTTTTTCCTCCTGCAGAATAGTGATTAAATCAAGTCATATAAGCATTTTAATTCCTGTAAGAGGCATTTATTTAGAAAGAAAAGGGTTAGAGATCTTAATATTTCTCATTTAATTAACACATTACAAGCCATTTTAGGAAAAAAATAAAACAAACCCACAAAAAACCCACCACAACCAATTTGTTTCCAGAACTTTGACTTTGATGTTTCCCTCAATGCAGAGGAAGGATGACAGAAAATGAGGGAGGGAGAAAAGAAAAAGGCACAGAAAGTATTAATAATACCTTTTTTTTTCAGGACACTGACTTCTTACACATATAGTTGCAAAAAAGGAATAAAAAAGAAATGTTTCCCCAAAGTTATCAAAATAGAAAACTACTTAAATTGGTGAGGGAGTCATCATATACTCTCCCCCCTATAGATTCGTTGTCCCATTCCTGCAATTGCTACCTCTTGCAAGATTGTCCTTTTCCCGTAATATCTTTTCCCATAATCTCAGACTCTAAACTGAACCCAGACCTCAGTGTTCCTTTTCCCTTCACCGTCTTTTTACATGGAGATTAGAGGCATCGTGTATGAGAAATCTAATGCCACTTTTTCATTTCTCCCACTCATCACGAGGAGACACACATCTCTTCAAACCCTTAATACATATTTTTACTCTTCTACTGTTACATCAAATCTCAACATTATCCTGTGTCCCTTGTCAATTTACAGAATACCAGCTTCACACCTTCAAATTCATCATAAGTTTGTCTTAGGATACATGTCATGCAGGCTTAGATAATGTATTTGTTCTGCTTTTAAAGAAAATTCTTATGTCAGTTTTAATCTCTGTAGCATGCAAATCTGATTTAATTTATAATTAATTTTGCAGAATTCTTCTGGACTTTCACTACTGTAAGTCTTCTTGTCCATTACTCTTTTCACATAGCAAATCAGAATTATTTTTAAGATCCTCCTGAAAGGAGGTTGTAGAGAGGTGAGTGTTGGCCTCTTCTCCCAAGGGAACAATGACAGGACCAGAGGAAATGGTCTGAAGTTGCGGCAGGGGAGGTTTAGATTAGATATTAGGAAGAATTACTTTACTGAGAGGGTGGTCATGCACTGGAACAGCCTGCCCAGGGAGG
>QJSC01012059.1:78301-138237 GCA_003697955.1 Calidris pygmaea
AAGTTGGACTCAATGATCTCAGAGGTCCCTTCCAACCATGGTGATTCTATGATTCTGTGATATCCCCCATATCTCAGATTGTACTGGAGGTAAAATGATTTATTTTATCAAAGTATCTTATCTATGTAACCAAACACACAAGAATTCCTAGAGTCAGAAGCAGTGTGCAAGAGGTAAATGCTCTTTTATCAGGAAAAATGAATCTAAAAAATAGCTCCATAGTCCTTAAGCAGTTCACCTGTTATAGTTTAATCATATGCAAGTTTAGAGAAATAAAAAATGAAAAAAAATCAAACCAGAGGCTACCAGTTTTATACTCCACCATCAATTCCATTCAATATACTGATTTAACTCTCTGAATGTCCACCCAGTTGGGTTTGTCAGAACTATCACTTAATGCTCACTGAATTTAAGTCTCTGGAAAAAAAAAATACATGGAGAATGGCCAGAAATTATTTGCTTCAGCTATATATAAACTTGTCAGAAATGTATGTACATAAATATGGAACACAAGAACTCCCATGAGAGGGACCCTACACTGGAACTGGGGATCAGCATGAGGACAATGGAGTGGAGGAGGAAGGCATGGTGGAGACAAAGTATTACAAAGTGATCATAACTCCCATTCTCCATCTCCCTCTACCTGCCACTCAGGGGAAGGACTTAGAAGAGTCAGGAGTGAAGCTGAGCCTGGGAAGAAGGAGAGGGTGGGGAGAAGGTGGTTTTAGTTTTGTTTGCATTTCTCACTATCCTCTTCTGTTATTAATTAACAATAAATTAATTTCCCCAAGTCAAGTCTGTTTTGCCCATGACTGTAATCGTTAAATGATCTCACTTCCCTTATCCATGAGGAGCCATGAGCTTTTCCATCATATTTTTTCCCCTTGTCCTGCTGATAGAGGAGGAATGATAGAGCAGTTGGTGGGCACCATGCAGCCAGCCAAGGTCAACCCACCATAAACTCTAAGACAAAATCTAATACCCATGTATGTAATGCTTGGATATTATATATACAATTATATTCTATAATATGTAATTAATACCTGTCTTGCAAGAGGTGATTCACAATTACAGCTTCTCAGCTATTTCTCCAAGTAAAAATTTTATGCAATGACATTATGAAAAATGGCCCTAGCTTCTTTTTTAGGAATAGAGGATGCATGGTAGGCAGGTATAGATACCTAAATCTCATAAAACTGGTGTAAAGAAACATTTACTAAGCAATTTAATGTTTTATGAATATTTTCAGTAAAATTTAATAAAATTGCTATGACATAAAGATCACAGAAATGGGTTCTTGGTTCCAACTCTTGGTATTCCATGTTTTGTGAACTTAATTAATTTGTATGTTTGTTCTATCTATCTATTAGTGATGCCTGGAAATTTCCCTTTGTTTTATATCTAACTTCTACAAATATATTTTCCCAGGAAAATGGATTAGGTTGAAATGGGAATAACATACAAATTAATCATATTGGAATATGATCACTTTGAACCAAGTAAGAATACTGAGTATTGTTGAAATGACTCTATCTTTCTATTTTCATGCAGTTACATTATGAACTATAACCTGCTATTAGGCCCATTGGATCCACAGGACATAGAAAAGGCTGAGGTACTGAATGTCATCTTTGCTTCAGTCTCTACTTGCAAGACTGACCTTTAAGAAATCCCAGGCCCCAGAGACCAGGGGGAAAGTCTGGGGAAAGGAAGATGTATCCTTGCTGAAAGAGGTTCAGGTAAGAGACTATTTAAGACATTCAAAAGTCCATGAACCCTGATGGTGTGCACTCACAAGTGCTGAGGATGCTGGCTGATGTCATTGCAAGGTGACTTTTGACAGTCTTTGAACAATCTTGGTAATTGGGAGAGATGCCTGAGGACTGGAGGAAAGCAAATGTCACTCCTATCTTCGTATGAGAGATCTGACAGTTTTCATTCAGTTCCCTTTTTTTTAATCTTTAATTTCCCATATCTGTTTAAAATTGACCAGGAACATGACCAAGTAATTTTATTGCTTTTTTTAAGTAAAAAAATGAGTGAGAGTAATTGTTTTATGGTGGTGGGGTTTGTTTGTTTATTCAGTACTTTTAGAACATTTAAATCCAGTTACTGTTGCTGAAGTAATATCTCTCAAAAGAGTTTCTTATCCTTAAAAAATGAATTCATGCCCTTGAAAAGGCACCGTTAAATATTTGGCAATAGACTCAGATGAAGATAGGGATTTAGAAATAAAATATGGCTAAACATGGATATAGTAAAAGAAAGAACTCTATGTCAAGTACATTTCATACAAATATGAATACTGAAAAAACCTGCTGTGCAACTTGTAGTGATTTTTTTTGAATTCTAAAGCACAGACTATAGCAAATATGTTGACTATTGAAAGAGATTTTTGAAGTGCTTTATTCCTAGGTGGTATGTGCTTATTCTGAGAGGAGTACAATAGGGATTTTCCCAGGCTTCAATTTTTTTTTTTAACTTTAAAGCTTTTAATGTGTCTAGAATACATATTCTATTGAACAAACAAACAAACAGAGAGACAGAGAATAAATAACAGTAGGATGATAATATACAAACGCATAAATACATTGTCATTGAAAATTGAAAATGGTTAACTACACCTATGAAGTTTTCAAATTGTTTTATTTTCTCAATGTTTTTGTAATGGAGAGAGCTGTCTAGGATATTTACTAAAAGAATGCCAACTAATAAGAGCAAAACCAAACCAGTAGCCATGTTCCTTTCTATCAGAAATTCAGTTCTAAGAATTATGTGCAT
This sequence comes from Calidris pygmaea, assembly GCA_003697955.1. Lineage (NCBI taxonomy): Eukaryota > Metazoa > Chordata > Aves > Charadriiformes > Scolopacidae > Calidris > Calidris pygmaea. The sequence goes on from QJSC01012059.1 coordinate 81,083, forward strand.
ACAAACAGGAGTCAGAAACAGTATAAGATGCTTGACTGTAAGAATAAGTTTCTTAGGCATTGTATTAAAACCTCAAATTCTATACTTATGATACCTGGTAATTTCTTTTTTTTTTTTCCACACAAATATTTCAAATACAGATTTTGAAAAATTAATTATGGTAATTTACAGAGAAATGCTACCTTTGATGACTGTATTATTTATGTTCTCATATTTTAAAAAAAATATTTCTTGTATCGCAAGTCAGATGATTGACTTTGGGTGGACTTGAACCTGGCATATAGTTTTTACTTCTACTACTGCTGTTACTTTTTTTTATTTTATTTTATTTTTCTTCCTTATAATCACTGAACACAGGAAGTTCATCCTTACTCTTATTAAAAAGATCCATTAAAAATAATTTGCAGTAGATAATTATTTCTGGTAATGTTTTATGTTCCATGTCCATAAAATAAATAATTGTATTTTAATATAGTGTAAGTCCATTGCATAATTTCATATAGATGCAAAGTCAGAAAAAACTGTATCCAGTTATTCCATTTCATATGTTCATAAAATATTTTCAGCCATTTATTAATAGCTGCTTTAAAACACATGAGTTTTCATGGCTGAGACATAGTTCTTCTGTTTAGTTCATGTCCTGGTTTTGGGTAGAACAGAACCAATTTTCTGTTCAGTAATTTTACTTCTCAGCTAAGCCTCTTGAAACTAACTCTCTGAAATTAATGGCATATTTTTCAGTGTCTACTTCCAGAGTGATAAGGCCTGATGTTTATAGCTAATACTAAGGAAAGGAATGCAGAAAGACTCTTGCTTATACTTATTGCCATAACAACCAACGTCAGCTAACTTTTGTTATGTGCCACGTTGGAAGATTGGAAGAGTGTAGAGGGGTCCTACCTGTTGGGAAGAGCAGACAGGACAGGTGACCCAAAACTGACTAATGGGGTATTCCATCCGATCTGCCTCATGCTCAGTATAAAAGCCAAGGAATCAAAGAGGTCAGTCTTTCTGCAGTGGCTGGCATCTGAGGACCCTGTTCATCTGCCTTTGATCCTGATCTGTGCATTCCTGAATCTAGTTCCTGAATCCAGTTCCCATCTATCTCTGAGTCCTACCTGGAACTTTCCCAGTGCATACTGGTGACATGATAATCATCTTGGGAGCTGGATACTGGTTTTCTATATATATTGGCATGTATTTCATTATTTTCTTAATATTATTATATTTTATTTGTATTAATAATATTTCATTAAAGTACTTTCCGTTTTCTTTTCAACCCATAAATCTCTCTCCCTTGTTCTCTTGCTCTTCTTTACTGTGAAGGTAGAGAAGTTAAAAGTGAGCATCTGTCATTCACTTATTGGCCAGCCCAGCCTAAACCATAACAGTACACAAGTACAAGATGAGTATACAAAAGTTCAGAAAGGTTACACCACCACATTTGGCATGTATAAGCTGGATATTTTTTTCTGGTTTATGGATATGGGTGATTCCAAGTAGGTGATGGATTAGTTCGTCTATCCCAAAGTGTCCTAAACTTAGAATTCAAAATGAACGTGAAAGAAACTTTAAGACTTCTCTGTGAAAGGGGACAAATGCTCTGTTGAGATAATCTTTAACAGTAGCTACAGCAACATATCATTTGAATGCATGATAAGGGGACTTTCAGTCTTCTTCCACAGAGTGTTCTACACTACCTAGCATATGTTTCCCCCTATAAAATAATTTCTAGTTGTGTATTCCGACTGGGAATTTAAAGTGGTAATAAAAATTCTTACTTAGGCATCTATTTTAATCAATTTTAATCAAGTAAAATGGTGAGGTTTTATGGGTAGTGTATTTTTTCTCTGAAATTATAACAATGTGGCAAATGTTAGAAATATGATTCAAAATATCCAGGACATTTAGCTGTGCAATTTAGGAATGTACAGGTATATAAATCAGACCTGCAAGTCTGACTTCTGTATGAGTACAAATGATAACAGGTCATCAGGATTTCAGAAAACAAATAGGGAAAAATTATGTCTAAGAAGTTTGCTTGACACAAGCAAACACCATTAAAGGTTTAGAAGATATACAAGTTTGACCATGACACAATCTGGTTATGAGAATTGTACTTTAGAGACCTGAGAATGCTTTAGGTGTTTTTTTGGAACTATCTTTGGTTACTAAGCTCAAGATTCAATTGTTTATTCATGTACACAGATAAGTATGTTTGGAGATACTGTTGTTAAATTGGATAAATAGGGGCTTATTTAGCCAAACCTCCACTTTATTCTCTCATTTCCATTTCACTTCATAAATCCCCTCATCAATCCCTCTCCCTTCTCTTCCCCTTGATCTTCTACTCATTCATTTTCCATTTCTTTTCCTTTGACCATCCTTTGCTCATGTCTGTGGCTGCACTGGCAGCATGCTCAGATTATGGAGCCCATAGGAGGAAGGCAGTGGGTTAAAAGTGGGCTTGATTTTGTGCACTGTTATTTGGCTGTGTGCAGACTCTGCCTGTGCTATCAGCTGCCTGGGCAAATGCCTGCAATGACAAAGCTGAGGGGACAGCACTTCTTTCACTCCACTTCTTATTGGTTTGCAAGGCTCTCTACATGAATTGGAAGTGAGGAGGAAGTGTAGTCAAAATGTTTATTGCCTGGGGCAGGAAAATAATTAGGACTTGTTCTGGCTGGGTGCCTTGGCACATCAACAGCACTGACCATAGTTAAGTGAATGTTTGGCAAGGCTTTTACTGTTAGACTTTTGAAATACTTGAAAAAGCTTTCATGGCTAATGAGCCAGAAAAGACTAGTAAGCTATGAACATAAAAAAAAAAAAAACAGAATTTCCCTAAAACAGTACAAGAAAAAGAATTAATTGAGTGTAATTCAAGTTAAAGTATGCTATTACTGTAAAATTAATTTTTTGCACAGAAAAAGATATTCTTATAAAGAAATATTGTCCTGCTTCCACAATGATTTGTTAAATATATACTTTGTTATTCTTCTTCTGTACATAGCTGTCACCTCACTTACACTTGATTACTGCCTTTAAATCTGAATATACTTTAAATAATTTACCTAAATTTACACAAATTTATACATTTAGTCTAAACTAGTCAGAGCACTTCTAAAATCAATAAATCAGTATTCCACTTGGCTTAGGCTTCTAGATGCCTTTAACCATGACTATTTCTTCCATCAATGAGACAATCTGCATGGGTCATATCATAACCATGATTCTGTTTCACACAGTAAAAGACAATATAAAAATTAGTACCATCACTACGAACTAAAGAATTCTTTGCCATGCCATGTACTTAATGCAGTACTAAATGCTCTGAAAGCCCTTCCCCAAGCAGTTTAGCTGTCCTCTTTTCTGCCTTCACAATCCTTTCACTTACTGGGACTGCAGTCTTTGCTTCAATAGCACAAATGAAGTACAAACAGGCTTTTCTTCCCTGTCTTCAGTATAATTCCCTTTCCAAAATGTCAAAAAGCAGCATTGTCACATATGCAAAGTCAGTAATCTTTTGCTAAGGCATAGGTGATTAGTGAGTGGGTACAGTCAAGTCTTTCAACTCCAGAAGCTCAATAGAAACCTTCACTGAAAGGTCACTGACATCACAACATTTAGTGGTATCAAATTCCTTTGTTTGGCTTCCTTATCATGAATGATTGATATGATATTGTCCATGAGAAGACTGTGAATAAGGTACTATAAGGTCTTTACACACTTCCAGGTAGCTAAAAATAACTGCAGACCACCTGCTGTGGTCAACAGCAGACAGAATTTATTAGGAGACAATGTATTTATGAATCTTCTCCTAGAATATCAAGTAAGAAGCTCCAATACCTAGTAACTGCTCCAACAGAGCTTTAAAAGCTGTTCTTAGTGAAAGTGAAGTCATTCTAGTAGATGTTTGTTGTTTTTTTTTTCATTATATCACCCACTGACTTGCCCCATCCCTGGAAGTGTTCAAGGCCAGGCTGGATGGGGCCTTGAGCAACCTGATCTAGTGGGAGGTGTTCCTGTCCATGGCAGGGGGGTTGGAACTAGATGATCTTTGAGGTCCCTTCCAACCCTAACCATTCTATGATTCTATGATTCTATGATTCTATGACTGTATCATTATTCACCAAGTGGCAGATTAGAGTGAATTACATTTTTCCAGTACCCTTTGATATATATTTTGCAGTTGTATAAATACCCTCTAGTCCTGTTTTAAGGAAACACTATGATCAGTGCAGTGGAAAAGTGACTACGCAGAGCAATTACTGCTGACATAGAGGGTGTATTACGAAAATTCTTTTTTCTAGGTTTTCTGAATCTCTCACTAAAAATCTATCTAGAAAATTCTGTATGTAGTCTCAAAAAATAAACATACAAATTATATATATATTTTTATTAATTCTCCTGTTTTTACAGGATTTTCTCAGGAGACATATTTTTGTTTTTATTTGCTTCTGTAACACTTATTAATAAAAAATGCTGTTTACCTCAGGAGAGCCAAAAAGTTAAAGAACCAACAAGTTGGCTCAGCCATTCTTGTTCCTTTCGTTAATGCATCGCGCTTCATAGTCTGTATCTGTAACCAGTGTCAATTTGGGGATCACAGTTGCATATATGCCACTAAAGGGCTGAAGTGTTCTCAGAAACAACACTCTTCTATATAATACTGAAAAAAATTCAATCCTCTTAAAAAAAAGGTAGGAAAAAAAAATCTGGATTTAAATGAAAATGTTTTCCAGGTCTCCTGAGCATGTATGTGCACTATATAAAAACCATAGTCTTATTAACCCACTGACCTCATAATTAGTGTAAGAAAACCCCAATTGTCAGCAGACACAGAAAAGCGCGGCTTTATGAGGAAGATATGAAACTATTGACTTTTCATTATATTTTGAGGCTCAGGTTGATCTGTGACAGTTGTATTGCATAGTAGTCTCATAAATAATTTAATAAATTGTGTCAAATTAATTAACAATGAATGTTATGTGATGGTTTAGGTTTTGTTTTTTTTTTGTCAGGGAGAGGTGAAAATTTCAAAAACAACAAAAAAATAATTTGAAGAACAAAGTTCCTCTCTGAGATTTTTTAAAATAGTACTTGTCTCATGTCCATTCCTTCAAGTCGTGTCCAGGACTAGTTTTTCTCATATTCAGTGTTTGCATCACCTGTATTGAAGCTTATAAGGTGATTTTGCTAGGGAGCCGATTAAAAAAGTTAAGCACTTTGTTTTATTTTGACTATTTATTCATGCTTTTCAATATAGAACTTGACTGAATACTTTTCTAGCTCACTTGCCTTTGTCTGCTATATGATATTTTAAAGGCAGTCACCGGTATCCAGCTACTAAATTTTCTTTATATTTAAGGTAAAGATTTAAATTAAAACTTTAAATTTTCTTTATCTTTAGTGGCTTGGACTATGTGACCTTTAAAGGTCCCATCCAACCCAAACTATTCTATGATTCTAAGGTAGACTCTGCATTTACAGCTACAATTCTCTTGACAGGTTAAATTTCAGTGCTAACTTAAGACATAGTTACCATGTCACTCCTATCTTCTTGCTCTCATGCAATTGACAGAGGAGAAAATGAACTACAAAACAGCTCCTGCAGTGACTAACACACGTGACAGATTTGCCTTAATGAAACCACAAAGGCCAGAGAATATATGGTTTAGATCATTAATTGACAGACAGCTACATCATGTTGGTACCATACCGAATAATGATTCACCTGACCTGTTCTAGTCAGGTCAGTGGATCCCTCCTTCATTCTGCTATCTGAATAGCAAAGGCCAGCATGATTATTCACCTCTGTGTAGAACAATAAATTTATGTGGTGGGGGAACTGCATCCATCCTTTGAGGACTGCTGCTTTTAAGTGGGGAATCAGTAGAAGAAGTGAGGGTTCCATAGGAATATTTGTGCTGAAAAGCACACTAACAGTAAGCAGTAAAGTTTATAGAGTTTAGGGGCAAAAACCGAAATCTGAGTGAAATTGTGGTAACTGAGAGGGTAATGTAAATTAATGGGAATCCATAGGGGGGTCAAATATGGTTCAGTTACCTTCCTCCACTGTTAAGTGATTTTAGTTTTTATGATAGCTTATAAGAGTTTATATAAAAGGGCTACTTAGATAGGTAATAAAAATTGCATTATACCAGATTCTATTCTCTTCTTGTAAAACTACTGGGAAGAAAGAGCAAAAAAATTTCATTTTCTTTTGTTTGGTTTTGCTTACTGGATTTTTTATTTTCCTATTGTCTTATCTAAAACAATTATATGTCTCTATCCAAACTAGGAAGGCACAATCTTTAATTTGAGGCAGAGAGAAATTCATTGCAGTTAGAGATTATTTCCAGATTATTTCAAAGATACATTTAAATTATTATATTTTAGGTCATGAACTTTGATAAGCTAGTGCTCAAGCAGTATTTGACACACTAGGGTTCTCTCCTCCTTTATAATATGAACAATAATAGTGGTATGAATAACAATAAACTTGCAATGTCCAAGTTCTTCACTCCACTTCCAAGCAGTATTAAAAAAATATGTCTAAGGTTCTCTAATGGAGTTACTGTAATGCAGCTAAAGTAGGTCTCCAGGAACCTAAACATAACTTTGAGTGCTTTGCTCACCTGTAGTATATATATAAAAATACCAAAGTATTTAAGCATTTACTGGATCTTCAGTATATTAGAAAGAAAATTACTGCATAAGTTTATACCTATATATGACTTCACGCAAATATAGAGCAATTAAGGCTTTTGTCATAGTAAACACCTGAGCATAACCATAATCAAATGGGGTAAAAGGATATAGTTTTCAAATGGTGAGAGTATATGTTCCATATACTTCCCCTCTAAGTTATATGGCCTTAAAATAACCTAGGCTGTGGCTGTGATCTGAACAAGCAGGTTTACATCTATTAAAGATCTTTGATTCTGTCTTTATAAGGATTTCTGGTGCATATTTATCTTGGCTAGCTATCAGCTTTTCCTTTTGACTTCTCAGAGTAAGTAAGTGAGTGGAAAGGCATCTTTTCAGAAATACCGCCTTCACTTTACGCTTACTTCTATTTCCTTCATGTGTTAAACAGATGTTCAATCCTTTTTTGCATTGGAGACTGAGGATGAAAGTCTCAGTGAGCAGGAAGTGATTTGCTCAAGTATAAAACCCTGAATAGTCTATACTTCAAAAAACATCCATGACCCTGAAGGTGTAAGGAAAGAGCCTAATATTTGTCCTGAAGACAGCAACTGCAACGCGTTCTTTCCCACATAGCTTATTATAAAATCTTCAGCTAGAGTGAATGATAAGAAAAAAATGAAACAGAAGGGGGAAGCAAAGAATCTCTCTTCACTGCAAAGATAGAACTGGATAACATGGTTACAGGGAACACAAAAAAGTTCAAATGAGTATCAGAGCTTTCATAGGAGAGAAAAGATCATGCTACTTTGATTTTCCCAGACAACAATAAAATATAGGAGAAAACACCCTAAACCCAGTATTTTAAATGTAAATCAGCATCATATGTTTTGCATAGCCAGGGACTGAGTACGTTTTTAAAAAGCCCCAAACACAACAGGTCCAGTTATGAGTGTAAGCATGACCCATTGTTACTAGTGGGTAAAGATAAGTGAGTGGGTAAAGATATGTAATTAAGATACGTATAAAATACATTCTGTCTTAATTGCATATTAAAATACTGCCTTACATGACAGTTCTGCATTTTTGAGGAACAATTCCTACTGATTGTTTAAAATTACATATGTACAGTTTGATCAATTGTACAGCAGAAAGTGTCAGGGCAGTCTCTGGGATGACTAGGTTTTCCACATATTTTCTGGGAAATTAAACACAGTTAAGCATACAAGTAATAATTACCAGTTGGTCTATGCACAGCAGGAAGGATCATGTGGACTGTCCAAATATGCACCTGGAGACCTCATGTGAAATGAGCAACTAGTCAATGGTTTATTGTGAAGCCTGCTAGGAATTCAGTCAATAAGCAGCTCTTAAGTTAGTCCATTGTCTCATCTAGGAAGAAGCTAGCTGGGGAGCTTTTGGATCACCCAAGGATCTAAGATTCTAGAGTCCTCCACTGTATTTCACCCTCAGCTATCACTCTTTATGACACTGAGAGGCAAAAAGTATACTTAGTCTTTTCTCACGTGCAGACCATTCAATATTCATGATCATCCCTGAAATTATGGTCTGTTGGGGTTTTTTTTGTTGTTGTTGTTTTTTTTTTTTTAAATTCTAATATGACTTATAGATACTGCCTCATCAGAACTGCAAAGAATGGCCATGGTTTCATGAATTTACGTAATGCCTTCATCAGTTCTGCTTGTTTTTTCTTTTTTTTTTTTCTTTTTTGTAGCTGAAGATTGCTCTCATCTTCTCAAATATCTGTACAAGTCCAGACTGTTTTTCTTGAGCACTAAAAGTTAATTTTGAATGGTCCTTTTTTAGACATTCATCATATTTTCACCACACACATTATTTTTAATTTTTTACATTAAAATTCATAAATTGTGAAATCCTATATAATGTAAAACAACTACCTGTGAGATTCATGCCATGGAGGTCTCAGCATCTATAGTGTAAACATTTGCATTGTAGTCTCTACTCATAGGCAATGGAGAGCAACAGGAATTTTGAGATTAATCATTCGTTTTCATTTCCTGCAAGGTAAAATGGATTGTGCAGTAGACGCCCTTATTGCTCTCTACCGAAAATAATAGCATTCTAGCTGACTATCTCAGATGCAGCCATCAATACTGTAGACAGAGTCAGGTGAGCTGAACTTAGTCTTTCATCCCAGGTCTTTCTAAGACATTTAAGATGAAAAGACATCATCAGAGACATACCAAGTCTTTGTTTAGCTTGGTAGTTAACAGGCTATCCATCTACTCTGAATAATGACTTAAGTGGTTTTATGACATATAAAGTTTTAAAATAAATTTAGCCTTCATTCATGGACAAGCCACATTCTTAGTTCTTACTGCTGAACTGATTGATTGTTTGGGTATTCTTTTTAAGTTCACATATACAATGATTAGGGAGAAACACAAAACAGTATAAATGTCAGTTATGAAACAGAATTAGTTAGTGAGTACTCACTGCCAATATTCTAAAAATACTGCTTTCTGTGTAGTTGCAACTGCAACCCAGAAAATAGCTGGACTATGAAACATCTTGAATTTTACAATGGACATTTTATACTTTCTGACAGCAGTCCCTACACCAACAAAGCAAAATGTTTTTTCTTGTAGTGAACAAGCATTTTTTTGTGTTATGAATAAAAAAAACCCTGAAATCTAACCGGAGGATCAGACCTAATCCTCCACTTAGCCCTTGTAAGAAATTTTAATGTATATCTGAAGAATTGACAACCTTTACAAAATTCCCCTTCAGGAAATAGATTAAAATTCATGTAAGCAAAGCTTTCTGTAGTAGAAAACTGTTTATGGTCTCATAAAAGGAAGGGAAGCCCGTGAGTGTGACAGCTGACACACTCCACAGGGGATTTGTCTTTATAAAACACTTGTTTTCTGCTGGGGTTTGTGGAGTGTATATGGAGAATTAAAAAGAAAGAAAAAATTGTTTCATAAAATCTTAGCAACTTAATTAAAGCTTACTGCAAATATAGATTTTTTTTGCTCAGATGAGGAAAGTTGGTGGAATTTGTTTTACAGTAATATCCAGATAAGCTTTTTGTGGAAGTCACACAGATACCCAGTACAAATTCATAATGAGATTAATTCTACGCTTTCTATCCTTCTGTCTCAGTGAATACTGTGGCTGCTAAACAAACCTTTAATGTAAACATGCTAATTGTGATAATTTACATTTTCTACTGGCTGAATAGATCTATTTTTTTTTTTTAGCCCAGGTATAGTTACATTATATAATCTACTTTGAACTGTTTCCAAAAGGGTCATTGCATACTATTCCATCAAAGCTATAAAAAGTAATAACAGTATGACAACAAGTCAATAATCAAATAACACAGATACTATAGCTCTATTTTACAGATTGGCATTGTCAGATATATGAGGCAGATATACTGGGAGATTGTCTCATTTGTATCATTTCCAGTATTGAACTAAAAAGTTTTATGAAATGAAATACTAAAAATATTAATAGCAAGTACTAATGATATCAAGCATTTGAAAATTACCGAGGTGGTAACACTAAGGTCTTTAAGTGCACGTTAAATAGTTGTTCTAGCCACAGCCTTATCCAGAATTACAGACTTGTCTAAAATTTAATTATATAAATGAAAAAATCCCTGCCTGCAACAAACCCCAAAATAAAAACAAAATTCAAATGACTAGTATGTAAAATCCAGGTTAAATAAAACATTTAAATAAGTGTACTACTACATAGGATAAATACAGAAGCATACTCCAATAAAACAATTCAGAAAAATCCTTCCTACGCTTCTAGGATGATTAAGACTTTGGTATTTACTTTGTTACTTAAAATTATATGACTTAGAACAATTGCCTTTGCTGAGGTACCTACTTAACTATCTATACCTACACTGAAGTAATTTCAGATCTGGAAATTAGTTACATTTTTAAATCTCCTGGAGGACATTGTGTATTAGGCCTTTTCAAACCAAGCTTAACTGACTTTACCAGCACAGAATTCAATTAGAAATGCAACTGAAGCATGAATTGCCAATAATTTACGTAACAGTCGCAGTCAAAGAAGGCTTCAAAATATGACTCCTGCAACCCATAGTAAATGACTGAGTCTTCAGACTCATAGGTAGGGAGAGGAAACAATATTGTGCATTTACCTTGGCTGGTTGTCAGGTGCCCACCAAGCCACTCTATGACTCCCCCTCCCTAGCAGGACAGAAGGGGCAAAATACAATGAAAAAGCTTGTGGGTCGAGATAAGGACATTGAGATTACTCACCCATTACTGTCATGGGCAAAATGGACTCAACTTGGGGAAATTTAATTTAATTTATTGCCAATTAATAACAAAGTAGGATAGCAAGAAATAAAAAAAAAACTAAAAACACTTTCACCCCACTCCTCAGTTTTTCACAGGCTTGACTTCACTTCTGACTCTTCTGCCTTCTCCCCCTGATCAGTGCAGGTGGTTGGGGAATGAGAGGTGCAGTCAGCTCATAACAGTTCATCTCTGCCGCTCATTTTCTTCATTCTGTTCCCCTGCTCTGGTGTGGGGAGATAGTCCACAAACTTCTCCAACGTATATCCTGCTGTGACACTGACTGTGACACAGCAGTTCTGAAAAGAGTAAGAACTTGTGCTGATCTAGAAGCAGAGGTTCAGCCTCACCCTTCTGATTTAATATCAGTTTCTCAACTTGATTGATATTTTGATCTTAGACTAAGACCTCCCCTATTCAACATAAACTGAACCAACTTTTGGCATGACTGAAATTTCTACTAAATTTAAAATACTATGGTGTTAAGTAATGTGACATTTCCATCATCACTGTATTTTGGGAGCAAAAGTAGGTTTGTCTCTGTTTTTTTTGCTCATGTTTAGATTTAATTCCTGTTCAGAGATCTTGAGTGGTTGTGTGGAACATCTTATGAAGTTAAACTGTGTTTCAGAGGTAGCAAGGTCAAACTTTATCTTTCAACAGCCTCTTATTTTTAATTTTTGTTTGTTCCTTTTCCATTTTTTAGCACAGTAATTATGATTTTTGCCAATGCCAATTAATGTCACAGGTATTATGTTGATGAGACTGTTCCTAGTATTTGGGCTTGTCTTGCCCTGAACTGGCTGAAGTTTCTGAGAGTGAACTAAGACCCAAGTTTTTTGATACTGTAAAGACATACAGGAGTTTAGGTAACTATGCTGGATACGGAATGTGCAACTGTAAGAAGGGAGAATGAATTATACAGCAAATAGCATATGATTTAGAAGCATTTCCTTAGCTAACTAAGTTTTGGTCATTCAGGTAGTATATCTGAAAACTATTGAAGAAAGTTGATTAAATTCTTTGGCCTTGTAGAGAGAAAAAGTTGACCAAATAAGGGTGAAACAATTTATATTGTCATAAGTCTGTTACAATTCTAAGAGATTTCAACAATATTTGTGAAACCGTTTTCTTTCATTTTTGGTTATCGATGCAGTTAAAACTCTTCAGACTTTTGTTGACTTATGCTACACATTTGCTATTTTTATTATTATTGCTATTGAAAATAAATACATAATGTGTTCACATGCAGAATCTTTTTTCAGAATCAACACATACAATTAAAATTGTTCTACTTGGGGATGTCTATCCATAACTTGAGATGCTTTTATTTTCTAGCCTGGGTCATGTAAGCTAAGTATAGCTATCACTCTACTGCTGGATATTAGCTCCAGTATAGTTGTAGTGTATCAGACTACTTTATTCTTAGCATTATAATTAACTCACAAGTCTTAATTATTCTTAGAATTAGTAGTATTTTCTCAAGAACCCACTGCAGATCAATCATTGTTAAGTGGCATTCTTCCAAATTGATCCTGATCATACAGAACTTTTTGGAACTTCTTCACTTTTTACGACTTGAAATAGAATTACAGCATGATATATATGATTGAATGCCATTAACATTGACTATTGCTCTGCTTATTTCCCAAACTAACAATGCAATACTGTGAAGACGAGTGTGAAGCAGTTAAATATTCCACATAATATATGCCTAATAAATACACTGTTTTCATTAATCATTCTGCATAGATTTTCCACTTCAGTCCAACAGTTTTCAATTAGAGTTGTAAGAATTACAATTACTTTTAAATAGTAAACTTTATTCTACACCAAGCATTAATTATGACAGCATTAGTTATGTCTAATTCTTAGGAAAAATGAGCCATGGCAGATTTATGGGGTTTTATTTTATTTCCTTTATGATAATTATATATTTATTATTATTATGTATTTATTTTATTAGTAGGTTGTTTTTTCATTTTCTCTCCTGGCCTTTCCAAAATCACTAGTTTTCAATAGACTCCCCTTTCATTGTGCAACCTATTTTTTCATTCTAGCCTTTTTTCTATTTATGTTCTGATGTTTATTTTATACACAAGAGGCAAAATTAATTTCACCTAAATTTGGCTATCTGAAATACCTTATGGCGTCTAAACTATTTTTTTTTTATATGCTAGCTCTGTAGTTAAAGGAAATAGCATCTCTAGAGAATGGCTAATATAATCATAAAATAGTTATCTAAAATGGGAGGCATTAATTAAGTTTTGAAACCTCCTGTCTTCTTTACTGAAAGAGCCCAGATGATTAGCAAGGAATTGATGCAGCATCTAGACAGTCAAAGCAAGGATAAAGTAATGACATCTACTAAGATTAGTTTGGTTAACATTATTTCCAGATGGTACTTTCTGCATAATTATGTTCAGATGTGACGAAGGATTTGTATTTTTGTGGTCCATTTGCACTGGCTGATCAAGACTTACCATTGATATATCCTTCAAGTGAGTTTATAAACTGAGGATTTTTCCACATCTTAATATGGCTCATTTGGATTTGTCACCAGATTGGTTGACACAGGATTTAGACGTACGTCAGCCATAATACGTACAAGGTAGATTATCTTCGGCCAGTACGCTTATATGATTTGAAAGCTATCTCCACATTTCTTATCTCATTATTTTCAACACCTTTAAATCTATCTCTAAAGTTACAAATTTAAGAATCTGGAATGCAAGGAAACCAATGTATAAATAACATTTTCTATCAATGTTCTTCAAAAATTTCCTGTGTTTTCCATGCACAAAATAAACTATGTGTGCTATTTTTACAATGCTAGATAAGAACTGTTACATTATGCAAGCAAGAGAAGACAAGGGTTAATTAAGTCTTTGTGCAAGATGCACAAATAAGCTATTAATTTATTATGTAAATTAGGTCCACATCTGGAATAGGCATTACAGTAAATATGAGTCATCATATACAAACTCAAGAACAGGAAATATTTTTGTTAGAACAGCAATGAGAACTTATTTTCATTGTTCTGTTAGTGAACACCCCCAAATGTGATTTATTATTGTAGAAGTAGAAAGATTTGCTCCTGACTGGGAGAAACGAGACTACTAAATCCCCAGGGATACATCACCCTCTTGTATTTGCTTCTTTTGTGTGAAGTCTCTTGCATCACTCATATGACTTTCAGGAAAGCTTCTTTTCTACACATAATTCAACTCTAAAAGAATTTTGACTTGATGCCTAGAAAGCAATTTAGCAAGCAATTTAGTTTTTGAAGGGAGTAGTAAAGCTATCCCATAGCTTTTGTTCTCAAGAACAGAAACAACCCTAGTGGAAGACTGTCAAATTTAGTTTTGAAAGAGCCGTCTTCAAGACTCTGAAAGGAAAAAAGCCTAGCAGTGATCTGAAGGAGAAAGGAGTTAAAGACCTTCACTTCTTTTCCATCTCTATAATTTTTTGAAGCATAAGCTTCATTATTGTATTGCTGATCAAATGTCACAGAAAGAAGTTTCTCTAAGCTGCTAAAACTCCAAAAGAGAAAATGGCCAGAAAGAAGATAAATACATCCGATACCTAAACAAAGAGGGATTTCAAATGGAAAATAATTTAAAAGATAATTCAATAGACAGAACAAAGATACTTTAAAGATAATTGGATTGAGTTTTCTTACTCTGTGACAAAGCAATCTGATACCATTTTAAGTGCCCTAAATGTCAGGTGCATTACAGTTGCCAGAAACAGGTCTGATGGCATGGAGACCCAATCCCATTATATAGAGAGTCTAATTGAACAGCTAATTTTATTTATTTATTTTTTGTTTTGAGGGTTTAGTTTTTGATTCACTGAATAATCTCTTAAAACAAAACCTAAATGTATCATCAGATGTCAACCACCTGGTTTATGCTATTTTGAGAAGAAATAATTTGTATAAAGTAGGAATAAGATCATCTTCAGAATTAATAATTTTAATTATGGGAATTTTACTAATTGTAAAGACAGAGAAAAATTCTCCAAAAAAAACCCCCAGCTTCACAAAACTATTTCCTTATGCTGCTAGTATGTAAACACAGATCTTGGGTAGGTCTTAGTAGACTTTTTTTATGTAACTGCCTCACTGCTGTTGTATACATTGCCAAATCTAGAAGTAGCAGGAACTACTAATGACGCTTCAGAATCGATATACAGAGCAAGACTATAAGTATAGTGCTGGGTTCCGCTAGTTCAAATTAGTTGTCTGAGATATACTCTGTTTTACTCCATAGTGATAAGGTTTTTTATGGCTCAAAGAACTCATAAATGTATCACAAAGTTAAAGAATAACATCGTTGAATTATGGTAGAAAATTGTTCATTTTAGAAATTTTAAAAGCAAAGCAAGGAAAACATTAGGCCAAATAAAGAACTGGGTTCTCCCTCTCTCTCAGGCACAATGGAAAACAACACTATGGTTAACCAGGGCATAAATATTGCAGGACAGAGGAAGATTCAAGAAGGACAGAGAAAGATTAAAGCTGCTTTACAGGGAACATAAGACAGCATGTTTGGAATTAAATGTGTGGAATGAAAAATAGAATTCTTCCGAAGAAGAAAATGATATGTCTCAGCCCAACACAATGCACATCATTAACCTTTTTTTTTTCCCACACCTTTCCATGATTTCAGTGTGTTCTCAGTTGATCCCTTGCCCTGCATGATTGGGGTACCAGGACTGCTGCTTGCTTTAGGCACAGCACAGCAATGGATCATTGTAAAGCTAGCTGGGGAGAAACTAGCCTGTGAAGTTTCCAAAGATTCCCAAATACAGGAATTAATGGTATTCTATTGTTTTCACACTAAAGCAATTCTTCAAATGTTAGCAGTCCATCCATTTCTTACTTGCATAGGTCTGTTTGGCCTGTATACCCACATAACAGGAATGGAAGCATGACATCTATGTATAGACAAATACTTGAGTAATTTCTGTTTTAAGTCAAGGCAGTTGCTGCAGAGATTAAAAACAAACCTTTCCTTCACGTAAACTGTGACCAAAGAATAATAGCTATGCAATACTGGCTGCACAGGGAAGTGGCTGCGGCACCGTCCCTGGAAGTATTCAAAAGATGGGTTGACATAGTGCTTAGTGACATGGTTTAGAGATGTGGTTTTTTGTTTTTGTCAGAGCTAGGTTGATGGTTGGACTAGAGTATCTTAAAGCTCCTTTCCAACCTAGACAATTCTATGATTCTATGATTCTATGAAAGAAATACATCCACTTTACTTATAGTGCAAGGTATTTAAAGATTCTTGAAATCTTAATATCTGAGGAGTCACAAACCAGGCTGCGGAACATTGCAGCTTGTCTCACTTTTTCAGTCTGACTGGTCTCTTCACATCCTGACTCTTTTTCAAGACACACCAGCTGTTTACTGGATTTATTTTTCCTCTGGTCCCCGTGTGGTTAGTCAAAAAGGGGAGAGAGAGGAGCCTATTGCGCATCTTTCAAGCACTATCAGGGAACTGAGAAAAAGAAGTCAGGCTGTCATAGAAAACATAACCCAGGACTGAGGGGGAAGCAATCACCACAGATGCATCACTCCAGATAAGACCAAGGATGGTGATGACTTCTTGAAAAGCTACCTTCTCCCCTCAGTTCTTTAAATGTGCAGTAGAAGTTTCAGTATAACATCGAGAAATAGGAGTAAACACTTTGGTTATGCATGACAACTATAATTGTTCTATAAATGAGGCATTTCTGTATTAATTAGATCATGTGGGTTGTTTAATCATTAATCAGTCTGTGTATAGGGTGTATTTTCTTTTCCCCAGAATAATAATCTGAATGAAAAATAATTGAAAAGATGAAATGGTGGAGTGGAAAATTCAACCAGTGTTGTATAATTGAATAAAACTACAAAAATACCCAAAAAAGGTGATTCCTTATACCAGAATATGCTCAAAACAAAATAACACAAATTGGTAAGTGATGAAGTATGTTACACAAAATCTCTCTGGATGACATCCTAGATTTCAAATTACTGATGTAATAGTTGTAATCTTGATAGTTTTGAATTTGCATTTCTGTTCTGCTTATGAAAAGGATCTCAAAAAACTTGTTCTTATCTCATAAAAAACAGTTGGTTTTTTAATATTTTTTTATTTCAAAATTTATTTAAGTGGTGAAAAGCAATCTTTGGTTGTGAAAAGAAGAAGAAGAAGAAGAATCTACCAAACTACCCAATAATCTGTATACAGTAAAGCTGGAAACACTACTGATTTATAAAGGAAACGGGTGAGAATCTCTTATAATTTTGGTTCAGAGCCTGAGTGTACTTTTAAAGGGAATCTTCAAATTGTGACATTTAGTGAGTACTTAGTTTGATGCAGGCAGTAGTTTTCAGTAAGAGTGGATTAACTGTATGATGAGCTTCAAAAATTTATCTAAAGCCTCCACTTGTTGATGAGTATTAAGACTAGGGCAAATATTTTAAATTTTTTTTCTTAAATAAAACTCCAGAAATGAGTATGGTGTGGATATTGAGTCCTTAAAATTCTGTTGGTCTATACAACTTTTATTGTGCCATAATGCATGTTAAGGTAGACTACCAACGCTGCACAAGAGGTTATTGCAAAAATATGTCCACTAAATATGACTGAGATCAGGTTCTTTTCCCAAGCTATTATAGTGTTATATTCATTTTTTTTAAGAAAATCCAGAACTCATCTGCTATGTTTTCACTGTACAAAAAAATAACACTGAACTTTTAGTCCTTGTCTTCAGGAAGATTTCCTACTTAATCATATTCTGGGCTACCTGAGGTGCAACTGAACCTTTCACATATTTAACTTTCACTGAAACAGGAGAACATACTTACTCATTTCCTGAAAGGATTAATGGGTTTTAGGGAAATTAGAAGATGGACAGGAACACTGATGGTCAGCTACAAAGTACTACAGTTCACAAAAAATCTCAAAGTACAATAACCTGAGCTATAAAACATATCAAATTCAACTGAATTCTCCATGCTCAGATTCTAAAGAATGTATTTCATCCGAGGAAGGAGAGCGAAAAATATTTATGAGTTCAGAAAAAACTGAACTCCATTAATGAATTATTAATAATAATGAATAATAAAAAATGAAAAAAACAAAATAAAAATATATATAAAACTGTAATAAGTTCTCAGGGAAATGTCACTGGCAAGCACTGGAAAAGTTCCAGACTGGTCTCAGTGGTGAACGGGAACTAGATTCTGGAACACACTGATGGGGATCAAAGGTGCATAAACTCACAGGGTCCTCCTTACACATACACATTAAAAAGACCCACTGAAGAACCCATACCACCAAACAACCAACCACTGAAGAATGGCCAACCTAATCCCCTTGCTCCCTCAGCTTTTATAGTGAGCATGGCAGATGGAATTGAAGATCCTATTGGTCAGTTTGGGTCACCTGATCAGTCCACCCCTCCCCAAAGGTGCAAACCCTCGATGGGGTAAACAACCAAGTCAGCTGACCCTGGTTGCCACAATAACAAGTAGAAGCAAGAGGCTCTCTCATTGACCAGAAAGTTGACTCTGCTCCACCCCCAATCCAAGACAACAGTCTCTCTGAGGAATATTTCCAGACAAACTGGAAATTAAGACCTTCTGATAAAACCACGTTAGTTGAAATGCAGGAAAAGTTATGGTACTACCTTACCATTAAACAGTGTTGACATAGGCACATAAGTCAGAAAGTAGCCATGTCAGGCCCAGACCCGCCATTATTGGAGTTTTTACATTACCATAAACGTATCAGCGCATGTTGGATTATTCTGTGCGTTCATTTCTTTCCAGATTTCAAATTAGATTAGTAAAAGATCTTTAAAGACAAATAAACAAAATCTTTCTTAAAGTTACTTTCCTTTGTAGTAAGCTACAGCAAGAACCCAAACAGAAGTAGGTGGTCTGTATGGTTTTCTGTGGGTTAACAGGATTGCGGGAGAGGCAGAGACCAGAAGAAGGAATAGAAGAAGCAGCAACACTGGCAGGGGAAGGCCCCTAACAACCCATAAACAATGCCTGGTGGCCAGACTGATTGAGGGGAATTCTGCCCACCTGGCAGTTGGGGGTTGCAGGGGCTTGTTGGTTGGGAAAGAAGATACTTAGTACTATATAAGCTGCGTGTTTGTTGTAATAAACGATTCTGGTTGCACCTCCGACTGGGGTCTATGCCTTCATATGCTACAAATGGCACCCAACGGGGGCCACGAATCAAGAGACTAAAGACGTCCAGACCAGTAGCGTAGCCCGATCGAACCAAGGATTGACTCGAGGACTGACTTCACCGCTGGCCCATCACCTTTCTGCAGGACAGAGGTGAGCGATCGGCAACTATGGGAAACACTCTGCCAAAAAGAGCAGCAAATGAATCTCAAAGTACTACAATATATTTTAAAAACTCAGAATCGATCCATATCTACCCTGTCTTCAGTAACTTTCTTAGACTGGGTCAGGGGACTTTCCACCGATGGGCACCTTTGACTGGGGTGTGTGGGACAAGACAGGAACAAAACCTTAGAGTGCGGCCACAGGAACAGATACAGCAGCCGCCAGACATTTACCAGTGTGGTGTCAAGTGTCAGAAGCCTTGACACAGATTAGAAAAGAGGCAAAAACTGATCCCTCTGAACACCCAGAGCGCTCCTCTGCTCTACCGCTGCCACCTCCCTGTAGCGCTGCGGCGGAAAAATCAGACTCCGGGGAGGACCATCCTTTTGACCCTGCTTCTGTGAACCTTGAAAAGGAGCCGAATCTGTACCCCCCGATGACAAACTGAGAGGGGTGGCTGGGGGTGTTGCGCCGAGTCAGGCTGTGTATTATGGTGCTCTGGAACAATGTAGAAAAGAAGCTATAGACAAGGGAGACACAGAATTGCTACAAGGTTTCCCTGTGATTTACCGAAGCTGGCCAGCAGCCCTGCTGAGACTCTCTACCTTATGATGTGGTAAAACAATTGAGAAAATCGGTAAAGGGCTGTGGTCTTTAATCGGCATATACCTTTAGCTTATTGGTAATAGATATGTTATGACTCCTCATGATTGGAAACTGTGGTTGTGTATGATTTTGTTGGCTATGCAATATGCTGTATTCATGACTGAGTACTGTGATCTCGCGACTGCCAAGGCAATGGATAACTTCACTGGCAATTTAAATCATATCGGTGTGAATGAGCTTGTCGGTGAGGGGCCTCGGGCTACTCCCGACGTGCAAGCTGAAATGGACAGACAGTGTTTTGAGCAAGTAAAAGAAATTATACTGCGCGCGATGAGACGGGTACCTGATACAGCCACTCCAGAAGCTTCCTTTTCTGCTATCACACAAGTGCCTGGAGAACCCTATATAAAATTCCTTTATATGCTCCAAAATGCAGTAGAGGGACAAGTAGATAACTGAGCAGCTGGTGATCTTCTTATGAAACAATTAGTGTTTGAAAATGCTAATACCGACTGTCATAAAGTATCGCGAACAATTAAGAATGCTAACCCTTCCATCACTGATATATAAAATGAGTCTCTTAGCTGATGCTTATCAACACAGCTCACTGTGGGGGCTGCTCAAAAGGACAAACTGCTGCATTTGCATGACTTAGTTACAAGAACAACTGGCCTCTGGCCCCATTGTAAAAAGACAAAGACCTGCAGAGAGTCGTCTGCCAAGTCCGCCTTGCTGTCCAAGGAGCAGGCTTGCAGATAGCCTAAAGAAAAGGTCCAACATGAACCACCCTGGAAATATCTAGGATGGAAAATTACAACTCAAATCATCCAGCCACAAGCACTGCAGCTGGCGTTACAAATAAAGACTCCGAATGATCTGCAAAAATTGTTAGGAATCATCAACTGTCTCAGACCTTTTCTAGGTATCACTACACAAGATCTGCACCCCCTGTTTCAATTGTTAAAGGGTAGTCCTGACTTGAACTCTAAAAGACAGCTGACACCTACCTGACTGCAATGTCTCTAATGCAGTTACAGCATTCACAGACGGTGCCAGGAAAACACACAGGGCAGTAGTCCTTTGGTGATCCACCGACAATCTCTGGAACCAAGATACAAAACGTGTCGATGGATTGCCCCAAGTTGTTGAGCTTGCAGCTGTTGCATGTGCTTTTCAGCTTTTTTCTGATGTAAATCTCAATATCATAACTGATTCTTTATATGTCTCAGGAATTGTTCAGCGTATAGAAGATGCTTTACTAAAGGAAGTCAACAACCCAGCGTTATTCGCACAACTTCAAAAGTTATGGCATTATGTTTTCTATCCTAAATTACCCTATTATATCACGCATATACAGTCACACACCTCTCTGCCAGGACCCCTAGCCAAGGACAACCGTGCTGCTGACAAAACCACACTCGACCTCGCCACACCGCAATTATTTCAATAAGCATAGCTCTCACGTAATTTTTTTCACCACAGTAGGAAGGCACTGCAAAAACAATTTCAGCTAACCACTGACCAAACATGTAATATTATCTTGACATGCCCTGAATGCCAATCTATAGCCCCGTTGCCACAATTGGGAGTTAAGCCACGTGGCACCTCACCACTGCAAATTTGGCAAACATGTTACACACTTTGGAGAATTTGGTTGCCTAAAGTATGTACATGTCACTGTTGATACTTTTTCTAATTATATCTTTGCCACTGCACATACAGGAGAAAAGAGTCGAGATGTCTGACAACACTGGCTAGCAGCTATCGCTGCCGTGGTTATACCAGAAACCGTCAAGACAGACAATGGCCCTGCGTATGTATCTAAACCCACACTTTTTTTACAGGAATGGGGCATTCACCACGTCACTGGAATTCCACACTCCCCAACAGGGCAGGTGTTTGTTGAGTGTGCCCATCAAACACTAAAGCAATTGCTAATTAAACAAAAAAGGGGGAGTCTGGGAGATCCATCACAGGAACAACTATGGAAAGCCACCTTTGTTTTAAATTTTCTAAACAGAGACAATAGTGATAAAACACGAGTGAATCGACACTTCGGAGCTTCCCCGATGTTCAAAACATGGCCAATGGTCCATATTTGTGATATGGCCACTGGGCAATGAGAAGGCCCCATGCCGTTGATAAATTGCGGGTGAGGATACGCTTGTGTTTCCACAGGAAATGGTCCCAAGTGGATCCCAGCACGATACGTTCGACCATATCTAGAAGCCGAGCATCACGAACAACCATCAGAAATGACAGAGCAATGAATCTTTTCTGTTCACAAAAGTATTGTTGGTTTTGTTGTCATAGGCCTAGTAGTTGTTTTGATGATTATGTTATGTTTGCCATGTTTGTTTTCCTGTGTTACAAAAGCATAAATCAAGTCATGTATGCTCAAATGCACACTGTACTTGCCTTGCAAAGCATGATGTTAGAAAAAAAAGTGGATGTAGAAACCAGCCATAGCATCGAATTTGCATGGAAGTAAACTAATCACATTATATGAGAGAGTTATAGAAATCAATATGTTTAACAGTATAGTTAATAGTAGTTTTACAGTTTATAGTAGTTTTAATACTATAGGGTCAATGTAATCACTAGGATGAAATATACATGTAATCATTATCTGAGATATTAAAACATTTATGTATATTAAACAAAAAAGGGGGATATGTAGGTTAACAGGAGACAGCCCGTGAGCAATCGTAACGACCCATAAACAATGCCTGGGAGCCCCACTGATTGAGGGGAATTCTGCCTGTCTGGCAGTTGGGGGTTGCAAGGGCGTGTAGGTTGGGAAAGAAGATACATTAGTACTATATGAACTGCCTGTTTGTTGTAATTCTGGTTCTGGTTGCATCACCAAGTGGGGTCTGTGCCTTCATATGCTACAGTTTTCAGTGGGAGAAGGTGAACCACGTTATGAAAACAGTTACAATCTGCTAGAAAATAGATGTTATATGTTATCTTGACAAGGAATTTCTGATGTGATCAAAGAGGAGAAAATTGTAATCAATGCCATTGTAACACTGATGATTTACATTGACTGATATGTCAAAATAAATTCTCAACAGAATAATGAGTTGTATTCATGTCAATCATTTTTTCTTTCTTTCCTTGATTGTAATGCCTCAGCTTCACAAGCAAACTACATCTCAACGACCCAAGATATTCCATTTCCAAGTAATCCATCTACTTATGCAATACAGAATAGAAGTGAATGAATGAATCGTCAACTTACTGCTAAAGAAGAAATGACGTACAGGGTTACATTTTACTTTAAATTTGCGTGTCTTACTTTAATCATGTGCATCTGATTTAACTTTATCCTACTTTTAACACAGTACAGTAGTTAGAAACAAATTTTAATTTGTCAAAGTTAATAACTGTTCTTGAACTACATTATTGAACCACAATACTGAATACTGCTACAGTTGAAATGCAGCAGCCTATATATAAAAGTGAAAAGAAACAGGTCATCTCAAAATCTTCAGCTGGAAGATGACTTCTAAGTGATTGGTAGAAAGTAAACAGGCAAAATATAAGTTGTTAGGGGTGCTTGGAAAAAACTTCCAGGTAAAGCGTTGGCAGTTTCAAATGTAGTTATGATGAAAAAAAGAAACACGTAAAATTTGATAATGTTACTATTCCACTTTGTAGCTTAGTTTTTTGCTCAAAACCAAGATAGAGCTAGCATGACAATACCTGGCAGAAAACTGAATCAGAATCACAGAATCACAGAATCATAGAATCATAGAATGTCTGGGTTGGAAGGGACCTTAAAGATCATCTAGTCCAAACATCAACCTAACTCTGACAAAAAAATAAGTAAGAAATAAGCAATAAAAAATCACTAAACCATATTCCTGAGGACCATCTTTCGAACACCTCCAGGGATGATGCCTCAACCACTTACCTGGGCAGCCCATTCCAATGCTGGATAACCCTTTCCATGAAGAAATTTTTCCTAATATCCAATCTAAACCTCCCCTGACGCAAATTAAGGCCATTTCCTCTTGTCCTCTCTCCTGTGACTTGGGAGACGAGACCAACCCCCGCCTCTCTACACCCCCTCTTCAGGTAGTTATAGAGCACGATAAGGTCTCCCCTCAGCCTCCTCTTCTCCAGACTGAACAACCACAGCTCCCTTAGCCTCTCCTCATAAGACTTACTCTCCAGACCCCTCACCAACTTTGTTGCCCTTCTCTGGACCCGCTCCAGCCCCTCAATGTCTTTCTTGTGGTAAGGGGCTCAAACCTGGACACAGTTCTTGAGGTGAGGCCTCACCAATGCCAAGTTCAGGGGGACGATCACCTTTCGGGTCCTACTCACCATGCTGTTCCTGATACAGGCCAGGATACCATTGGCCTCCTTGGCCACCTGGGCACACTGCTGGCTCATGTTCAGCCGACAGTCGACCAACACCCCAGGTCCTTTTCTGCCAGGCAGCTCTCCAGCCATTCTTCCCCAAGCTTGTAGCACTGCCTGGGGTTGTTGTGACCCAAGTGCAGGATCCAGCACTTGGCCTTATTGAAACTCATCCTGTTGGTCTCAGCCCATCGATCCAGCCTGTCCAGATCCCTCTGCAAAGCCTTTCTACCCTCCAGCAGGTCGACACTGCCACCCAGCTTGGTGTCCTCTGCAAACTTACTGAGGGTGCACTTGATCCCCTCATCCAGATCATTGATAAAGATGTTAAAGAGAACAACTCCCAGTACCGAGCCCTGTGGGACACCACTCGTGACTGGCCACCAACTGGATTTGACTCTATTCACCACCACTCTCTGGACCCGGCCCTCCAGCCAGTTTTTAACCCAGTGGAGAGTACACCCATCTAAGCCATGAGCAGCCAGTTTCTCCAAGAAGATACTGTGTGAAACTGTATCAAAGGCCTTGCTAAAGTCCAGGTAAATAACATCCTTAGCCTTTCCTTCATCCAGAAAGCGGGTCACTTTGTCATAGAAGGAGATCAGGTTTGTAAAGCAGGACCTGCCCCTCGTGAAACCATGCTGGCTGGGCCTGATCGCATGGGCGTCCTTCATGCACTGCATAATGGCACTGAGGATGATGAATCACCATGGTTGGAAGTGACCTTTGAGATCATCGAGTCCAACCTTAAAAAACAAAAACAAAAACAAAACAAAACAAAAAAACCAACAAAACAAAAAACACAACACCCCACCACATCACACCCACCCACAAACCAATAATCTTGGGCACTAGAGCATGCCCTGAAGAGCCATGTCTACACGTTTCTTAAATACCTCCAGGGATGGTGACTCCACCACCTCCCTGGGCAGGCTGTTCCAGTGCCTGACCACTCTCTCAGGAAAGTAATTCTTCCTAATATCTAATCTAAACCTCCCCTGCCGCAACTTCAGACCATTTCCTCTGGTCCTGTCATTATTCCCTTGGGAGAAGAGGCCAACACCCACCTCTCTACAGCCTCCTTTCAGGTCGTTGTAGAGGGCAATGAGGTCTCCCCTCAGCCTCCTCATGCCCAGTTCCCTCAGCCTCTCCTCATATGCAATACTCTAGTTAGTATTGCAATAAACCACAATGTGTCACGTTTCTATACTTGAAGAAACAAGATTTTTGGGTACACCAAAACATAGAACTGTAGTTTAATTTTGTTTTTCTTCTCAGTACATGTGCTTGACTCTCCATAGTCACTCCAGCTGTGCACAGGAAATAATATAAAATCTTTAGACCTAGATTTTCAAACATAGATGAAAAGGTCAAGAACATTTTACACAGAAAATAAATGTCAAGAAACAGAAATTTCAAAATGGTTCTTTTGTTCTATTTGCCCATCTCTCTTTTTAAAAATAATTTTGAATGGATACTATTTTAGCATTATAAATGTACCGGTTGGGTATTTCTCTGACAGCATATTTTCACAGTGACACCCCTGTTTAAAAGTAAATACTGTAAAATTAGGTGTAAACTATATGAGGATGGAAGAGACCAGGATTTTTTAAATTGTTTTAGTCCCCCTCTACCATGACGTGTATCTGTCAGATACCAGAGAGATATCACTGTTTCTGAGAATTCTCTTTCTGGAGCCTGTTTCTGAAGACTAGTGTGTACTAAAAGGTAAGGATACCAGTTAATATGTGGGAAACTTCCAAGTCAAAGCTCCCTGAAAAGATAGGTGGAGGGGGGTCAGGGCAGGTCCAGTCCTCTTCGATATATTCATCAATGACCTGGACGAAGGGATAGAATGTACCCTCAGCAAGTTTGCTGATGACACAAAACTGGGAGGGGTGGCTGACACCCCAGAAGGCTGTGCTACCATACAGCGAGACTAGATGATCTCCAGAGGTCCCTTCTAACCCCATATGATTCCATGATCTAGGTGTGTGTGTTATTTATAATAATAAACCATGCAGAAAATAATAGCATGGTGAAGGAGAAAGAAAAAATAAATTTGGAGAATGAGGAGTAGAGTTACAAATAACAAAAGAAAGGACAGGAGAAGTACTGTGATCACCGGCAAGTACTCCTAATGGGGAGAGGTTCTCTGAAGGTGTCCAGGAAGCTTCTCGACTTTACTTCATGGTGCTTTTTCCAGAGATGTGATTGAACAAGACAATGAAAGCAAGTCTTTTTATCATATTTCCTGTATGTGTACCTGTGAATGGCTAAATTGATCTAGGTCAGAAGGAGGATAAAAAGGAGACGTGAAGCTTCTGGGACCTTAAATGTAAACAGAGAGGTGAGGGACAAAGGGCAGTCAGAACCTCATTATGACATGCTGGAAGAAGGATCAGTATATGTATGCACCAAGGTCTCCACTACAGCAAGAATGAACATGAAAATGCTTGTGCCCACCATTTCATGGAAGATTTGCCAGGGTATATTTCTGGTCAGTCACAGAAATCAAGTCACAGTACCAGCTCACCCACTAGAGTCTTTTCTGATGCTCAGAGGTCGTCCTGATTTATAGCTTGACAGCATAAAAAAAGAAAGCAAGGAAGTGGAATGATCAGAACACATCTGTGTAAAGGTGGTTTTGAGATATCGCTTGAGAGCAAACCATGCCATTAAGTCTCCTTAAGAGCTACATGAGGCAGGGGAAGGGTGTGGCAGAGGAGAGGTATGTAGCAAAAGTCTAAAAAGGATCTCTGAAAAGACGGAGGCAACTAGTGGGCAGAAGCTACTCTTCTGCAGAACTTGACCAATTTAGGATAAAATTATAGAATTCATTGTGATCATGACTTATCAGAGAAAACTGCGGGAAATACAGTGAGAATACTCCAAGCACAGGGCAAACAAACTGGGACCCACAAAGTCACAGCGACTATAGTCCAAGACGTCGGTGATAGAGAACTATTTTCTAGCCCATCAAAGAAATTTTCCCTACACTTGGGGGCAGGGATTGTACTGCAGAGTCTTTGTGATGACCTTGGGGTCCTGGTCACTCCAAAGATCTGTGTAATGCTTTGTCCAACAGCTCAGACATGTCTCAGGAAAGGCCTCTGATCCACTGATTATAATGTTGCACTCAACAATTGGGTGAATGAGAAATATGTAGGCTTCTTGTAGGATTACTACGCGTATTTAGGTAGTAGGTGTGGGTCTTAAAAATCAGGCTTGCCCTCAATGCTCCTGGCAGTTATCTCAAGCTGTATTAGGCCCTGAGGTGAGCATTGTGAAGACTAGCCCTTAAGGTGGTCTTTAAAGGTGCCTTCCATCCCAAACTATTATATGATTCTATGATTCTGTGATCTATGATTCTATGCTTCTATGATCCTATGACCTTGACTGGCTGCCAGATGCTCACCAAGACACTTTCTCACTCCCACTCCTCAAGAGGATGATGGTAGGGAATAAGGTGAAAAAGCTTTTTGGTCAACACAAGGACAGGGAGATCACTTACAGTCGCAGGCAAAAGAAACTCAACTTGGGGAATTCAATATCATTTTTTCCATTAAAATAGATTTAGATAGTGATGAGCAAATTAAGAGAACACCTCCTCCTTCTTCCATGCTCAGCTTCACTCCTTCACTTCAGACTCTTCTACCTCCCTGTGTCTGAGAGGAGCAGGGGGAATGGGAAATAAGGGTTATGGTTAGTCCATAGCAGTTCCTCTCTGCTGTTCCTTCCTCCTCACATTTTTCACCTGCTCCATTATAGGTCCTCTCCATGAGCTGAAACCCTCAGGAAAAAAACTGTTCACTCATGGATCCTCCATGGGCCACAAAGTTTCTGTCAGGAGAATTTGATCCACCATAGTCTTTCCATGCACAGCAGTTCCTTGAGGAAATACCCATCTGCACCATTGTGGTCCCTCCACAGCCTGCAGGGAACTACTTGCTCCAGTGCCTGGAATACCTCCTCTCCCTTCCTTCTCTGACCTTGGTGTCTGCGGAGTTGTTTCTCTCCGTGAAGAGCTGCAAGAGGGAGAAGAGCTACCAACAATGGATGGGGATTAGATGAGGTATTACTTGAGAGATATTGATCCTCGGTAGTGGGCTGCACCCAACGACATTGTGAGTTGGTCAATATCCTTGAAAGGTCATCTTTTAAAGATCCTAGAGATTGGGGACAGTTCCTGACAATTGGATAAATTAAAATGATACACTACAATAATTCTTAAGGAAGTCTACCAGGTCAAGCCAGGAAACCACGTCCTTCAGTCACTGGGTCAATCATGGACTGAGTCCTCTGGTAATGCATTTCTGGGTACATGAAAGAGGGTGACTGGGAACAGTCATCATGGATTTACAGAGGATGAATCACACCTGATTAATCTGATTGCCTTTTCTGATAAAATGGCTAGATTTTTGGATGAGGAAAGAGGACTGGAAATCATTTACTTTGTTTTTAACAAAGCTTTTGCTGTCATCTCCCACACTACTTTTATCTAAGTTGAAATGGTACAATCTAAATAGGAGGACTTCCTCCTTCTTTCAGTATTAAACAAGTGTAATTCTGCTTCTTACCATAGTATTAGCTCTAACCCAAACCCTGGACTTTGAAAAGACACCACTCCTTCCAAGGATAACAAGTTCATGAGAAGATCATTATATTGTGATCCCACAATTGCTTCTGGAAGGCCCAATTCCTTACCAGCACAAATGTAGCAGTGGTCTTTCTCCTCTCCTCATCCTTAGGCAAACTCTAATTTTACTCCTTTCCCTAAATGTAGCTAGTCACAGGAGACCCTATGGCACAAAGAGATGAAAATTTACAAAAAGGATCATATTGTGGAAATCCTCAGTTTCATTGATCAACTTCATTTCAACCCCAGTTGATGTGTAGCTGCAGTCTTCCTGCTTCTTTCACTACTACCCTAATGTAGTTTTAGTGCTACCCCTGGTACTAAGCCTAACCAGAATGTTAGCTGATCATGGGAGACGCTATCCCATCCAAAGTGAGAAAGCTTCTGAGAAGACTATTTAGTTATCCCTTCTCTAGTCTGGCCCCTGATACTCTCAGCTAATATCCTAGGCAAGCCTTGAAGACCTTATTGATTGCTTTCTTCTGTCCTCCTGGGCCTCTCAGTGGTGGCTTGACTCCAATCCTTTTTAGTGGTGGTTTGATGTCTCCAGCATCCCTCAGGCTCTACAGCAATCCCCAGGGATACTAGGTCTGGCCTGGAAACCAGCAGACTACATGCATGGTCCAAGTGAAAGCAGGACATTTTGTAACATTTTGAATCCAGATCTTTGTACAGTGTGAGGACACACCTTAAGAGATTTGTGTGAGGGCTCTGAGAACATTCATACAATCCCTGGGGCATGAATGCTTGTAGTCAAACCAATTTACACATAGTATAGCCAGTGACCTTGTGTAGTGCTGTTGTGATTAAAGCTAGGAGCCTCAGCAAGGGTTTAGTTTCCTTAGGAGCTGCTTCTAAGCAGAGACTATCACCCTCAGCCCCTGCCTCAGCTGCAATTCAGCTGTGTTGCAGTCACATCTCTGTCTATGCATGCACTTCATTGATCTGCACCCTGACTTCTGAGCTTGACTTCTCACCTCAAATGTGCTCCATGGTCTGGTCTGGGAGCTGCCCCTGGCTGGCTTCCTGTGCCTGCCCTGCCACCCTGCTGGGAGCACCTGCCCTGCTGGCCCAAGCATCCGCTGCAGCATGCAGCCCCCAGGGAGTAGCCAGCCTGCACTACACCCTGACAGTACTCATACATTTAACAGCGGTATTGACATCATTATATGTTTGTATGTTATTGTGTGCTTATAAAGAAATGCATTTTGCCTGCATACTGAGTTTTGTATTCTAACAAAGAAATAGATGTAACAGCCGTCTTTAGAGAAAAGTTAACTGTGATACTGGAGTGCTGTGTATAGTTTTTGGAGGTAACTGTTCCAGATCAGCTACATTCTCTTACATTTTCTAAGCAGTCAGGAGAAGTCCGTGCAGGCTGAACTACCCGACAACTCTGTACTCTCCTGCTACATACTTTGAGGCAGTCCATTTATGCTGAGTCAAAGACCCATCATTGTCCTGAGAAAGTCAAATGACAGACCAGAGTGTTAGAGTGGAAAAAGTGTATGTAGCCTGACAAAGCAACCCCACAGAGCGCCTGAGTATGAGAAGCTCTCGATTTTCTTGATTTTATGTTGTGCCACTGGTAGAATAGAATTTCATGTCTACATACTTTACTGGCTCTAAAAAGGGATAATTTTCAGTGAAGGTTGGGGCAACAGGCAGCCCACAGATTGGGGTGGAGTATTTTAAGGCATTTAAAGTGTTAGTAGCTTTTACTATTGTTCATTCTGTTTCTATGGACTTATGCTGGTGCTCTAAGATACTCTTTGTTTCTAAGACACCTTCAAGGGCTAAGCAAAATATGTTTGTGTTTACCACAGTAAAGAAAGGTTACATATCTTCATGCTGTGGTATAGATATGTACCTAGCTGGAGCTGGCACTAAATGACCATCTATGTGAAAATACTCTCAGCATAAATTCTTTAGGACTACATCCCACTCTAGTGTAGCACATAAGTCTTCTTTCTTTGCTTTAGCCTTTCGGTGGGTCAGATAGCCTCTGAGAGCTGTTAAAAATGGGCTGACTTTGCAGCAGTACCTTTGACAGCAATTTTTATATGTGAAACGAATGAAATTTTTTACACTCAACAACAGCAAGAAGGTTTTATATTTGAAAAGAACAAGATAGGACCAATTTAAGCATCCAATATGCTTTGGAAAAAATCCTATAGTTCTTCCTTACATCCTTCCCACACCTGTTACTAGCAAATATAATCAAATCCAGCCCTCTTATTCGGTCTACTGGTTATCATACTACAGCCACAACTCTTGGCTCAGGATGAAGGAACTGAGAGTAAACTGCAGCTCTGCTTCACACCTAGCCAGAGCTCTGCTAGGCCAACTAGAAAGTTGGCCTAGAAAGTCTTCAATTTTATTTGCATGAAATACTACTGAGAAAGGAGAGAAGCTATGCAGTATTTATATAATGCAAGTTCCCTAGTATCACTTTTGCTCTTGATATTCACTAGATGTCTTTACAGCTTTTTGAAGCTATATAAACCCATAAGATACATCTGGTTTGAGCTGCAGATATTTCTTTATTAATCTGTGCGGTTTTTTGGCTTTAGCTCCTGTACGTTTTCTAAAGCTTGCTCAGCCAGCTGGCCTGAGGAAGAGAGCAAAACTCATTAGAACATGCAAAGAATATGCCTGGCATGACCATTTCAATTCCCGCATGATCAGCCCACAGTGTACAAAGAAATTTCAGAAGACTTTCTTGCCAGAACATCCGTAGGAGATGAGAACAATGCCACAAGAGATCAAAGACAATCTAGCTAAGGCTTAGTTTTCTGGGTACAAATAAATAATTTGCTGTTCCCACTAAATATCTACTCAGTGATATGGTAAATCCATAAACACCAAACCTTTGCCTTGGAATTATTACTTTCAACGGACTCCCATGCTCCAAGCTGTGGATAGGGGGAATATAAAGATGTTTCTGGGCATTAAGCAGACTACTGGAGATGATCAGGAGGAAGCAGGTAGGCACTTTATTCCTGGAAACTGAGGAAAGATGAAAAAATGTAAAAGATAATCTTTGCCGAGTTTGGAAGTTTTGCTGGAAAGAAAAAGAAATAAAAAAAGTTTAAAAAGAAATGAAGATGCTGTTCCTACTCACTCGAATCCAGCCTCATCAGTTTCCGCAGTCACTGAAATAGGACCTAAGCCTTGGGAATTATTTTGACTAGATGGGCCTTTTTAATTTTTGGAAGTATGGACTGGCTTCAGTCAGCTACTATTGAAAAAGACTGGGATTATCTGGTTCAACATGGCAGCAGTTGTTAGGCAAGCAGAGATTTTTTTGAGTGGCTATGTTAGCTTTAGCTTTTCCATTATTTTCACCATCTTTTGTTGAGTCTATACTACTAAACCAAACAGTGATGGGGTTATTCCTGGACACTGGCATACCTTTGTTGGAGTATACTCTGTTTTTTAATGGAACAGGAGTATTTTACCTGTCCCTGGCATGGAATTGCATTGGGACAATCAGTCTTCTCCGAGGCACTTTCCAGACAAGATAGGGAGTTAGCACTAGCCAGGAATTATTTCTCATGCTAACTTTAGAAGTAGTCCATTTTGGTTGCTAGGCAAGTTTAATAACACATACAAGGGTAGACTGCTCTGTTTATCATCAGGGCAAGAAAACTTTCCCAGACCTTTTCTAATCTCACAGGATAGGCATAGGCCATGTGCTTTTATGTCTACATATCCCTTTTTCTTCTTTCCAGTCTCCTGGTAACATCTGGGGTGTGGGTCTGAGGAGGGTCGATTAACAGATCTTGGCAGAGAAGACACAGATACCTCCATTCCTTATTCCTTCTTAATATCTATTGAGGATAATATTATTGACAAAGTTTAAGTTATTTTAAACTTCCATAATAAGGACACTTACATAATATATAATGTACAGGTTTTTTAGAATACTTTTTAGAATACTTCAGGAGTTATTTCTGATTGTTCAGGAATTTTCTGTGATCCCTACTACATAGGAAGAAGTGCAAGCAGCTTACCATTAAGATTTTGCCATGTATTTTTGTATGCAAAACAGTATTTATATTACTGTTTGAGCCTTTACGGTTCTCTGAGCTGATGTATAACTCACTCTACAGCCATTGAAAACCAATGCATCCTTGAATGTTCATATTCTCATCCCCATAGCTTGGCCATGTGTCTGAGACTTCCAGTGTGTTAGTAGTTGTAGAGATACACAGCCTGAAGTTCCATTAAGAATGTTCATTTTGGAAACTTTACAGATTTCAGGGTTGCTTTTTTTTAGTATATCAGAAGAGTAGGCAGAGAAGTTTTTTTTGCTTTATTCATGCACTAACAATAAAGTTTTGATATTTAGATGAAAATACCAGAAGGAAAACAACCCCCCCAAAAATGAACAATATAGTTTTCCTTAAAGTAGAAGACAGGAAGGGAATTCTGGTCTGAAATGTGTCTATTTTCCTCAGTTACTGACACTGTTTTCAACACAATTCCAACAAAAAGTCCTCCCCATCCTCATATATCTTTCCTCATGGCTGCTTTAGTCCAAACGTTCGCCATAGACAACCAAAGTCTTACATTAAGATCACATTTTTATAAATTTATAATATTTTATAATTATAAAATATAAATATAAAATATAAATTTTATAAATGTATACATTTTTATAAATACAGTTACTCCTAGAAACATATTGCCTTAAAACTGAGTTTGTATTTAATATTCTTTTTACACTTATTAAATTCAAAAGTTATGTTAATTTCTCCTGTACCTCATATTCTGGACAAGATATATTTCTCTTTTCCGTTACTTGTTCAAACAGACAAAAAAAAAATCCCAGACATTTATTTTTATTCAACCCAGAAAGAGAACGAAAAGGGGAGGACTTCGATGTGGAATAGTATTCGTGTTCATTTTCAGACTTAAACTTTATTATGATTATTTAAAATAAAAAAGAGAAATGCAATAAAGATAAATTATTCACTTTCCCTTGACTCTAATCCCTTTGCTTTCTTCAGTTCCTTCCTATCTATGCAGTTTTCCATTCTTCCAAAATGGCATGAAGAATCTGAGCTTGGAGGAGGTGGCCCTTGAATACTAACCAGCTTCCTTGGGCCCCTCGCCCCTCCAATGCTTTTTTCTCATGTTATTCTGTCAAGCAAGTCTCTCAAGAGGACAAAGTCTACTCTCCTGAAGTCAAGGAGATTAATGTGGAAGACAATTATGCATAAGGTGTATGCTGGGATAAAGATGATAATATTAGAGAAAAAGAATATATGTAAGGGTATGGTTACTTGTGTTTTTGCTAAGAAGATATCTTTAATATGTGTTGTTCATCCTCCTTCAAGTTAAAGATGTTAAGGACAAAAAATGAGTAGCAAAAGTAGATGGTAATTAATCCTCATCTCAAGCTCTAATTTAAGAGGGTTTATATATTATGTATATACTGAGTACTTAGATATATATCAGAACACTTAAGATACTTCTGCTTTTCTGGAAGAAGATGTGTGGAAAGGTAGCATAGAGTATTCAGTGATGTCAACCAACCCAAGTGGGATGATGGGAGGAAATCAGAAGTCATGGATTGACAAAGATCTGGTGGTCAGATGGAAAAAAAACCTAGAAACCTGCCATAGTTTGGGATGTTTTTATTAGACAATGAGAAAAGGTACAGTCATTTCTATTTTTTTCCATATATTAATGATCAAAACCCAGTAATGTTAACTGTGAGGCTTTGGTAGCTTCCATTTCTCTTCTCTCTCTGTACCAAAAGCATAAGGAAATACTGCAGAGGCAGGTATTCAAATAATGTATCAGACAGCAGTGGAAAAATGCAGTACAAATAAACTTCATTTACAGAGATGGGAATGCACATAAAAATATTCTAACTTCAGAAAAAAAAAAATTCCAATAATTATATTGCAAGGCTGAAGTTTCTGTGAGAAAAATAAACAAACTTTGCACCACTGAGGTATCTTCATAGAATTTTTTATATACATTACCTACAGGTGCATCACAGACTCAAACGGATGAAGAAGAGGTTCCCTTGAGAGAGAGGTTCTCTGTCAGAATGAAGATGTACTTTGCTGACAGACATAGCAAAGTTTGCTAAGTTTTCTGACAGGGTTAAGGAGAAGTGGTCATTTCTTGGGTAGACTGGGAGTTCAGCAAGCCAATAAAGGTAGAAGAGAAGGAATGTGCAGTCTGCAAAAGCGAAGCCTAAGAGAAACAGAAGAAAAGCTCTTTTGCACTAATGATTCCTTAGGTTCCAAAGCAGTGAATGTTTTTCGGAGACCTGAGTCTGAGACACACAAAGAGCTTCACAGCATGCATGCAAAATCATACCCTGCACTTGTTGAAGTGCATCTACATTTTCTTATTCTCCCTGTGAGGTGATCTGAGACCTCATCCCACATTTCAATAGATCCTTCAGATTGCATAGGAAGTATCAAACAGGGAAAAAGGAAAGTAGCAGCCTCGGTACTGTCAGCACTTATGGGTGTTGCAGGAAGGTAACTGGAAGCCAAAGAAAAAACAGTGAGACAGAGGTAGCTGTTCTCAGAAGGAATACTATTGCAGGTGCTACTGATATTTGATTCAAATTTTTGCTTTTTCTACGTTTTTCCCATTGTGTTAATACCTTGAAATGTACTGTTTCCTGTTCTATTTCTATTATCTGTACTTTCTGTGTGAGTAGCTATTGCATCAGATAGATAAAGTAACCTGTTATCTGTTTTAAAAACTCAATATATTAAAATAAATTAGTTCAAAACTACCTCATTGGCTTCAAAAATCATGCTAAACCCTATAGATATACAGTAAATCAGTGGATCAGAATTCAATTGGCATCCATGTAACTTTTCAAAGCAAGTTTCTTCTGTAGCTAGTCTAAAGACTCTAGGGGGACAGAGAATAATATTCTGGTTTTGCATGTATTTTCCTGGGGCTAATCAATATTATGAAATGTCATTTATTTTGCATTTAAAAGAAGATATCTGTGAAATTTCATACCATTCCTTTGCTTTAAGTACTGACTGACTGCATGAAATAACACCAAAATTGCCTTTGAGCACGTAAATCCACCTTTTAAGAAAAGACAAAATTTTGATGTCTCTGCCTTGAGTATGGACCATTACCCAGAAAACATTAGATATGTAATATTTAAATTAAGATGTCAGAAGAGAATATTAAATGAAATGAAGACAGAGGACTGTTTATATTTGGGTGCTTGAACAGTTTTTGGTACCAAGTCATACCAGAAGTTTATTAGCAGAATGTTTTTTGACAGCACTAAATAAAGTGTAAAGTGATCTCCCAATGAGAGCAGGCAACAGTAGGATTAGTTTATGGGATTTTTTTTCACAGTGAATCTAATTAAATAAAGCTAATGGTCACAAAAAATGCAAATTAGGAGATTAATAAATGTTCTGATTGATTTATAAATTAGACTAGAGTACATCAAGCTCTAAAATTCCCATTGGAATTCATTGCATAAATAAACTGGGATTGTGATGGCTTTGTAACAATCTCCAGTATACAGCTTCCAGAGGCTGGCTAAAATTCTACATTGGAAAGACCAGACGGCCACTCAGCAGCATCCTAGGAAAGACTTGTAGCTGCACCAATGGGATTCATCATGGTGTAGAAGACTGTATTTATGTCCTTTTAAAGTCAGTGAAAAGCAATAGAAAATTTAAGGATGCAAGTCATCAGAGTTATTTTCAACATCTGCCTTAGGCTGAGGTGATTCATTACCTAAAGGTGTCTATCTCTCCCCACTAATTATAAGTAGAAGTGAGAATAGACAGCTTAAAGGTCTGGTTCAATAGTCCTCTCATTTCACATCTATGAAACAACATTTTCCCAAATTCTGTAACTATTCGTTTCAAAATGCTGCAGGCATTCTCCAGCCATGGCCTCTTTTGGCAATGCAGTCGATTTGGAGGCAGTACTTAAGAAATTGCCAGACCTTCACAATTGGACACATCATCAAGGAGATAAGCTTATCTGTCCAACAGTTACGTAGAAATTCAGAAGCACAGGTTTTTACTTTCAGAACTCAGCACGACTATGAAATTTCTGACTGAAAGGAGGGTGAAGGTGCTTGTCACAAAATAGGAAAAGGACTTCACTGAGATGTTCAAATTAACAGTTTATTTGGACTTCACTCACAGGTCCAATACGTCACTATTGTAAGTTCTATGTGTACAATGGCGATTACACTATTGCAATTTAAAAGTGCAACCTAGAAGTGATCCCAAAAAGTAACAACACAAGCCACGAGAGCGCTAGATATTAATACCTTAAAAGAGTGTACCAATCACAATCTTAATAGCATGCCATATACCATACGTATGTTTCACAGAATCGCAGAATCACCATAGTTGGAAGGGACCTCTGAGATCATCAAGTCCAAACTGAAAAAAAATCACCACCACCACCACCACCACCAAGAAAAACCAAACAAAAAAAAACCAAACAAAAAACACAACACTCCACCACATCACACCCACCCACAAACCAATAATCTTGGGCACTAGAGCATGCCCTGAAGAGCCATGTCTACACGTTTCTTAAATACCTCCAGGGATGGTGACTCCACCGCCTCCCTGGGCAGGCTGTTCCAGTGCCTGACCACTCTCTCAGGAAAGTAATTCTTCCTAATATCTAATCTAAACCTCCCCTGCCGCAACTTCAGACCATTTCCTCTGGTCCTGTCATTGTTCCCTCGGGAGAAGAGGCCAACAGCCACCTCTCTACATCCTCCTTTCAGGTAGTTGTAGAGAGCAGTGAGTTCTCCCCTCAGCCTCCTCTTCTCCAAATTAACCATACCCAGTTCCCTCAGCCTCTCCTCATATGACTTGTTCTCTAGACACCTCACTAGCTTGGTGGCTCTCCTCTGGACACGCTCCAGCACTTCAATGTCCTTCCTGTAGTGAGGGGCCCAAAACTGAACACAGTACTCAAGGGGAGGCCTCACCAGTGCTGAGTACAGAGGTATGATGACTTCCCTACTCCTGCTGGCCACACTATTCCTGATACAGGCCAGGATGCCGTTGGCCTTCTTGGCCACCTGGGCACACTGCTGGCTCATGTTTCTTAATCACATACCCTCTCTCTCAGGTAAGGTCGCTCAGTCCCTGGGAAGTTACCCTGTACAGCGTCCTGGACAAGGAGGGGAACGAGTCTCCTACAGGCCAGCTGTATCGTTGGAAGATTCCCCATTTTTCTCCCCAAACCTTGCGGTTTATATTTCCTGATTCGGTGGGGGTGCAAGATTATGCCTGAGTGGATTACACTGTCTGGGATATTTACCTCTGGTGGTATGATAGCTGAGTCTCTGTTGCCAATTTGTGATGTCTAGCACTCAAAATCAGGGGAATAGTGGTGGGATGGGACTCAGGGCATTTTGTTTGTTAAGGGCCATTTGGTTTCGGTTCTTATCGTAGTGCAATCTTGAGACAACCCTGAGCCGCTTTACAACTCCCCCCAAGTTATCTCTGCATAGAGGAGGCAGGGCAGAGATGAAGCTGAGTCGGATGACAACTCCCTGCATCTCACCTATTGTGCTCTGAAACCAGTTTGGCTGGGCGTTTCCATACAGTGCTAATGCCAGCAAACTGTGCGAGCTAGCATTTGCATTTATGAACACAAATTCCTCATTGGGACTGCAAACAGGCAAGCAGCCAGTTCCACTAGAGGTTTACAGCTAAGCACTAGTGGTTAGGTAATCCTGAACTGGCATGGAAATCTGGATGCAGCTGATGCTCATCTGATAGCCTTTGGCAGTCAGGAGGCTGTCACCTAAAATTATATTTATAGCTGAATAATAATTTTCAGGGAAAACTTCAGGGCTGATTTTCCACAAACTCACATGGGACTCTGTAAAATAGTTGTTGGGTGTTAACACCATATGTATGATTAGCACCTTGTTCTACCTTTACAGAACTGGAAGGAAAGCGGCAAATTATATTCTCTAAACACTCCTCCTCAATCATGTCTCTGGGCTTGGCCAAGACACAGCTTTTGATAAATTCACTCTTGCACCTTTCAGGCAAAACATCAACACAAGCACAAATATTCCTGTCTTTTCTTGCAGACCAAGTTGTAGCATCTTTAGTTTTGATTTTCTGTGACTAGTGACGAATACCGAACTGTCATTTTGGAAATCAATATAAATCCCTAATATGAATATAAATCTCTTATGCTGTAGGGATCAGACATCGCCGTAGGGAAGACTGATAATTATTTATCAAAATTTATTTTTTGGGATCTACATTATTCAGAGTTGGTACAGCACATATCTCTGACAAGAAAATGAATAAATCTTGGGAGATATGAGAAAACTGTTGATTACCAAGAAACTATAAGGGATGGAAAGGAAACACCAAATTATTGGTTGCAGCTCTAATAGCTAGTGTTTGTCAGCAGGTGTTTGATCTATATACAGTTCTGTTTCCGGATGTCTGCCAGTGGAATTAAAGAATTTTTTGATTTTTTAGAATCAGTGAGATGGAAATAACAAGGACTTTCAACTATATAAAATGTGATAAGCTTAAAGAATTCTTTTCTTTTTTAGAGTCAGTGAGATGGAAATGATAAGGACTTTCAACTATATAGTGATAAGCTTAAATACAACAACTTTAAATGAAACTGGTTCTAATATAGCAGTTTTAAATAAAGCAGTATTGATTTCAATCAGGAGCTGAGATAGTCAAAAGGAAGAATACCCCATCCCTGGAAGCATTCAAGGTCACGTTGGATGAGGCTCTGAGCAACCTGATCTGGTTGAAGATGTCCCTGCTTATTGCAGAGGGGACCTGCAATAAGATGACTAGATGACCTTTAAGACCTTTAAAGGTCCCTTCCAACCCAAACTATTCTACAATTCTATGATTGAAGAATTGGAAAAAGAGTAGGTATCAAAGTATGCTTAAAATGACACATGCTTTCCCCTTTAGTAGTATCTCTTTTCTTCTTTCTTCTTCTTCTTCTGCTTCCTCTTCTTCTTCTTCTTCTTCTTCTTCTTCTTTATCCTCTTGATATATTTTCCCTTTTTTGGAGAGAATGGAGAACTTAAATGGAATTTTTGCTGCTTGTGAACTGTTTGACATGTTTGAAATGCAGGAGCTTCTCAGAAGAGATATAGGTTATAGCAAACAAAGACAGATAAAGATACTTCATAATTAACAAATTGATATTATAATTATTCCATTTTTGTGATTGAGTGTGTGTGTATATATATTTATATCTACATATCAGAGAATTAGAGAGTACTCTCATGGGAAACTGGCAAATCAGGACAGTTTTAAAATTCTAAGAAAATCTTACTGAATTCCACAATTAACAATATACTTTGTGCTAATGGTTAATTCTCATTTGTTATTAATCATCACTGATACATATACAAAATTGTTAGTCTTTAACAATCACATTCTAAACTATCTGTGCAGATGCAATCTCATGGAGCTGGCTTCAGTCCCTCGTGGCTCTTAGTCACGCAGGCTGTGATCATCAGGCTTGAGAGCTCATTGGCAAAAGAAGTTAGAACCTACATGGGATTATCTTCTTCTCTCAGTTTTACTTCCTTCTCTAAGCATTTTTAAAGAGTTATTCTATTGCCTCCCTTCACAGAAAAGATAGATTATTTGCTCCTGAAATTGCCTGTCTTCTTTTAGATTTTACCAGTCATCCTTCCTGTGTAGTTGGCAGGACATCTTGTCTGTCTGCAGTCTCTTGTGCTTATCTGTGTGGTAGTTTTTGTTACTTGAGTGTCTGCTACATGTAAATACAAACATCTTCCTTTGTCTCTTTGGTGGTCACATTGCTTACGTACACATATGAAATGCTTATACATTACGTTTGGTCCTGCCATCATGATGTTACCAAAGCACCTAAATGCTGTTGTTAGCTCTACTATTTTAGTATGCCTACAATTTGTTTTGAGGCACACTAATAATAATTGTGTCTTAATTTATACATTTAGGATTGATAGGTGCTGCAGACCTTTGCTTTGACTTCATCACTGCCTACCATCACCAGACCTGCCCACCAGATGAGTTTGCAATGGGAAAGGCCTTGCTGTGGAGGGAGCATGAAGAGGTTACTGGTTTTGTTTGTGTTTGGCACACATGCTTATGTGAGCTCTTTATTTAACATGGACCAGCTCCCTCTCAGCTGTTCTCTGGGATCAGTGTGCCTGTAAGGCAAGAGAAGGAAACAACTCCTCTGTGCTGGATCAGCAGCTGAAGTGTCCTGAAGAGAAAATCTTTGTGCTTGGACCTCACACAGCAATCATTTGGCTCACAGTAAGGATTTGAGCAGAAAGCACAGGCTAATGCTGAAGCAGATATGAGATGAGCCAAACGGTTCAGCATCCCCACAGTCTGATTGTTTGAAACAATCCCATTTCAGTATACAATAGCACACTCTAAGGAGATTTCAGTTTTCCTATATAAAATATGATCATTGCTTATGTTGTCAGGAGTTTTATGTCAGCATGCCAAATTCAGTAAAAAATGCAGCAACTTAACAGTAAGTTTTAATTAAATGGGAAGTCAGTATTGTATTACAGAGGAGTCCCAATCTCTTTGGAATGAACATCAAACTTCCCATTATCATTTCTAAAATTTGGCTTTGCAGAGTTAGGTTTTGGTTAGGTTTTTTTGTTTGCTTTGCTTTTCCAGATACTATTAAATTAAATAAAGTTCT
Organism: Calidris pygmaea; assembly: GCA_003697955.1. NCBI lineage: Eukaryota > Metazoa > Chordata > Aves > Charadriiformes > Scolopacidae > Calidris > Calidris pygmaea. Next base: position 122,745 of record QJSC01012059.1, read on the forward strand.
AATGGGATTTTCTATGGAAAATTTATTCTAATCCATTTAATAGTCATTATATATTAATATTTTTCAGCAACGCTATTATAAATACTTTCTATGAGTATAGAACTCTCAGGTTTTTTGAGCCTAACAAGTTTCTACAGCTCTTTGCATCTTGTCTTCAGCCTGAAAAAGGGAGATTATGACTAAATAAAGATAATAAATTAGGTTCTAACTTTATAATTAACTTGCTTGCAATTAACTTGACCTTTAGGCTTAATCTTCTTCTGGTCAGTTGGGTACTTAAATGGTTTCAGCTTCTGTCTTGATCTAACAGATTTAAATATGTAGGTGTGGATCAGAAAATGTCTTTTCTTGGATTTGAAAAATGTCCAGCATAAAGATTGAATGGAATTTTAGAGCTCAGTGCTACTAAAATAACCTGTATTACTAAAGTAACTGAATTTCTGGAATCAAGTTTTTTATCAGGTGAGTGATGTTTACAGCCTTCCAATATTTGTTGCTTTAGAAAAGGAAATAATCCCCTCTAAATACACTTTGTTGAAGCCTCTCAGGATAGTCAACAACGTAATCAGTCAAACACTTGAAAATCATGGACTCAAGCCTGTAGTTATCTCCTTCATTAAATCATCTTAGTTGCAAAATGCACTACCAGCATTCTCAGCCTCAGAATCATACAGTTGTTTTAGCAATGATCATCAGTCAGGCACATCTAGCCTAGACTTTAAAGTTCACAGTTAGGGAGAAGAGGTATGCTTACATGTAAAGAAATTATCTGTAGTTACAGATATAATGTCTTAATAATTATTGATTTAAGATCCTAATAGGAACCTGAATCAGCAATTTGGTCCTAAAGGCAGAGTTTCAGGATAGGTTATGCAAGTGGTGCACTTCTGAAAATCAAAATCCACGAGTAAAATGTCAGAAACCTGAAAACTAAAGCAATGAAATAAAATAAAATTATCGTCACTATCTGTTCTGCCAGATGGAACTACTTAAACCTCAGAGAATATATGACTCCAACATTTAGTGAAAAGTATAAATAACAGGGGAAATCTGTAATTATCCATGAAAACGGTTTAGTTCATTTGCATTAAAAATTCTGAATTTGAATACTTTCAAAATAACCACCTAAACTAAGTATTCAATTTTATTTTAATATTCTTTACCTAGGATAATCTCATATGGGTCCAATTGATCTCTGGAAATGTTTGTCTTTTCCCATTAGCTACAGAGGGAACAGTGTAATTATCAGCTTTTTTAATTGTCACAATGAATCCAAGGCGTAGGACTATGAAACTGTAGTTATACACAAACCCAGAAATGTTTCTCTTTTGAGAGAGCTGGACGCTTAGGTTCTGTCTCATGACCAGCCCTGTTTATGACTAAGAAACTATGCATTCTTGCTAGTAAGTACGTATTTCTGTATGGTCCCATGATATCAGCTGCATGAGTGTACTAAAATTATTTCTCAGAGCGTGAACTAGTTCTTTTTCACATGGACTGAGGTGCCAGATGTATCCAATGACCTTTTCTGGATGTGATCCTGTGTATCTGGTACAGTCAGGAAATAAATTTCTACTGGAGAATACTATAGCTCTCTCTCTTTAGGTGGACATAGAAAATACCTAGTAATACACTGGACAGACCTAGTAGATGTTGAGATGGAGATGTTGGCACAGTGAAATCTATAGAAATATGTAAGGAAATAAATTATATTCTGCATGATACTAATTATAGGCATAGAAAGTAAATCAAAATATATTAAGTGTCCTGGAAGCAGTAACTGAAAGTCAGGACCTGCTCTTTGCTGCTTGTAGGCTTAGTTCCCACATTAAAGACCCAGGTCCTTTTCTCTGTGCTCTTTTTTGGCATGATGTATTTTGAATTTTTTTCAGAATGTTTCATAGCTACAACAGAAATGAAGAGTGACATAATCCCAGAAAAGTTCACAGGCTCATGATTATGAAATAATGTTATGCAAATTTGGACTCTTACAGGTTTCTCATTCTATAAGTGAATATTCAGTCCATGAACCTATTTCATAAAAAGAGCAGGAGTCACCGGCAGCTGTTTTAAAAGCAAGAGTCTATAAGTATGATTAGTCATAATTCTTCCTCGGTGTGTGTGTATACAAGGAGATGAACTGAATATTGAATCACTACAGCTCAGTATGATTTAGGAGAGAAAAAGGATTTGAAATATTCAAAACACGGAAGTTCTGCACAGGCACAGAAGCATAAGTCTTGATCCCAGAGGACTTCAAAGTCAAACAAGGGCTGCTCATTTTCACAGAGATTTTCTGGAACTTAATTCTGTATTTAAGTGCCTGAGTTCCACCTAATATATTTGAGCTATACCAGGGGAAACATAAATAAAGAGAAGAAAAATCAGAACTTCAAACAAGATAAGCAGAGTTTTCTTTGCAATGAAGAACATTTTTCTTCTTTAATAGTATACAGACTCCGTAAGGATTTTATCTTGTTTATAATTTATAGGACTCTTCATAACAGCCACAAAGTTGTTCACCCACCTTCAAATTAACTTTATATTTATAAAAATAAAACATTTTTTTACCTCTGGGAAAGTTTCTTTGTATGGGTTCTTTTCTTTTTCTTTTCTTTTCTTTTCTTTTCTTTTCTTTTCTTTTCTTTTCTTTTCTTTTCTTTTCTTTTCTTTTCTTTTCCTCTTCTCTTCTCTTCTCTTCTTTTCAGTTTGTTTTTTTTAATGTTTAAATATTTAATTTCTACGTGTGGTGCAAGGAGCTGTTAGGTTGAATAAAAATCATTAATAATTCAGTTTACACTATTAAATATTGCATAATTTCACTGACATATTTTCAAATTATTAACGTAAGACCATTGTAAGTGTTACCTTGCAGACAACCTTAAACTTAAATGGATGTTATATGGCTTAATGAATAATCTTCTAGGAGCCAAAGATTAGCTTAAAAGTACTTCAAAGTTCTTCCTGGCAAGAAGTAGCATTACTTGAGGAGTACTTAAATAAGCTTAACAGACAGCAATTGAAATTGCTTTTATCGCTCCTAGCTTAGTATAAATTTGTAGAGTGTTGTATCAAAGAACCTGAAAAATTGAAAAGGAGTGGACTTCTAGTCAAGGTTCTTGAGGCATAACGTGCTTATAGTCCTGGAAACCAACATCACAATTATCTTACCTTCTTCATCGATAATAAAATACACATTCTAAAATTGTTTGTCTTTATCTGAATGTTGGACAGCACTAAGGAAATAGCTCTCATGAGTGAAGGATCAACAGAGGTGTTTTTAATAAAGAATTCTTTTTTCTTTTTCTTTCTGAACAGATTGAGTAATACTGGCATGCGTTGCATTCTTCTCGTGTCTGTGCATGATTAGGAATAAAAGTGGAACACATGCTCTGTTGGTCACTGATCTTCATAATTCTATGCTTTTTCCTTCCTTAAGTAGTTAAGTTTACCGATGGAATGAGAAACCTAAAAGGGTAGTAGCTCAAGGGTAATTCCCATATAGTGCCTGAAATTTGATCTAGTTTTGACGTTGAAACACCACAAGATGGAGAAACTAAATGGTATATAAAACTAACCAGCCTTGTAGCTCAATTTCTGTTCTACACCATCTAGGTTGCACTCTGGTAATTATGTGAAGATTGGTAGCATGGTCTTGGTATGGGTACAGTTTCACATTTTTGACACAAAACAACACATGATGCCTGAAAAACCATTGCTGTAATCCAAGATTAAATATTGGTTCTAATAATAATCATAAAGCCATGACAGGAAAAAATGCACAAAAGCTTAGGTCAGGTACATTAGAATATAAGTATGTGATTGAATATGAGAATATGTTAATTTCTTTCCTGAACAAGGATTTTTTCTTGGCAAGAATTTTTCAATAATTATGTTTACAGCCTGCCATCATAAAGTTTTTGAAACAAATTCGTGTGTTATGTATCAAACACACAATTATGTTGTGTGTTTCAGCTAATGTAAATCCAGTAAATGCATTGCTTCTGTTTATCCTAGGTTTTTGACATTTTTTGATTGAAAAGTAAGTTGATATTGACATGGATTTGGGAAAGATGCTGGTGTGAAACTCTGAACTCATCCTAAAGAACATGGACCTGAGGTAAGCAAATATATGTTCAGTGATCTGTCAGTTTTCTGTTGAAATTGAGGTATTTTTCCAGCACTACACTCCAGTAGTTTAAATACAATATGATATCTGAGAGTTGAGTTTTACATGTAAGTAACGTAAAAGCAGCCTAGTACAGCCAAGTTGTAAATAGATGTTTTCACCTGAATATTATTACATATCTTTGGAGGAGTGTGAATTAATTGATTAAAAATTGTCGCTTTTAGTGTGAAATATTTCATTAGAATAAAACATACAAATCTGTGTTACAGAACAACAATTTTCTACACGTCAACTATCAAGGATTCACTGAGTGACACATAACTTTGTCAGTTACACAATCGCATAGTAATTGCCACATTTCTTAAGGGCAGGCATCCTGCTGTCCAAGGAACTCGGTGTTTCTCTCCCTGTATCCCAGATGCTCTGTTACTTCTATGTGCGAAATCAGATATAGCAATGAAGTAAGTCTGAGAGAGGCAGTGGGAGAGAGAGATTTACCAACAAAAAATATCACATACACAGATGAAAGGTTTATATATAAAATACCAGTTCAAGACAATATTGAAGGAAGGAATAAATTCTAAGATGGCCTCCTCTGTGCCACAGTATTATGAAATCAGCCTCATATTTTTCCTCTTTTAGATACGTAACACATGTTGTGAACGTCTTTTTTTTTTAACTTTTGCTTTCCCCCCCTTATGCCATCAGCTTGATATCTCTGCCCCTGTGAGATTTAAAACCCGGTGCACCAAGCAAATTAACGGAGGTCTTAACATCATTATTAATACTAGTGTAGTGTATAAACAAAATGCTGATGCGCTTCTGTATACTGCCTCCTACATATAATGAAAAATTCCCTTTAGAAGCTAAATTAACACCTTGTATGTCTTTAAAGCCTAATAGTGCGTTCCCCTCCACTCTTCTAGTGAAAAATTAACCCCTTTATGTCATAATCGGTTTTATACATTTTCAGACCTCAATAACAATCTTTCCATGTTCTCCACCTTCTCAATATATTCCTTCTATTCCTGTCTTTCTTCATTACTAGAAATAGTTTTTGTTCACCAAGGAAATTCAACTTGGCACCTCTCATGAATATATATACATATATAAACACACATACTCCCACACATTAACACAGCCATAAGCACTTGCAATGTATGTATATAAAATATAGATTAAATAGTTTGATCTCTTTTCAGTTAAAAAATAACAAAACTGCATTTTACTTTTAACTGTTTTAAAATACTCCCTATCTTTCCAAATATGGAGTCATATCACAGACTGAGATAACAGTACTCTATGTATCTCAATTTCCATTAAATTCCCTTTTTTTTTTTCCGTTTCCTTCTCTTTCCCCTTTTAAACAACAAGGAGATATGAGTGACTGTGAAAGAAGTTAAAGTGCTGAGAGTACATGAAAGTGAGTGTTACTGAAAACCACAACAGGGCTATGAGGCTCAAGAGCTAATAGAGACTACTGGTTACTATATAGAGTAGAGTTTAAGACGCAAATAAGAATAGATACAGTGCATTAACCTAACATGAGATCAGTAGAATTTAACAATATGAAAGTCTCAACAAATATGAACTTTAAGTATTATTAAATGTAAATTAAAACAGATTCAATACACATAAATCCTACCAATAATTAAAGAGTAGGAAACAAAACGTCACCAACAACTTGGCTGCAAGAACCTTGTCATGTCTTTATTGCTGATTAGTCATTACAGATTCCTTAATCCACTTCCAAGCCTCAAATTCTGTGGGTGTATAAACTGAACTTCACAAGTGTTCAGAAACACTTGTTCTGAGATGATGATCATCTACATGCCGACTACAGCTTTGTTGCCGTTAGCATTTGGATGAACTTAGGTTCTCCTAAAAAAATGCTAATGGTGTTCCCAGCATTAATGAATAGTGACATCATTGGACGTGTCGGTGCACAATAAATTGCACAGAAATCTAGCAATTACAGCATTTCCCCAAGGAACAGGTGACACAGGTACCAGACTCCTTGACATAATACATGCATTAACCTGCATTAACCTGGATTACATCATTCTCCACTCTTTCTTTTGAACTGTGTGTGGTGTAGGGAGATGGAAAGAGGGCAGAAGATAAAATGTGCATTATTCAACTCAGGTAAGCTCTGGATCTTCAGAAGCACCTTCCTCTCTGCAGGGATGATCTAGGGATGTTTGGCAACTACCTCAGAACAATTAATTATTTCTCTATTGAATCTAAATTAGATATTTAAGTCATTATTTTAAATAGGGTCTTTAAAATAAATTGCCTCTTATAAAACCTTGGCTTCTATTTGGCCAATATTGCAAATATTAGCATTCACACTATATTTTGAAAAATACTAGTTGGCTGGCATATGGTAACAGCCTTTCTTTGCTGTCTAAACAAGGACTCTGTGATTCATCAAAATACATACGGATCTCAGGAGAAACTATGAAATGGATATTTATCTTCTAATGGTCATCCTGCTGTAATTAGCTGTCTGTATCACTGTTTTCAGGGAAGTTATACACTGATAAAATTTCAGAATTGTAAGTTTCTGTAAAGTGAAATATACTGCATATTAATTATCAGTTTTTCTTCCAAAGATATTTAATAGAATCATAGAATCATAGAATTGTCCAGCCTGGAAGAGACCTCCAAAGGTCACCTAGTCCAACCTCCCCGCAGTCAGCAGGGACACCCTCAACTAGACCAGGTTGCCCAGGGCCTCATCAAGCCTCACCTTGAATATCTCCAGGGATGGGCCCCCAACCACCTCCCTGGGCAACCTGTTCCAGTGCTCCACCACCCTCACAGAAAAGAACTTCCTCCTCATCTCCAATCTAAATCTGTTCCCCTCCAGCTTAAAGCCATTGCCCCTCATCCTATCACTACAGGCCTTTGTAAACAGGTTCTCCCCAGCCTTCCTGTAGCCCCCTTCAGGTACTGGAAGGTTGCTATTAGGTCTCCCCGGAGCCTCCTCTTCTCCAGGCTGAACAACCCCAGCTCCCTCAGCCTGTCCTTGTAGCAGAGTTGCCCCAACCCCCTGATCATCCTTGTGGCCTTCCTCTGGACCTGCTCCGTCAGGTCCATGTCCTTCCTCTATTGAGGGCTCCAGACCTGCACACAATACTCCAGGTGAGGTCTCACCAGAGCAGAGTAAAGTGGCAGAATCACCTCTCTGGACCTGCTAGCAATGCGTCTTTTGATGCAGCCCAGGATGTGATTGGTCTTCTGGGCTGCAAGCACACACTGCCTGCTTGTGTCCAGCTTCTTGTCCATCAGCACCCCTGAGTCCCTTTCCTCAGGGATGCTTTCTAATACCTCATCCCCTAATCTGTACTGATGGCGAGGATTGTTCTGGCCCAGGTGCAGAACCTTGCACTTGTTCTTGTTGAACCTCATGAGGTCCACCTGGGCCCACCTCTCCAGCCTGTCCAGGTCCTTCTGGATGACATCCCATCCCTCTGGTGTATCAACAACAGCTTGTTGTTGTCTGCAAACTTGCTGATGGTGCCTTTAATCCCTCTGTCTATATCATTGATAAAAATGTTAAACAGTATCAGTCCCAGCACGGACCCTTGAGGGACACCACTTGTCACCGCTCTCCATCTGGACTTCGAGCCATTGAGTACCACCCTCTGGATGCGACCATCCAGCCAGTTCCTTATCCACTGAACAGTCCACCCATCAAATCCATACCCCTCCAATTTGGCAAGCAGGATGTTTTGGGGGACCGTGTCAAAGGCCTTACAGAAGTCCATCTAGATCACATCCATAGGTCGTCCCTTATCTACTGACCTAGTCACTCTATCATAGAAGGCCACTAGGTTCCTCAGGCTGGACCTGCCCCTAGTAAAGCCACGTTGGCTGTCCTGAATCACCTCCCTGTCCTCCATGTGCCCAAGCTTGGCATCTAGAAGGATCTGTTCCATGATCTTCCCAGGCACGGAGGGGAGGCTGACAGGTCGGTAGTTCCCGGGGTCCTCCTTTCTACCCTTTTTAAAAATGGGTGTGATGTTCCCCTTCTTCCAGTCTGCAGGGACTTCACCTGACTGCCATGATTTTTCAAATATGATGGAAAGTGGTTTGGCAACTACATCAGCCAGTTCCTTCAGGATTCTGGGATTTATCTCATCAGGTCCCATGGTCTTGTATATCTTCAGGCTCCTGAGTTGATCATGTACCTTGTCTTTATTTACAGTGGGAGGGACTTTGTCACCTTGGTCTCCAACTTGTGTGCCATCAACATGAGAGGTAGGAGGAAAGGGGTTGCCAGTGAAGACTGAGGCAAAAAAGTTGTTGAGAACTTCTGCCTTCTCCTGATCTGTTGATACAAGTTCCCCACTGTTGCACATCAGGGGGGGTACATTTTCTTTAACCTTCCTTTGCTGTTTAATGTACCAGCATTAATAAAGGATGTAAAGGATGTTTTTCTTTACATCCCTTGCCAAGTTCAGTTCTAGCTGTGCCTTGGCATTCCTGACTTCATCCCTACACATCTTGGCAGCATCCCTATACTCTTCCCAGGATGCCTGTCCCTTCTTCCATTTCCTGTGTAGCCCCATCTTGCCCCTTAGTTTGACCAGCAGGTCATGGCTCAACCATGGTGGTCTCTTGCCCTCCTTGCCCATTTTCCTACATGTTGGGATTGAGATCTTTTGTGCACTATATAGAGCATCCTTAAAGATCTGCCAGCTTTGTTCCGCTTCCTTGTCCCCGAGGGCTTTTTCCCACGGGGTCCTATTTACTAACTCCTTGAAGAGCTGGAAGTTTGCTTTCTTAAAATTTAGAGTCCTAAAGCTGTGCTTTTCGTGGGCTTCAAACTCCTTAGGACAGTGAACTGCACTAGGGCATGATCGCTGCAGCCCAGGCTGCCTTCAGCTTTGACATCCCTGATGATTTCACTTGCATTTGTGACCAACAGGTCCAATAATGCATCTCCTCGAGGTGGGCTGTTAATTTCTTGTCTCAAGAAGTTGTCATCTAGGCACTCTAAGAGCTTCCTGGATTGCCTGCAGCCAGCTGTGTTGCTTTTCCAACAGATGTCGGGGTGGTTAAAATCCCCCAGCAGGACGAGAGCCTGTGATCGCGATGCCTCCTCAAGCCCGAGTAAGAAGGCATCATTGATAGGTTCCGCCTGGTCAGGAGGCCTGTAGTAGACTCCTACCACAAGGCTCCGTTTGTTGTCCCAATCCCTAATTCCTACCCATAAGCTTTCAACCTGGTCATGGCTACTCTTTAGCAACAACTCTTCACGTTCTAGCCACTTCTTTACATAGAGGGCAACACCTCCACCCCTTCTTCCTCTCCTGTCCTTTCTGAACAGCTTGTAGCCATAAATAGCCACACTCCAGTCATAGGAATCGTCCCACCAAGTTTCTGTAATTGCTACTATGTCGTAGCTTTCCTGTAGCAGGATAGCTTCCAACTCCTCCTGTTTGTTGCCCATGCTGTGTGCATTGGTGTAGAGACACTTCAGCTGGTCTGCTGGCCATGTCACCTTCTTGGAGGGGCACTCCACTGATCCCCCAAGGTGCTTTGTGGCAGCAACCTTCCTGTCTCCTATTACCTCAGGGGCTCTTGGTCCAGTTCTGCAAGACCTTGCCTTTGATGCAGTGTTCACAGCATGCGTTAGTGCAACAGGTTGGAGGCCCTTGCTATCATCTCATCCTTCGAACCCTGATGTGTCACCCTGCCACTNTTCTTGGAGGGGCACTCCACTGATCCCCCAAGGTGCTTTGTGGCAGCAACCTTCCTGTCTCCTATTACCTCAGGGGCTCTTGGTCCAGTTCTGCAAGACCTTGCCTTTGATGCAGTGTTCACAGCATGCGTTAGTGCAACAGGTTGGAGGCCCTTGCTATCATCTCATCCTTCGAACCCTGATGTGTCACCCTGCCACTTGCCACAGACCATTCTGATATTATCATCATCTCTCGCCTCAAGGGAAATGACAGGCTGAAGGCTTTCCTTAGGCGCATCTCTAGTGTACCTGTATTTAACCCCCTCCCTCTTCGAGCCTAGTTTAAAGCCCTTTCGACAAGCCCTGCCAACTCATGTGCCAGGATCTTCCTGCCCCTCTGAGACAGATGTACTCCATCTGTTGCTATCAGACCTGGTGCCATATGAAGTTCCCCAAGGTTGAAAAACCCAAAATTTTTCTGGTGGCACCAGCCTCTGAGCCACTTGTTAATCACACATGACTTCCTATTCCTTTCAGTATTCCTACCTGCAACTGAGGGTATTGAGAAAATTACCTGTGCCCCTGATTCATCAACCTGTTTTCCCAGTGCCTTGAAGTCCCTTTTGATTGCTTTTAAAGTTCTGGTATCAACCTCATCACTTCCCACCTGCATAATTACTAAGGGATAGTAATCAGAAGGCTGTACTAGACTAGGCAGCCTTCTGGTTACATCTCTGACCCGGGCCCCAGGGAGGCAGCAGACTTCCCTGTGGGAAGGATCTGGCCAACATATAGGGCCCTCTGTTCCCTTCAGAAGGTAATCACCAATAACAACTATCCTCCTCTTTTTTTTTAGGGTACAAGTACTGATACGAGGGGGGGACTGATTTGCTTTAGGCAACCCTCCAGATGATGTTTCTTCTACTTTCTCATTTGCCTCACCCTCAACCTCCAGTGCCCCATACTTGTTGTGCAAGGGCAACTGGAAGGGTGAGGGGGGCTGTGAGGGGTTTCCCTTGTCTCTCCTAACAGGCAAGGACACAGGAATGTGTCCATTCCCCTCTGCTCCTTGGGTTTTTCCAGCAGAAAGACAGTCTTAAATAGTGTCAGATCTCTTTGCTGCTTCCGCATATCTACTTCTTTTTCATGAAACCAAGCTAGTTTTTAAAAAAAGGCTTCTCTTAGATCTTCTGAAAGCAATGATTTGAAACCTTATGAAGAAATGGTATAAAACAAAAATAGCAACAAATATACCGATATATTAGTTCATCTAAAATCTTAAAAATTATTGAAGTCCTTTTTGCTTCCATTTTGACTTATTCATCGAACATTATAATCCCATATTTCACCATTTAAAATTGTTTTCTTTTCTACCGGGGTGTGGCCACATTTCCCCGTGATATTTGTGCGCCCAACTGATACTATTGCATTTTATCCAGAATTTCCCTTTCTCTGCTGAATGTTGTCAAACACAGACCTGCATGTTTTCTCTATGTTTAGCTTCTACTGAAGTCAGTAGTGTGACTTTGAATAGCATTAGTAGTTGGATGAGACTCCACTGATTATCACAAAACAAGATTGAAAGATATAAAATAATTTAAGTGTTATTCATTACTGGGAGTTTAACATTACTGAGTTTGACAGACTGTTAGCTTCTGGTTTGGTGAGTTGGTGGGGGGAAAAAAATTTGTCTTTTTTTTTTTTTTTTCAGAAAATGCTTCAGCTGTGTGTCCTGGCTGCAAAGAAGACCAACTGTATACTGGGCAGCATTAGGAAGAGCATAGTCACAGGCTGAGGGAGATGATCCCTTCCCTCCACTTGGAACTGGTGAAACCACATCTGAGACCACATCTGGGGTAGTGTGACCAGTGCAGGGCTTCCCAGTGTGAGACAAGATGTCGGCATACTGGAGAGAGTTCAGCAGAAGACCACTAAGCTGATCAGTGGTCTGGAGAAAATGACACAAAGAGGACAGGCTGAGAGAATTGGAGTTGTTCAGCCTGGGAATGAGAAAGTCATGGGGAGACTTCATTTCTGTCTGCTTCTACCTTATGGGAAGGTATAAAAAGGATGGAAGTCAGACCCTTCTCAGAGGTGCAGAATCAAGGATGAGATCTTAGACAAAGATCTTATGGACGAGATGTAGGAATTTCAAAGAGTGCCTGCAAAGTTTTTTTCAGTCTGTAGTGGTATGACCTCATATGCAATATGGATATGAAGCTCACTGTGGAGATTGAAGGTGATGAAAAGTTGAATGTGTATTAATTTCATGTTTGCTGTATACTTGGACAAAGTACACACAAGTACTACACACAAGCCCTAGATCTTCTCATGTTAAATCAAACAGATACCCTCAAAAAACTTATGCCAAGGTCTTATTATCACCTTTACTTACGCTGGATTCTCTCACTTACCACAAGGTATCTCATAAGGTCCATGCAATATGAGGTGAGGCGAAGTGCAGAGGTTATTGAAGCTCGGTAGTGGAGAAGAAAAACTGTCCTTAGAGATTAATTTTTTCAGTTTCACAGAATAAATCAATTTTAGTGTATTTTGTTGTACATCCACTCTGTTCATTCATTTAATGTTGTTTAACTCTTATGTAGTCATTGCTGTACAAAAGCAAATAACTCTCATCAAATGTAATAGTACTGCTTTTACATTTATAGTGCCATAAAGTGTTACAGCTACTTAGCGTTGAAATATATTCTCACACACCCCTGCAGACTTTTATACGTTAGAAAGATTGCATGTCTAGTAAAACTAAGAGTGAATGTAAAAATGCCATCCAGTCCTATAAACGAAGTTTGCCATTTGCAGTATATTTTGCAGATAGTTCTCATAATATTACTTAAAAAACCTTCTTTGTGCTGTATGGTTTGTCAGGTTTTAAAGAAGTAAGAAAAAAATGATGAACATTTCTTCTACACTTCAAAATCTGATTGTTAAAGGAACAAGCAACTAGCAAGTCTCCAAATCTCCTTATGAGTTATGCAAAATTTTTATCTTTTCTGCTGAACTTACTGAATGAGATGCGTTCTAAAAGTATCTCAGTTGTTATTCTTGCAGATATGTCAAACAAGCATAATGCTGAGCATGATCAAATTTAGTTTCTCATGTAATTCAAAGTACAAATTAAAAACCTTTCACAATAAACTTCACAAAGACAAGACTAACAAAAAGATTCACATCTTAGTTAAATATGCATATACTGAATTCTTAGGTATCAGAGTATATGATTTCTTGGGATGGGTAAGTAGGGTTCTAGTGTGCTACTGAGTCGGAGTTCTTATTTTGTTGGTAGATAAAGAGCAGTGTTAAAGCAGAACCTTTGAAGTCATACATGTAGTGGAGGTTAAGGTGTAATTATTAGGAAAGCTTACTAAAGAGCTATAGTTATTCCGTGTGTTGTGTACATTTTCTGTCTTTCCCAGTATGATAGTCCCTATGCAGTCAAGTATACAGCTGTTAACATCATAGCTGGTTGATGCTACGTTAACTTTTGACTTCCAGTGAAAATGAAGATCAGCAAAGCCTCTCCCAATAAGCACTTCCTATTGTGCTGTCTGGCTTCCCAATAGCTCTTCTAAATTACAAGCAATCAAATCATATCTGCCTTGGGTGCAAATTGTGTGGGAGGAACTCTAAACATTCTAATATAGCCAATAGAAGCAAAAAAGGTAGATAAAAGAGAAAAAAAAATTACATTAAAAATGTGAAGAGAATAGATATGTTTAGGTAAGAAAATATGGAGCATTTGTTGGATTTTCTTGATTTAAATGGTCTACATTATGATTCAAAATGGATTTTATCAAACTCAGATTCTATGTTTTATTTTTGCAAGCCAATAATAATTTACTTAAATGTTTCTAAAATGTTAAAGGATAAAATAAGAGAAATGAGTTCACTTAAAAATTCAGTGAAAAATTTAAATTATTGGTTTGACATTTAATAACTTCTAATTTTGTACTCTGTGAGAAAAAGAAGTCAGACTGTGTGACAAAGTAGAAGGTGTATTGTTCACTACGTCTTCAAAGGAATGAATTAAGCAAAGAAAGATACTAAGGCAGAAGCAAAACCAGTGATTTCTTCAGTTAGCATACTAATTGCACTTGGACCTTATAACTGTATTTTAAGAGAATGGTCTATAAGGATAATGAAAAATTTTATTTCTTTTCTAAATACATCACTCACATCAAACTAAAGTTCTGTCATTCAAAGAAAGCTTAATATTATTCCCTAAATATGTTTCATTGCTACCATAGACATTAGAGAAATCAGTGAGAAAATCGGTAATCTGGGTTCTACAAACTAACAGTATGTTATTCTGTAACAATATTTAGAGCAGCACTACTGAGAAAAAGCATATTTCCATGTGTCTGTACATTGAAGACCATGGAGTTTTGCCTGTTATCAACTGTGACTTAATTTAAATTCTTATAGCTCTACACAAAGCCAGTGAAAAGATATAAACTTAAATGAGAGACAACAGCACTGCAGGAAAAAAACCCACCTGAACAGAGGGAAAAAGAAAAGAAAAATATTGCTTTGAAAAGGCAAAAAAAACCCCCACAACTGTGTGTAGCGAGCAAAAACAGAACATGAAAAGCTGCTCAAAGTGGGAAATGAAGAAGTAGATTAGGACTGCTATACAGATTTGTGGCTGCTTGTAACACAAGAAATAGTCCAAGAAATGGAAATACGTTAGAGTCAAAAGTGAAGCACAGGAGATTACAGTGATGTAGAAATTGACATGTGGGAAAAAGAAACCTGAATTTTCTGTTGAAACGGGAGAATGATGAGGGGTAGAAAGGAGTTGACTAAGATAAAAGGGAGGGAGAGGAGGAGGAAATTTGGCTATGAAATTTAGACAGATTGGAAAAGTGGGAAGGAACGTGTGAAAAGAGAAGTGGTGTTTGCATTTGCACCTACAGTTGCAGATGTTGAGTGATAAACTCCCATGAAACAGTCTTAGTTGTAACAGCAAAAACTAAATAAAATAAGGATAAGGCTTTTTTAGTGGGATCATGGAAAAAAAGAGGGATATGATTCTATTGGTTCCACTACGTATTTTTTTGTCAGACAAAGAAATTAAGGCTATGAATATGCAGTTAATTCTTGTGACTGTATCACTTAATATGCCGCCTCAGAAATACTTTTGTTAGTTAATGGAATTCATGTGATTGTCTCCAAGACAATAACCTTTAGAATTCTTATGTAAATACAGCTAAATCTGGAAATCATTACACACAGTAGGTCAAGACAGAAATAGGCTTGGATATTGGAAGAATAATAACAGTTACAAGAGCTGAGATTTATAAAAGAATGTAGACTAGAATTAGACACCAAAGTTTTTCAAACTAAGAGCTACATACAAAATCTGGTTAGAAGTAATACAGTGGAATTTCTGAGTTAGCATCTTCCTTAAGAATGTGATGCTAGGCCATCTTAGACACTACTAAATCATTAATTTGGCTGAACATGAGCCAGCAGTGTGCCCAGGTGGCCAAGAAGGCCAACAGCATCCTGGCCTGTATCAGGAACAGCGTGGTGAGTAGGACCCGAGAAGTGATCATCCCCCTGTACTCGGCACTGGTGAGACCCCACCTCGAGTACTGTGTCCAGTTTTGGGCCCCCTACCACAAGAGGGACATTGAGGTGCTGGAGCGGGT
>QJSC01012059.1:138425-165527 GCA_003697955.1 Calidris pygmaea
TTTTTTTTTTTTTGTTTTTTTTTTTTTTTTTGTTTTTTTTTTTTTTTTTTTTTTTTTTTTTTTTTTTTTTTTTTTTTTTTTTTTTTTTTGTGGTTGGACTCGATGATCTCTGAGGTCCCTTCCAACCACTACTATTCTGTGATTCTGTGATTCTGTAATTCTCTTGGAAGTGTTCTAATATAAGCAGTAAAATTCCAGAATATATCTGCTACCTGAGTAGCAAGTCTGACAGTGCCCCAATTAATGGTCAGAATCTTGGCTTGCCTGTAACAGGATGGAAGTTCTCCCATGGTTTGCTATGGCCTGAAATCCTGATTATCTTAATTTTGAGCCTACATTTTTATTGTTATTACCTAAAAGTCTTTTGCTGTATCCTAAGAATATCTTGACTGCTGTTCATACATGGTAGTCCAGAAGATGTGAAACAAACTCTGAAATTTTATAATCACAGTGGATTAGAGCAGATTGAGGGATTATAAACAATATAATCTAGTCTACAAACTAAAGATGCAGAAGAGGACTGCAGACTATGGCTGCCCTTTATGCACTAGGCAGGATAAAAATGCTCTGCCAGTATTGGAAAACAAAAGGAGAAAAGGACATAATGATAGCAGAAGTTTTGATTTTGATTTTGTTTTGGTTGGTTTGCCTGCTTTGTTTCTTTTGCAAGACCCACAATGACCTCCAAGAGTGTCTCACATAGCTTATATAAATTGTAACAGATGGCCCACCATAAGGCTCAATTTTCTCCTTTTCCAAACAGGAGTATGGAATTTTCTTTGTTTATTTGTTTGGGAGTTTTTTATTTATTTGTGGGAAAGCTATTGTAACAGATGAGCTTTGCATTTTGGCCACATAGAGTTAATTCAAATGGATTACAGACACAACTGCTTAATATATTGCACCTGCCATAGTCTTATATTATCTCTTGTGTCTAGATTATAATGCACAATAATAAGTAGCATCACATTTTGGACAAAGGCATGGTTTTGGAATAAAAATTTTCACTGAAATCTGGGGTGTTATTTACAACAACTTGAAGATTGCTCCTTTCAATCCCTTTGCATTATGTTCTTAGATTCCATCTAGCTAAATACCAATAGTATGGATGGAGAAGAGAGAGCTATACATCACTAGTTCAGGCTCCATACAATTTAATTTTGTGAGTCTTAAACCTTGTTTCAAAATATATTGATCAACAGTGTCAGACTGTCAAGAGAGTCTGAGCCATAAAGTGTTGCATTTAGATGTAAACAACCCAGTTACCATGATGATTAGACTTGCTCAATACTGACCAGCTAAATTTTCTCCCAAGAGCTGATGTTTTGTGGAGCATTTGTCAGATCACAGCTGATTCATGGAATATTTACTATTAATCTGTTGAAACCTGGCTGGTCCAATGGTGAAGCTTTCTTCATTGCATACAGATGCAATCAAGAAATCACTGAAATTGTTCTGCAGTGTATTTTTCTGTGTAAACAGCCACTGTAGTTGTCGTATTTGTGTTGTGTAAAGGACAGAGGAGGTGACATAAAACAGAGTATCTTTTGCAATGTGGTATATTGTACTAGCAAAAGAGAAAGCTCCTGTGGGTGACGAACACAAATCTAGTTCTTTCAAAAGAAAGTGAAAGATTAAGTGCTTTCCCTGAAGTAATAGACAAGAATTTAGAGTATGCATTAAAAAGAATGCAAAAGACCCAGTACGGATTCTTTCACCACAAAATAAGGCTCTGAATTCCTGTTTACACTGTATATCATAATATTCTAGCTAGCAGAGAACAGGTTAATTGGCAAGAACAGGTTATAATTATTACCTTTTTCACTTACAGTAAATATTAGCTGGACCCACATATCAATTAATAAAAATTAATTACTGTGTAATAGTGATTAGTGGCTATTATTTTACTTGAATAAAGTCTTGCCATTAAGTTTTGGACAGTTTTCTGTAATACTTTTGGACAGCTTTTATTCCTGATTCAAGGCCATAGTATTTTGGCATCATACATATAATGTGTGAGGCTACTGACTGGATTAAAATCCTTTTTGTTCTTCATGCTTTGCAAGGAGCCTGCATATCAAGTATGAGCTGTGATGAAAATTCTCAGTATACTGCTTCAGCTCTTGTATATTAATTTCACTATATTTATCCATTTGTCCTGTAGTCTTTAAAGAGTATTTTAATTCACAAGATAGAAACCATAAATATAAAAGCAATAGTATAAAGCATATTTGTCTATAATAGTATTTCTTTTAAATTTAAGTGGAAGAGAGCCTAGGAATAGCTTTTCTCAGTTTCCCATAAACCAGCTATGCAGCAAGATGATCAAGGACAACCCAGTCTCTTTATATTAATGACACAGTGTTTCAGAATCAAGTACAATAACTCATATACAGAAAGCTAACATATAAAATACACTAGTCACTGACTGAAAGAAAAAAAAAAAAGTTCAGCAATATAGAAGCCAAAAGATACTTTAGCATAAGGTAAAAAAAGACATCGTCAATATTGTTTGACAGCACATGAGGGCATCATTTATATCAAAATGTTACGAAGGAATTATTTAAAAATTTCCTCAGGAGAAGAAAGCATCTGTAGAAGTGTTTGCTCCTGCTCTTGACATTTAAACTTGTAAGCAGTAGTCAAAGATATTTCTGTATGTTTTGTTGAAATTATCTAATAAATCTTGACTTACTTAGCTTCTTCTGAAGCAGGTCATTCAAACAATGTGTCTAAGTAAGCATAATGTCCTAAGTGTTATGTTGACTTTGTAAGCCTTGAAGTCAATGTCAGATGAGCTAAAGCAGCCAATACAGTCATGGCATTTTAGCTGCAGCAGTACCTCCATGAATCATAGAATCATAGAATGGTTAGGGTTGGAAGGGACCTCAAAGATCATCGAGTTCCAACCCCCCTGCCATGGGCAGGGACACCTCCCACTAGANGGTCTCCCCGGAGCCTTCTCTTCTCCAGGCTGAACAATCCCAGCTCCCTTAGTCTGTCTTCATAGGAGAGGTGCTCCATCCCTCTGATCATCTTCGTGGCCCTCCGCTGCACCTGTTCCAGCCGGTCCATGTCCTTTCTGTGTTGAGGACTCCAAAGCTGGACACAGTATTCCAGGTGGGGTCTCACGAGTGCAGAGTAGAGGGGCAGAATCAGAAGAAATAATTCAGTGGTGTTTGTTTTTATGGAAACTAATTATTTATCTTCAGCTGGGAAATTTCTGAAATAATTTCTATTTGATTTAAAATATAGATTTAGATGCCAGTTATTTTTCAGAGTATGCATTGATTAGTATTTCCAACAGCTCTGTCTGCTTGAAAAGACCTGTGAAGACTTTTGTTACCAGTATTTGGAAAACCTTTGTTAGCATTATATATGGATTTCATGCTGATTCCTAAATTAATATTTAGATAGACAGTAGTGATTTTTCATGCTACAGAACTCCAATGACAAGAAAGTACAACAAAATATTTACAGAAATTACCTTTCTTTTAATTCTTTGGGCAAAGAATTGCTTCTTTTCTATGCAAATAAAATTCATACATAAGCTCTGAATGTACTCCAATTCTTTGCTTGGCAATACGTAATCAGATACTTCCAAAATACTTTAAACCAGGATTTCAAAATAGCTTTTAATTAAATAAAACACCTAGCTAATTATTTTTAGTATTTCTGTAGCCCCAAATCACCCAGTCAGAATCAGATCTCTATAGCTATGTAAGATTAAATACCTCCAACAATGCCCAAGGGCAGCAACTGCCCCTGTCCTCACCAGAGATAGGCAAGTGGTAGTATTTCAGCGTGTTTACTGGGTTACAAGGGAACAAAATTTAGTGTAAAGTGCAATTCAATTTGAGAGATGGCAAGCCAAATGGTACGTAAGATCCTCTGCAGCATCTTTCCAGAAGTACAAACTTTCTTACAGGACATATATCAAATCAAAGCCTCTCCAATACACGTAAACACCCCTTTATAGAGTAGACTAGAAAAGAACTTTGCTAAAACATGTGCACCCAGGCCTCAGTTTCCTTTTTTGGTGCTGAGACATTTGAGTTGCAAACTTTTCAGTTGAGTTCTGTAAAGGGATGAAATGATTACAACCCAGACCTTCACTTGAAATGTGTTATAGTTGGGTTCCGTGGCTTACTCCAGAAACTCAGTATGGAAAATTAATAGGTGTAAAACTGTTCCCTTTTTGTATTGTGTGTAAATGACAAGGTTTGGGTAGCAAGGTGGGGTGCTGCAGCGTGGCCTCTGTGAGGACAGAACAGGGCTACCCCATGCTGGACACGGTTTCAGCTGGCTCCAGTGGGCCCATCACAGGGCACAGCTGAGACCCTCAGACAAGATGGTCACACCTCTGCGGAAACATATTTAAGAAAGCGCAGTAAACACTAATACAAAGGTACAACAAGGCCAAGAGCAATAAGGGGTGATCCATGGCAGAGCTGGTAACACCTGTTAAGGGACTGTAGCCAACACTGGAGCAAACACAATGAGTAAGGAGGGAGGATTAACAGAAGAAAAGAGTAAGAAACAAAGAGCGGCAGAAATAAACTGCTATGCACTGATCCTAAGCTTCTCTGACACCTGTTGCCTCACCAAAGGGACTGAGAATAACCTGAGGTGATAACAAGGTGAGTGGAGACTGGGAAGGTGGGAGGGGAGGTGTCTGGGGTGAAGCTGAGCCTGGGAAAGAGGGAGGAAAGTTGTTTTCCCTAGGCTTTTAAATGTTTGTCTTGTTTGTTTGACAGCACTCAAATCAGTATTTAAAACTTTTCAATTGAATTAAATTCCACAAGTTAAGTTGGTTTTGCCTATGACAGTAGTTAATAAGGGATTTCCCTGTCTATTTTGACTCATGAGTTTTCTCATGCTGTTATGTGCCCCATCCTTCTCTAGGGAAGGGGGAGTGAGCAAACAGCTGGGTGACAGTTTGGCTGTTGGCAGGGTCAACCCACCACACACCCACACATTGAGAAGTTCAGTAGGCTAGCCAGAGGCGTACAGACTAACTCAAAACTAAAGGTCATGGATTTTACTTCTACACCACTCAAAGTTTAAACATTTCCTATAATGAGTGCTATAGGCAGTCTCACATTTTAATCCCTTTCTTCATTTAACCTCTGTTTTAATGCAAAGTGAAACTTTCCCCAAATGGCAATGTTAAATCCCTATACTCATTGATTTTCTTGGGGAAGTTGGAAGCAGCAGGGTCAAAAAACATCTGCTGCATATACAGACAGAAAAGAAATTCAAAACCTTGGCAGTTACATTAGGAAAAAGGGACTTTGTGTTGGGAGAGACAATTGAAATGAATGTCTAGTTGAAAGCAAATACTCAGAACTGTGAATCAGTGACATGCATACATCCCAAACCAAAGGCCTAAAACCTGGACAAAAGGAGGTCTTAGGATAAAGTTTTATTCTCATAATTTTCTACTGCCTTTCTGATTTTAAAGAGTCTATGTTTAAGCATCTGGGGAGGTCAGCTATTTATCTTGAGGCTGTGTTTTTCAGAGGAAGAAAAATGGTAATTACATTACAACTCCACATCCTTTTGTGAACACAGCCTTTGAGAGTTGAGTAATATTTGATATGAAGTCTATGCCAAAGTCAGAAGTTGCGACCTAGTTTTCCAAGACATGATCTGGAGCATTAGTCACAGACCTTTGTCTCATATGACTTTATTGTTCTCTGTGTGTGTATTACTGAAACTTCATATTTTATATATATCTGCTGCTTATTGAGGAAGCCAGCATAAAAAGCAAAGAGGCATTGGTGTGCCTATGAGACTTATAAAAGGGTGAAATCTTAACACCAGTAAGGTAATACTAAGATTTTGCAATTGAGTTCAGAGAGATTATAATTTCAACCATGGTATTTTTTATAACTATTTTTTAATGTGTAGCCTTGTTTGTCTATTTTGTTTAATCTAAACTGACTGTCAGTACAACCTGGAAGTTGGATGCTCTTTATGAATGGAAAACAAATAAAAAAATGCAGTCTATAAAACATTTAAAAAAATCTCTCATTTTTTTTTCATCAGGAAGGAACATAGTTATAGTTAATCTGGGAATAATCCAGGTAGCCATATATAATATATTTTCATTTGTTGTTGGAGAATAGAGAATACAGGAAAATGTTATGAAATCTTCTAAACTTCCTCTTAGAGGTTTATTTCCTGCAACCTGTCTTTTGCATAAGTATTGCTCCACGGTCCAACCCCTTCAAGTCCCAAGAGTTCTTCATTCTTTCTTTTTTTTCATTTATAAAGATTAAAGGCTGTAATCAGAGAGCAAAACCAATATTATGTGGAAGGTGACCATTTAAATAGTCTCAACAGCAAACCATTAACATTAAATACATCAAGTGACTAGTCAAAGACTAGACATTATTCTCCCAAATGATCTCTTGAAGAACTGCAAACAGATTTCAAATTCAAAGAATTATTTCATGCCCTTGAGTATTAACCTTTCTAGCCCCAATCCAGTCTCCTATATTTTAAGACATCATTTACTTTTGTAGACTATATACTAAAAAAAAAAGGAGGTAAATTAATTCAATAAGTATTTTTAAACTTCTTTTTGTTCAGCTGTAGTCTCTGGTAATTTATATGAAGAAGATTTCAGGATCTGTGTTGCTGGTGCCACAGTACCTAGGTATAAAGAAAAAGTCCTTTTCTTTTTATACAAGTTATTTATTATCTTTTTTGTGGTAAAAAAAGAAATTTAATCACCATCTGTCTACTATGGCCTGCTATTAGTGAGAGAAAGTCCTTGTGATTAATAAAGTGAGTTGCTAACAGGCAAGTTTTCTTAAAGGTCTGAGTTCTAGTCAAGAACATACTTCAAGTAATTTTTTTTCAGTTCTTACATTAGGGATCAATAAACAGAAGTGTTTTTTCTGTACAGAAACATTTCCTTTGTCTGTTTTTTACTAAAAGTCCCCCTTTAGAACTGGGAAAAATTCTACTGAAACTTCTATGATGACAAAGAAAAATTTTGCTTTCATAGAGAAAGCCAGGACACCCCAACTCTGCCCAGGTTGGGCAGTGCAGCTTCCCCTTGGGACGCTGGGAGCAGCCGGCACCCAGCAGTGGGATGGCGGAGCTGGGGGAGCACGCAGAGACCCCACCTCCAGGTGCAGGGACACCTTCTGGGACATCTCCTCCATGATGGGTACGGTGGCAAGGGGTCAGAAGCAGCAGAAGGCACATAAAGCTGGGGCAGACATGTCTCCTGCAGGAGGAAACCCCAATGGCCAGGGAAGAGGATGTGTGTGTGTGTGTTTGTGTGAGAGAGAGAGATCTTTTTAGATTTACATACGTTACTGTCAGTATTCTCTTTATGGATGAAGAGGAAACATTCCTTACAGATAAAAGCAACGATTTACTGTTAATATAATTGAAGTTTATAACAGTGCAATCCAGAAATCACTACTAGTCCAGANGGTGGAAAGGGAGAGGCTTAATTATAATGCCACAGTTAAAATTCTTTTACACACACACTTTCTAGTTTTTACAACTTGTCCAGGTTTTTAGGCTCATCCTCCCACTGTTTCTCTGCATCCTAAGCTAAATGGCTTCAGAGCACTGGTGGTGGGACTATGTTATAGCCAGTCATCAGAGTCTGCAGTGCTTTGCCAGAAGGAATATAATGCTAATATTGATAGTTTCTTTTTCCTCCCTCTAGGATCTGCTTGGGGTCATTTCTATGTACCTGCTGATGTTTTTTACACATCTGCTCTTTCTGTGTTGGTTCACAACTCCATTTTACAGCCAAATTTACTGTATGTGGTGTGTTTCATGTCTGTTCAGTAATATTTCTTTGTTCTCTTTGTTACACATGAAAATTGGTCTTGTCTAGCTCCCGTCTGCCTTTCTTTAGATGAACACAGGTAAATTGTTTACAACTGTAGGCCCATGCCTTATTGGCTTATGCCTGTAGTCCTTATGCCACAACCTCTCTTGCCACTTCCAAAGGCCTCTACTAGAATACCAGAGCTGTGTTTCTCTGCACTACATCACTGTGTTAGAGTTGCAATTATCTCACTCTTCACAGAATAACTGTTTCTGTTGTAAGAAGTATGCAGCCACCACCTAGACCATGGTAGGAATTATTAAGATATCACCTCAACAGGGTTCATCCCTAGGTTCTGCTTTAATACAAGAATCAGAGCTCATTCTCTTACTGTGTTTAATATACAATAGTAGTTAGAGCTCAAGATGGGATCTCTGTTAGAGCTCTGAAGAGGGACCCTGCCTGTTGATTGTTACCATATTTTATAGTCTTTACGGGTTGCCTGATTTCCTGATGCCACTTCTGCTCATACAATTCTATTTGAAGAGTCTGGGGTCTTCTCTTCTGATTTGATCTCGCAGCCTCCAGGCACTCTTTCTGTCTGTGTCTTGAGATATTTCCTTATCTTTTGTTCAATAATATCCCGAAGTTAATTTTTTAGTTTTACATTTTCTTACCTACCAGTTACATTTCCATAGATAAAAACCAAGACTAAAATACAATTCATGCAGCCTCAGGTTTCATTTAATTTAGTCAGTAGTGCTAAGCTTTGGCACAAATTAATCTCTCACTGCAGTTTCTCCTGTCTGTACAAAACTATAGTTTTACCATACAATGATAAGGAAAAGAAATTAGCTATAGACATCTGATCAGAAAAACAAATCTGTAGCAGTTAAACCACAGTAAATAAAGCAGCAGGCAGGACAAGAGAAGTTATCATAGATCAGGCATGAGAAGCCTCAGTCCTGAGGCCTTGCAAATTCAGTGCAGTCTGTGTTGTTACTGGCCATGGCAATACTGTATACTGCAGGGCTAAGGAATTGCAGCTATGAAGGCTGTCTCAGTTCACTATTTCAGTCCTGCTTTTCTTTAAACTACATGAACTAAGATGTTCTGCCCTGCAACAAATGAGTCGCAGCAGAAGCATATTACCCCACACGACACATAGTTGAAGTAATGTTTGGGTTCTTCTATTTTAAGTGACCTACGGGCATTTACTTTCACCTCTGGGTATTTTCACCTCTAAGTACACATCTCACAATTTATGTTTCAGATCTGACTCTTTTAATCCTGAATATTTTCAATCTATTAAATGATTTCTGCCAGAAAAAAAGCGCAATATTATATTTTTTCCGTAAAGTTTCAGCACTCTGAAGAACTCACCAACATATAGCAATAGTTCATAATGGATATTGCATACTAAATGTATGCCTGTAACACAGAGATTATTTGGAAGTAATCTTTTATGTAATATGGAACAGCATGATGGTAATGAGACAGGAACATTTATTGCCACATATTTCAATTAATGAGCCTTGCTATAAGAGATTTCTCAATAGTTCCCAGATTGTTTTGTTAATAAAGGAGGCACTGTACAGTGTATTATGGATAATGCCATCAGTTTCTCAAGTTAACATCTAAAAAGTCAGCCTGCACTTTTATATTTTTGAAACAGGAGTATCTTCACGTATATTTGCCGACACTTACTATGAAAAATGCTTTTTTGAGATAGGAATAATCTGTAAGACTGTTTGTACAGCTAACGTCACAAGGGGATGACAACTTTGGCTCAATCTTTGGGTACTTAGGTAGTTCAAAATGCACAAAGATATCACTAATTAGAATCTTATTTTTATTTAAGTATTCCTTAGCTTTAAATTATAGTGATCTTTTTTCAACATTGTATGCAAATGGTTTGGTTCTTTTTTTTAAAATTAAGATAAATACTTCATAATTCTGTAGATATGAATCAAAGTTATATACACTGTTATTAATATTGCCTAAAAAAAGCATGAGGAAATAGAAATACTTTATCTTTTAGGGAGACGAATATCTATATGATTCTGAATAGTTTAAAACTTTCAAATCTGAATCACAGAATCACAGAATCAAAGAATGATATGGGGTTGGAAGAGACCTGGAGATCATCTAGTCCAACCCCCCTGCCAAAG
Organism: Calidris pygmaea; assembly: GCA_003697955.1. Lineage (NCBI taxonomy): Eukaryota > Metazoa > Chordata > Aves > Charadriiformes > Scolopacidae > Calidris > Calidris pygmaea. The sequence continues at coordinate 148,401 of QJSC01012059.1, forward strand.
CAGGTCCTCCTAGAGCAGGTTACACAGGAGCTTGTCCAGGTGAGTTTTGAACGTCTCCACAGGAGGAGACTCCACCACCTCTCTGGGCAGCCTGTTCCAGTGCTCTGCCACCCTCAAAGTGAAGAAGTTCCTCCTCATGTTTAGATGGAACTTCTTATGTACAAGTTTGTGCCTATTTCCTCTTGTCCTGTCACTGGGCACCACTGAAAAAAGACCGGCCCCTTCCTCTTGACACCCACCCTTTAAGTATTTATAGGCGTTGATCAGATCCCCCCTCAGCCTTCTCTTCTCCAGACTAAAAAGACCCAAGTCCCTCATCATTTTTCTCATAAGAGAGATGTCCAGGCCTCTAATCTTGCTTCAGTCCTTCTGGATTTCCAGTTAGGAAAAAATTAAAAAGAAAAGCACTACAAGAGGAACATAAGATTCTGAAAAAAATCCCCAATATTGTAAAGATTATAAAGCATACTAATGGCTCCTACCAAAATCTAACATTGTGGCTTCCTAATTATACCTCTGTTATAAAGAGTATTCTTTGTTAGTGTTAATCTAAGGGTGCTAAAAGTAAGTTTATTATGTTACATTGCTAAAACCAGGTATCTTCCAGAGTTTTTATTGTTGTGCTTTAAATATGAAATTAAAACCTTTTGGTCACCAGGTAGAAATATATAGATTTTATTTATTCAGTGAATATCAGCCATGTTTTATTCCTTTATAGCTATTACCATTTCCAACACAGTCATAAAAATATGGATTAAAAAGTGTATGCATTGCACTTGCTGCTTTTCTGTTCTATACGTTATCCATAAATACACCTAATTTCACTTAGAATTAGAATCTTATGCTACTTCTATTTTTTGCTGTCTGACAAAATGAAGTAATTTGGACTTTTACAGGCACTAATAAAAAAATTTAACTGTCAAATGATTTTGGCATTCATACTTGGTGTTTATGAGTTGTTTTAAAGAAAGAAAGTTTAGGACTTGGTCAATGTTATCACTCTTCATGAGCCATCTGGAAAGTATTCTATTTCTTATTTAAACTATTTGACATATGCACAGAAACACATGTCTGGAGTAGCTATGAAATTTTGCTGTGCTGTAGATCTTTAGACAGGCTCATCTTCAATGCGAAGACATTAGTTTGAACTTGGCCAAAACCAGGGCTATCTTATAGTGCTCTGAAAGTTTTACAGGATGAGAAAAAAGAACATAAACTAAGTCCTGCTTTGAACAAGATCATTTCATCTATACTGACTGACATAATTTTTTTTGTTCTGATTTTTCACACTTCTAATGCTAAAACTGAAATGAAGAGGTTTGTGTCAATTTTTGCATTGACAACAAGAATAATTTTCAGGTTTCCCTATTAAGCTTAATGAAATTAATGTTATCCACAAACCATAGATAAATAATTAAATGTGCCTAAAACTATAACTACAATATATGTGTAACTTTCATTTAAGTCAATGAGAAGCACATGCCATTCAGTTTGTAAAGATATGATTTATTTTAACACTGGAATAATTCTTAAACTAAAGGAGTATGTGGCTCATATATATTCACCTCATATAATTAGAGATATTACTAGAGATTCATAAATTCACACTATGCTGAGGAATCACCTCTGTGTTCTTAGATTATTTTCACTGTTATATATGAAGAGATTAAATCCTCTGCTTTATTCAATGCAGACAGGAGCCCAATGAATATTTGTGGACTACTAATTTCATTTGTTTTAATGTTATATAGTAATGTGTAGAATTTGTCTTGGAGTTTTAAAAATCCTTAACCCGCCTATGAAGACTGATCCTTTTACTTTCATTGAGTATTCAGCTATTTGGTCTTTGAAGATCAATCCTCAACTTTAATCATATCCTTTATCTTCTATAAACCTACTGCGATGAAACACAATTATAGAAGAATTATCCTACAGGTCATAGAGAAATCTATGTGTAGGAGTTGCATATGACTTCTGAAGCAGCATTTGTGTTTGGATCACCTAAGATATACCCTGTGTTTGGCTAATCTAAGATATACCCACATTCAGAGAGCAAACAGCCATGCAGTGCGAAGACTTTGTAAAACATGAAGTTGCTGTACTTGAGTTTATAATGATTCAGTACTGCGCATGGGAAGACTCAAGCAGAAAACACATATGCACAGAGTTCTTTAAAAGACCGACTTATTTAACCCAATTATACAGTAAGAGATAATACATTACATGTGATGCTTAGTTGCAGGAACAAAATGTGTTGAATGACAAATCAAAAGGCAAGGCTCTTGGTCCATCAGAGACAAGGAAGGACCTGCTGTTGGTAAGTAGTGGTTTTGACTTGGTTGAATATCGTTAGCCAGGGAGACAATGCTGAATTGGTTCCTCTCTGTTCTTTTGTTCCCATTCTTGTAGAGAACCATCTTGTTACTGTTTATATATATTTACCATACCCATTTTGTGTATCTTGGATTCATGTTCTCTGTTCTCCCTATTAACTGGTTCTACTGAGATCTCATGGTTACTTTCCTTAACTGACTAGTAACTGACCAGCTGGGATTTGTGCTTCTACTCTGAGGGCCCCTGATGTCATCCTGTGCTTGTACTTTCAGAAGTTTCTGCCACTGTATCCACTGACAAAAACTCCTCAACAGTTTTCAAAGGTAAAACCAAAAACTCATTTAAATTATTCCTACTACCTCACTTTTAGGATATTTCTGTAGGTATTTGCAGAAAGAATTGGACTATAAGGTGAAGCAATAAACCCAAAATTAAAAGAAGTGGGTACTTTTCTCACTATATTTTCCTTTTCTCCCCCTCATTAAGTAACTTCAGCATCATCTAAGATTCAGAAACTGGTATGTTATCACAATAGTTTAGATGCAAACCACAGTTTCAGCTAGCCATGGAAGAAAATAACTAATTTCTCTATGAGTACTTTTGAATGCAAATGAGTTTGGTGAGATTAAGCTTAATCTCTGAGTTACGATTGTAGGCCAATATAACATTTAATTTTGTTTGCCATTTCCTGCTCTGTATTGAATAGCTTGTGCAATTTTAATTTCTGCTCAACAAGCATATTAAGATAACTTGTATACAAATAAATCCACAGAAATCTGCTTTTTACAAAAGTTGGTACTTCTGAAGCTTAGTATAAAAATATTATTGAACAAATGGGGGAAACAAGTGATAAAATTTATCTCAGAGGGAGATTTGAAGTAGGTTGTGTGTATATGGAAAAGCATAAAAATGAATGCCTCCAAGGAAAAAACTCTCTCTCTTCCTCTACCACAAAATCAAATGTAAAGAAACATCTGACTTCAAGATTAAATTAAACTTGGTTTTATGTTCTGTTCATATTTTATGATGTTGTATTAGTGTATGTATTATGATGTATATTTTTATGATGTTGTATGATGTTGTAAGTGCTAGAGAGTGTCCAGAGGAGAGCCACCAAGCTGGTGAGGGGTCTAAAGAACAAGTCATACGAGGAGAGGCTGAGGGAACTGGGCATATTTAGTTTGGAGAAGAGGAGGCTGAGGGGAGAACTCACTGCCCTCTACAACTACCTGAAAAGAGGGTGTAGAGAGGTGGGTGTTGGCCTCTTCTCCCCAGTGAATAATGACAGGACCAGAGGAAATGGTTGAAAGTTGTGGCAGGGGAGGTTTAGATTAGATATTGGGAAAAATTACTTTCCTGAGAGGGTGGTCAGGCACTGGAACAGCCTGCCCAGGGAGGGGGTGGAGTCACCATCCCTGGAGGTATTTAAGAAATGTGTAGACATGGCACTTCAGGGCATGCTCTAGTCCCCAAGACTGTTGGTTTGTGTCTGTTTGTGGGGTTTTTTTGGGTTTTTTTGGTTTGGTTTGGTTTTCTTGTGTGGTTGGACTCGATGATCTCAAAGGTCCCGTCCAACCATGAAGATTGTGTGATTTTGTATTATCTATTATATAAAATATAGAATAATCTATTATTAGATTAATAATATTATTCAATTAATAATATTTATTTTCTACTATCTATTCTATAAAAACTCATTTGTGGTCCCAGTGTGACAGATCCCATTTACCCATAGCATTGATAACTACATTAATGTTATGCAATGACCAATAATATAAACACTTAGCTGATCTTAAAAAATTTTTCCTCGTATTTTATAATGAAAATCATTATTGTGACTATATTTTGGTTCAAGCTACCTGATAGATTCCACCAACTTCAAATTCTGACTAAAGTTTTAATATGATAATAGATGGCTGAATACCTCTGCTGTAGAAGCACTAGTGTAGATTAGAAATTACATTCTGAATTTTCTTCCCTGACTTGACGTCATTCTTTCAAGGAGTCACTGGATGGGAAGGAGCTTTAGAGCTATGCTTTGTTTCCCTGGATTGAATAACACCAAGTCATTTGATGAAAATGCCAAGACTAGAGTCTCCAGTGGATTTAGGCCATTATTCATTTTTGTTCATTTTATGTAACTTTTATCATCCTTTTCAGGAAACACTTTCAAGGAAACACTCTGGTGAATATACATGCACGTGTTCGTGCACAGACGTTAGAATTGTCTAAAAATTGCTTAATAATTCAGCTTATAGTTGGGTATGATCTTATAAATGGGACATATCTGTGTTCAAGCAAGTAGACAGTTGTCCTTACACGGGTTTTGCCATTAACCCATTTTTATTCAAACTACACCAGCTGTGAATTTGGGTACCTAGGAGGTGATGTTGGTAATGCTCCCAGCACAAAAGACTATATAATGCAAAGTCAGTAAACTTGTTCCCCCTCTTTAGCCAACCTTAATTCTAATCAAAATTGTATCTGCATATAGCCCAGATTGTCAATTCTAATTATTTATTCATTACTCCCAATATTCACAGGGGGAAAATTTCTCCTGTTGTAGGTAATGTGTAGCTACTGACATGGCTTTCCTTCACTCATGCATAATAATTACCTGCTATATATTTGAATTTCACGCCCTCCCAAAGAAAAAGGACAAACGGTTTTTCATTTAAAATCTTCTTATGGGCATAAAGGAACTTCATATACATATGGAGTCAAACAATTGTAAACTTAATTAAAAATATCAGCAATTTAATTGAAATACATTAATTACCATTAATCCAGTTACAATAATACTAACACAGATCAAATTAGTACCAAAGTTTCTCATTAATAATGCCTTAATTTTTTTACGCAAGAAAAGAGACTAACACCAGCTCTCTTCTCTGATATTATGCATCTCGGCTTGTGTCCCTGGAGTCCCCCAGTCCATTGAAATCTAATCCTCAGCCTCATGGTGGTGGGTGTTGTAGTGAGGCCAAGTGCCCTTGTGAGTCTCAAGGTGCCCCTGCCCTGTCCTGTGACACAAAGGACTATTGTTTGTCACACAGGGAGGATAGGGGACAATAGCAGTGATCTGCACCAGAAATCCCTGAGCCCTGCTGTGCTTTCTCAGTTTATGATCCATAACTGTTGCCGGTAGCTAGACCAGAACAATAATTCCTTCTTACTGCTTGACAAATTTGTTTGGTAGAGGTAATGTGGAACTACTCTATTTTTGCTCATAGTTCAAATCTAGGCTTAAAGCACAAGATTATTTAATAATTTCTTGGTTTCCTAATTTTGCTTATATTACAGAATTAAAAAGAAACACTTTTCCTTCTTTTCACATCTATTTTATTTGAAATACTGTTTTATACAAGTATTATGCCTGGAAATATTATTTTAATTTGAAAGTCCTTTTCTTATCCTTTTTATGTTGTAGATGTGCCTCAATAAAGGATCAGGTTCGTGTTTGCTGAACACAGAGACTTCACTTTTCTATAAAGAGTTCCAAGTGGGGTGCAGTCTTAGTTTGGAAATATTCATTTCTGTTACTCTTCTTTTTTTCTGTACCATATTCCTTTGTTCTCTATAAATAGTGTAATGAGCATGCAGTATAATGAATGGCAAATCTCTAGTCTTATTTATTTGAAGCTTTCTTCTATGTTTTGAGTCAAAAGATAACAGACTGATGCTTAAAAATGATAGCTGATTGCATTTTCTTTGAGTACTGAAGTATTGTAATTGTATTGATACGTCACATTGCACTTCAAATGTTAGCCGTATTTTTTCTTACCATATCTACTTGTTTAAGAAACACAAGATAATTAGGAAGATAATGTTAATAAAAAAAAAATAGCTGCCTCCTTATAAAAAAAATACATTAAAACATTTCCTTTGCACTACATAAACTATACCATTATTGACTTGTCATATGGAGCATAAATGGATATTGATTTATAGAAACCCCTCTGTGATTTATGTTTTAACTTCCATATATCCCTCTTTCTATTATCCTTCCTTTGTACTATTCCTGTAATTGAGATCAGCAAGGATAACAAACCAGTGAATCCTACCCTGGACAAGGAGGGTTTCTTCAAAACATAATATTTAACTCTGAAGCACGCGTATCAACACCAATGTTAATACTAGCAGATAAATGTTATCAAGGTAAAGACTGCAAATTTTGTGGCGATAGGTAGATCTAATTATAATTTAGACATAACAAAAATACACTTCTCCAAGAGCAGTCACTGTAATCTGACTGTGCTATTAAAGACACTTTTTACACAGCCATTTCTTAGCAGATAAAAATTATAAGTCTTTATATTAATAATATTTTGAAATTTCTAATGGTGACTACAAGAAACATTAGAAGATTCATGAAAAAGGATGTAGGAAAAACGTGCCCTTTACTTATCATAATCCATTGAGATAAGAAATGGGCATATTTCAGTATAAATGAATCATAAAGGAATTATTTCAATGGCTATGCTCATTCCTCAGGAACAAATGCCTTCATATGGCAAGCTGATAATGTTTTACAGGCATTCACAATGGATAAATAATTTTTAATTCTAAACCTGTGCCTGATAGTAGCCCTGACAAGATAGACTGTTTCAGTTATTCATGAGTGTATGAACACTGTTTTTATGAATTCTACTTTGAGAAATTAGGGCTTTTGCAAGATTAACCACGCACTTCAGCCTTAGACACTGATTGCTAAAGGTAAATAAAAAAATTCTCAGGTTAGAATAACTGCACATTATTTATAACAGACGAATTACAGAATCAGGTACAAATGGTGCCTGTACAAAATGTGGGCATCAGCTATGAAAAGTCTGAAGGGTAAGACGTCTTTCTACCCCATCCTGCATGTACTACACGTATTTTCATTTTATTTGAGATACTAGTGTGTAGTTCTCTTCCATTCTACCGAGGTCAATAGATACATATCAAATTATAGCAAGAGAAAATTTAGTTTAGTTCATGAAGTATAAGTGTAATTTGCTGCCATGGATGTTGGAGAAAGTGGAATGTTCTTTGGGAAACATTTTGGTTTTCACTGCATAGCAGTAAATTACCACAAAAAAAATAGAGCGGTAGAGAATTCATTTCCGTGTGAAAATACAACCCATTACAAATATAATGAGAGTTTATATTTGCCTTTATACGCAATTAATGAATATTTAATGAATGTACTACACTTGTAAGCTCAATTTAAACTATGAATTATAACTACTTCTAGGATATAAGGAAATTTTTAATATGTTGCAGTAGTCTTCTTTGCAAGAAGTTTTAAAGGTAGTTGCATTTCCTTTCCATTATTTGAAAGAAATTTATAGCATTGAGTAGAATCTTAAATCTATGTATGAATTTCACTGTTATTCATTTCAACGTCTTTCGTCACAGCCTATTTTTCCTGTTTAAAAGGGATATGGTTGCTACACATTTCTAGGCAAATGCATACTGTTGTGTTTACTTAGGCAAAATTTTCTTGGAACCCTTATCTACACATTTTTGCTCGTGTAACCAGAAACAAAATACCTGAATGAAGGGCAATAATTAAATAAATAATTTACCCATGAAAGAAAAATATCTGAACAATAAAATCTGTAAACAGTTACAATGATAACATGGAAAGTCACTTTCTCAGTGTGTGTATAGTTTGTGATGTAAACAGGTTTGGGTTTTATCTTTTGCTGAAGCCTATCGAGTGATTCTGATCACCTATGTTTAACTGCCAAAAGCAAGGCAGATTAGCTAGAAGTGATCCTCCTATCCTTAAGCATGCAAATAAGTTATGTTCCTAATGTAAACAAGTTCTATAAGTACATATATACTCAAAAGACATAAATCTCCAGGAGGCAATTGATTTTCTGTGTCTTACATGGCTATTTCGGATAGAATCAATCAACATTTGAATGTGAATCTCTCTCCATTAATTCCTGAGAGATCTAGATGAGAACTAACCTCTAATGGGATTCATTTTACATAATTTCAGATATTTTATTTCAGAAATCAGTCATGTAGTTTAAGATGGTCATCAAAACTCTCTCTATAATTATCAAAAAATTGTATCTTGCAGTTAATTAGTCTTTTCGGTCTTAAATATTTTTTAGATTGTACTGAGTATTTCTCTGCAAGTACATATTTATTTCTTTTGATTACAGAAGGAATGTAGAAGATTTAGAGTAGAAAAATAGACAGAACTAGGCAAGATTCCTCCCTTAGTCATTTTTTTTAGAAATTTCTGTTTTCCTCCATCATCCACAGAAAAGTTGCAGACATGCCACAAATCTGAAGTATCAATAAAAATCTAGACATTTCTCTGGAGCTGAGCAGAAGAAAAGAGCCATCCATGAGATTTATTCTGTAATAAAGCATTTTCTTTCATTCCCATCTACCTCTTCCAGGTAGGTTCTCTTCCAGGTTCAAACCAGCTAGCACTTAGTCATCTAGGCTGAATGTTACTTGCTGGTTCACAGACAAAGAGATCTCATGTCCCCATTGCTCAGGACTAAACTGTTCAAAAAGCTGATGGCTGCCTCTCTGAAATAGAGCTACAGGCATTTTGCAGTACGTCAGCATGATATTTCATAGGAGGAAGCCAAAAAAATATGTTGCATAACATGAGTATGAGATGAGGGTATCTAATGTTGTTCAGAAGTTTAAAGTATCCTGAGATGATTCTGGAGGAGCCAAATCATGTGTAAATTTAGCTATACTATCTTACCACAAATAAATGCTATTGCAAGTGGCCTAGGTTTTGTTTTGGAGAGAACTAGTTGTTCATCGGCATTTTGAGTTGAATATGTTAGCAGTGATTTAATGTTGCATGAATTTTCAGCCATTAACTTGGCACCTCTTGGTTTAATTGCTCTAAGTGATACAGTCCAATGGATATAAGGCAGATATCATAGTCAAGTGGGATTGAGTACAGGTCAGTTTAGATACTAATAGATGCTTTCATTCAAAAACCTAAAGAAAACCTAATTTCTCATAGTACTCTAGAACACCCACAGAGAAGAAAGGGACAGGAGGAAGTGGGGGAGAGAGTGCCTGAAGAACAAAGTGCACAGCTTAAGAGAGCATACATGGTCCCCTTCCATTCTCTTGAAGCTGGGACACCATGCAGTCAGCAACAGTGAATGCTTTAAGAAGATTGTGAGTGAGTCCTCATATAACAAAGTAGCCTCTATAAAGAAGTGCAGCTTCTAACCTTTTTTTTTATTAGCTTATACAATACTGCAGATGGAAATCTTTTTACTTAGGGGTCCCAAAAACTTTAGGGAAGAGCCAATGTTGCTTCTTAGGTGTTCACAAATGACATGTTAAAATAAAATAATTAATAGATTGATAATAAGCAGTATAATTCAGTGTTAAAAATATGATGCAAAAAAAATGTTTATTTCTAACTCCTGGGTATTCTAATTTACGTAACCTGCAGCTAACCATAAAGAAGATTAAAAAAAAGCCCAAACAACTCAAAAAAAACCAAAACCCGCAACTTTTATTCTTCTTTAAGTGCGTATCATCTTTACCTAATTGAGGCCTGAGTCCAAACAGAAAGAGATCTTTTTCTGTAAATGGAAAAAATGTGAGACATGTAAACTTGTCAAACAACATGTGCTGTAATTAAGAAAGCAAAAGGATTGTAACTGCTTTCAGGAGCAAAATAACCAATGATATAGAGAGATATAATAACAACAATAACAAAATAACAAAAAAATAAACAAGTGAACAGAAGATTCCTACATTTCATTGGGAACTAAGACACCCCCAGGGATTTATACAAATTTTTATGTTTAACTGGGGTTTACTTCACTGCTGTTACTTGTTTTTGCCCTAATTTCTCTTTTCCCTGAACAAGACTTTGCCTTTCAGCTACAACTTATGGTTGCACAATCTTTGCAGGGTAAATGAAAAAAACAGTTTTTTGAACACTTTCCAGTCACTGATCTTGGATTTTAAGGCTGAGAAGATAATGAGGAAAGACTGTCTTAAACAATTAAGTAGGCAGAATGACATATTTGAGAACAACCTTGACTATTACCAAAGTATAAACCTAAGAAGAAAATAGGGCAGTTTAGAGCAGCCTTAATGAGATGCTTGCATATAAACTGCATGTAAGAAGAAGGGGGAAAATGGGTTATCTAGAGGTCTGTTGTGCTAACGAGGGAAAGATATATGGAAAGAACCATCTAACCTGTTAAATCCATAAACTGCATTCCCAAGAAAGTATGTCATAGCTGCACTAGCCTTTCATAATCAAATTGAAGTCTGTCTTAAGGTCAATTGGAGTTCTTTATGAAAAAGTCTGATGGAACTTAATATTTATCTTTTCAGTTTTCTATAAGGAAAAAATGACCTAAAACCAAGAAAAAAACCAGTTCACTCTTGGTCTTTATTATGCTGAGTTAAAAAGTTTGTGTTTGATTTTCTATTATGTGACCTGCTTTGTATTTCTTTGATTGTCCAAAGGAATCTTTTCTTCTTCCTTCAGTTTGAACTTAACTTATAACACTGGGATCAAATATTCCAGATGAAGCCTCCACGGTGTTTCATACAGTGAGATAAGAATGTCTATAATCCAACTGGAAATAGATAATATTTTCTAAAATGTCATTTATCATTTTCAGCTTTGCATTTTGATGGTTTATGTTCATATAGTGATCATTTAACATTATGTTGTTCTTTACAATCATTCCTAGTTCAATATTCCTTTGTTTTGAGCCCTCAATTCTTTTCACTCAATTATACAAGTACAACCTTGGTTTAGATGCCTTAGGTTTCAAATAGTTTCTTGTTACTTCAGATTATCCAGTTCTTTGTGGATTTGATTATTGCTTTGTGTCAAGATTGTGTCTTAACTCTGTGACTTAGAAAATTGCTTCTGTATATCTGTACTTCTTGTATTAGGTTAACCAACTAGAATATTCATCTAACATTGTGGGAAAGTAATGGAAGATGATTGGTGAGGAGGACTGTAAATATGCTCAAGTGACTCGCATGTGGGGTGATGGAAAACACATCTATCACACTAATTGTTGCTTAGTTTTGTGTGCTCAACAAGTAGAACATTTACACTTAGATAACATAGGCCTGGGATGGACTCAGGGGCACCTTATCAAGCACGCCTGGGATTCTTGCCCTGCTTTTGAAGAGATCAAAGCACAGCAGAAAACTCTGCCTGCCAGAATCCTTGAAATACAGGCCCGAACAGCAAGTGGGAGCTCTCTCGCTCTCTCACTCCCTTGCTAACAAAGACTCACTTTCTAATAAGGACTCTCTCTCACTCCGCAGTGCCTGCATCCCCTGCTTGCCTGCCTCCGCCCGGGTGCTGCTTCAGAGATTCCCCGATCCATGAGGTATTGAGATTAAATTTGTTTTTTTGTCTTCAATCCGTGGTTTTGTGATTGTTCCTGCATCCTGCCTGCATCGGCTCACACAAGCATATAGCACCCTGAAAACCTCCAGGTGGCTGCCTCCCTTAAATCAAAGATTTCATTTCTCCTTAGCTATGTTGTCTATACTTTACAGTTCATGTACTACCAGAGAATTCTACAATTTAAATGAACGTCTTTTATTTGGCACTGTATAATAATCTTTATTTAAATTCTGATAAATTATTTTTCCCCTTTTTCTTCTCTTATTTTATTTTCTCAAAGACATATATTAAAGAATCAACAGATCTTACCAGATCTGGTAAGACATCTCATGTAATATTTAGATGTATGTGTAGCAACACTGTAAACAATAAACATTACTTTAGTTTAAAATCAGAGTAAATTCTATAATTGTGTAACAAGGCAGTAAATCTGGCTTAGTATGGAAAAATTTGGAAAAAAAATATTTTGAAAGCTTTGCATGTACTTAATAAAGTTTTATGAAGGCATGGCTTCTGCATTTTTTAAGAAATAGACTCAGCTCTGGGAGAGGAATTCACAGTAGCAGTATGTAGAGGCCTATACAACAGAAGAGTTATGTGTGTTAAATTGTGATTTGTAACAACCAACACATTAAATACCAATTTAATTAATGTTATGTCACTAAAACATGGAAAAGGAAACATCACAGACACAGGTGTTTGAAACTCTGTTGCCTGAATGAGTTTACACTTTTATTTCAAGACTGCAATGCCTCTGCAAAATTAGGATCCCGGTCCTCAAAGACATTTTTAGTATTAGACCTTTACATCACTATTTTCTTTCTAAGAGTACCTCTCTTTCCAACCAAACACCCTATAAGGCATCCACTGGAAGTGGTCAAGCAGCTTAATTTCTTTTTGCTGCTCTCTCTGGCCACAATGTGTTGGAGTTTAAAGGTTTAGAGCACTTATTTTTCTTTTCCATACTAAATATGGAAAAAAAATGTATTTTAAATGTTCTAGCACCAATGCATTCCCTTAAATATGAGTCTTTTTCACACTGAAGCCAATATTCTCAGCTCTTACACTGTAACTGCCAAGATAACTTCAGAATTCAAGTAGATTTTCAAGAGTTTAACAACCAGAATGAAAGTAATCCAAGATTTTATAGCACAGAATGTATCCAAACAACCTAAGCCAAGCACTTATTCTTTCTACCAAGGAATCCAGGAAGTTATCAAATTATAGATGATTTAGCCATCCAGAAGATTTAGTCTTAGTGCTTGTAGAGAAGAAATGCAATGTGCAATTAGTTTGTTTCTACCTTAGTCACTTTTCTTACTAGCTTTATGCACGTAGGGACCTTTTGTGTACCTAACTTCCTAATTTTAACCTCTACCATCTGAAGTTTTACATCAGTAACACTACCTGGATGATTTCCTTCTGTTGTACAACGCTGGGGTAAATAATGGAAACTGATTTCTTTTTTTTCTTTTTTTTTTTTTTTTTGTTATGTGTACATAAGTATTTGCTTTACATAGACTACATGCATTTGACATCAACCTAACCTGAAGCAAGCAAAAGCATTTTAGAATACTTCAAATTCCTGATGGAGATTCAAAGAACAGTATTAGACAATAGCTCATATGTTCAGGAAGACATTTTATCTAGTTCTGCAGGAATCCAATCTGTCACATTTTAAGTAGACCAATTACATAAGGCCTCTGGGAAAGACTGTGAGAAGATTAGGTTTGAAATATTATCATGATAATCTACAACACACACACATAATAAGAAATGAAAATTTTATATAGAAATTGTTTGGAACCATGTAGTGAAACATGGAAAAATGCATGTGTATTTTATTTCTAGACCATGAAATATTGAATATAAACTAAACACAGAATAACATTGTATAGGGTTTACGTGCAAGGTTTTGGTAGTGGGCAGAGGCTCCAGAGGTGGCTTCTCTGAGAATACACCAGGAGTTGCCCCAGTTTCCAACACAGCAAACTCTAGCCAGCTCCAAAACTGATTCACTGGAAAAACCTAGGCCCGTTATGCTGGTAGCACCTCTGTGATAACATACTTAAGAAAGGGTAAAAAACCACTGTGCAGTATCTGTGAGAGAGAGAGCTGAGAAAGATGTCAAATAAACAGCTCTGCAGACACCAAGGTGAGAGAAGAAGGAGGGGGAGGAGGTGCTCCTGGTGCTGGAGCAGAGATTCCCCTGCAGCCCTTGGAGAAAGCCATGGGGGAGCAGGCTGCCCCCCTGCATCCCTTGGAGGACCATGGTGGAGCAGACAACCCCTTGCAGCCCATGGAGGACCCTGCACCTGAGCAGCTGGATATGCACTGAAGGAAGCTGCAGCCCATGGAGAGCCCACGCTGGAGCAGGATCCAGGCAGGAGAAAGAAGGAAAAAAAAAAAACTAAGTTGTTGAAATTTGTCCTATATTGTAACCACTACTGAATGACTAGGAGGTGGTAATTTTCTTCAGTCCTGGTATAATTTGAATATGTATGCATATTTTACTGATTACTGGGGAAAAAAACCAACATTCTGTTTTGTTAATAAATGCTATTCAATATGGGGCATATCCAAAGTACTACTCTTGAGTCTTAAGGTTTTGAGTTACGTGAGTTCTGGTCACCTGAGAGAACCTCTGTTCCTTCAGTTGCTGCAGCAACAGAGGAGGTGTTACAGCTAGAAGTCCCTCTGAATATAAATATTCAGAGGTGAGTTAAGATGAGTTGAGTTGATGGCCTCTCTCACTGTGGTTTTATAGCCCAGATATACCCATGTGCAGAAAAAACAGTTGAAGATTATTTTTTTGTCAGACAGGTGCCATGAGGAATTATTCTGAGTGTTAAAATGATTTAACAGTTTATAATCATCCAGTGTTGAAATTAATTTAAAAAAAAAAGAAAGAAATCAAAAGTGTTATTTGATTAACTTAAATGCTGTTCAATATTCAAAGATAATATGGTGGTTGCTCTTCACATACACCTACAAAGACATCTGTGGTTGTCAAATATAACATGTTTTCAGTATGTAGCAGTGTATTACATTGTCAAAGTTAGTGAGATATCTGATAGCAAATAAAGACAGGCCTGGTTTAAAAATTTGAATCTATTTGGATCACAGTTTTGTTCCAAGTTCCTCATTAGAAACAGTGTGTGAGACTGTTCAGTTTGCTTTTTTGGTTATTTTGCATGGGTCTTCCAGGACAAGCAAATCTTTTTCTAATTAAAGCATGTAGAGAACATTGCCAGTATCAGTAATGATCACACTTCAAAAATATTCAGATTAACACAACACCAAATATGTTTTTGTTTAACTGTTTGGCCAAATTGCCTATATATTTACCAGAACAGTACAAAGAAGCCAGAGTATATTTTTACACCTTCAGTAGACTGTAATGGATAACCCTGAGACCAATAAACAGCTTGAGAGGAATTTTTTCCTCTGAACAATTTTAGGTTGCTTTTTTAAGGTTAGATCAAAATTTTTGTAATATTGGTTTTAGTTTCTGCCAATATTGTTGCATTTTTAAAACTCTGATCATTGAAATATATGATTTTATTGTTATTATGATGTCTGAAAACTTAATGTCATCTCATTAAATTCCATTTTATGGAAAATGTATATAAAATGTATTTGAGTAACTAGGTGAATATGAACATTGAAGTGAATTGAGCAGGCATGCTGACTTACAGAATTATCATTTTTCAGAAGTATAATATGGATGAAAATTAAGGAATGCCAAAATGTATTTGCCAACTTCTAGGAAATACAAAACTTGAAAATACAATATGATGCCCTTTTGGGTGATGAGTTCCTCTGAAATTTGCTTGTTGTTATGTATTTGAGAGCCAAGGGTACTGTTAGGGAAAAAACATAACAATTTTAGATTGTCACTATTAGACTAATTACTATAAATCTAACAGGCACAAAACCAGAAAATTATTATTCTTTACATATATATGGTCAATAAAATAACCAGATAAATGTAAATATATACAGTCACTGTAGTAGTCACTCCAAGTAGGGTAGACAGAAAAATATAGAAATAAAAACCTTCCAAAAACTTTGGCCAGAATCATATGGGTGCCACTACATTTAATCAGCAAAAAGTGCTTGTGGGTTTCTGTGCGTATGTGCACCTCCGTGCATATGTGTGTGCACGTATATTTATGGAAAGGTAGGAGACAACTCAAAACACTTGTGAACTGAAGAAAAAATACATGGAAAAAACTTTATGGAAATACAGAATCACCAGCATTTCCATTGAATGAGAGGAGGAAGTTTATATCTCATTTATGCAAGAATAATAATGTTCTTAGTATTCTGCAAATGGGCTATCACCACTTCTTCACTTACAGCCATTGATCATCTCTGAATAACATAAATAATATAAATAATATAGATAGTATAGGTAGTATAAGATATTATGTCAACAAATAGGTTATACTTATGTGCAAATAATTTTAGAAGCAGAAGAATAGACCTTTCCATCTTCTTTCCTTGGTGCTGAGTCCCTTCTGTTAGTCTGTAACCCACCTTTTTTTCTTTATTGTCATTCCTTTTCCCAAGCCAGACTCTTTTCTCTTTCCTTCCCTCTGTCACGGATTCAGATGCAGAGCTCTCCTGTGGAATGGAGTGCAACATGTCCATTTGTGGCAATTCCCCAGTACAAACCAGAGGAGTATTTTTCCCTAGTGTAGAACAGAAGTGTGTTCCCACCTTAGAGCAGTACAGAGCTAAATTATTCCTCATAAAACAGTTCTTGAGTTACCTCTGAATTCAGAAGTCTAGAAAGTAGATGTCTCCATTTCAACTCACTGACTGAACTTCCTTTATGGTTAAAGGGCAGAAATGGGAACTTCTAGAATGAGTTTGATTTCATATTTACATAAACAACTAAAATCGGTCTGGTGAATCATTCCTGACAAGTACCATTTTTTTTGCCATTGAGTTTAAGTGCCATGTAAATGACAAGCCCAGATATAGATATCTACACTGCAGACTGTGAAAGACAGATAAAGTCAAAAGCAGTCATTATGCCCATGATGCAGATGATGTGTAGAACAGTAACAAAGATGAAAATCACAGAAAGAAGTTGTTGAACACACTTTCAGACTTAAGTACAAAATGTGTATTTTCACCCAAATGTTTTGTTTTAGTTTTTGCTCATGGGTTATATTTCTTTCTCTTTAGATGACTGATTTGGTTCTGAGAATATTGACTCACAAGCAGATCATGAAGCACTGACCTCAGATGAAGTAGCAAATAATCGCTGGGAAGACTGTCAAAAAACATTGCCAGTTTAAACAATGCAATATCTGGTCTTCCATTTCTAACTTGTCATTTGATTGTACAAAAAGTTCAATGAATCATAGAATCATAGAATCATAGAATCATAGAATCATAGA